>BSBM01000573.1:2400000-3000000 GCA_027924585.1 Larix kaempferi
TTCTCCGCTGTGAGGGTCTTTTTGTGAGCAAGAGTCCAATTGAATACATTAACTTTTGGTAGCCCATCCATGTCCCAAAATCTGTTCCACTTATTGTCTTTGTTGCAACGATTGTTGAGGGCGTCCAAAAATCCATAGCCCTCCTTAACTGAGTATGAGCCCGCTTTTCCCTAGCCTCGCTTGTCTCTCACAGATAGATGGATGGGAAGTGCACCATGAAACAGGGAGAGAAGAGTATTATAATTGTGAAGAAGGTGCTCAGGGAGATCAAGATTGAGCCAGCCCATCCATCTTCCATGGTTGGACCAAGAGGACAAATCGAAAAGAGTATGAATGTTTGCTTGCTCCATCCAGCATCTCAAGTCGCGGATTTCATGAAGAGGGTTAGCAGGAGGGCAGGAGCAAAATTTGTCCTTCCAAATTTGAATTTGCTTACCATTGCCTGGAATCCAAAAAAGGTTACTTTGGATGATAAAAGGCGCTCGCTTGCATAGATTCCAAATAGAAGTCCCCCTTTTCTCTTGATCAATGTTTTCCACACATCGACTTCTGGTTCCGGACATATATATATTTTTATAGAAGATTTCCTTCCACCACGCCTTCTTTCCAGAGATGATCCTCCAAAGAATTTTGGCTCCGAGGGCTAGGTTCATAATCGAAGGGTCTTTGATCCCCGTCCCACCATAAACTTTGGGTCTACACACTGTATCCCAATTTATCAAATGAATTTTTTTTGAATGATTAGGTCTCCCTCCATGCCATAAGAATTTTCTAATCTCTTTGGTAATTTCCAGCATTATTGATTTGGGGGTGAGAGAGATGGAACAAGCATAGAGAGGATAGGCGGAAATTAGTTGGTATGCCATTGACTAAGGGGGCAATCCAGGGACTATTGATGCACACTTTAATCCATTGCACAAACCTTCAAGAGAAGCCAAACTTATCCATGATTGCGAAGAGAGAATTGTGATTTCCTCTATCAAAGGCATTTGCCATATTGAGCTTGATGGCCATACCTTGATGATTTTTTCCAATGCTGGAGTGAATAGCTTCTTGCACAATGATGATGTTATCCAAGATTTGGTGACCAACAATGAATCCCCCTTGAGATTCTAAGATGAGATTCCCCATAACTCTTTTCATTCTGGTAGCAAGAATCTTGGAGAGGATTTTATAGGAGGTATTGCAGAGAGAGATTGGTCTGAAGCGACCAATAGAGCTGGGAGCTTTCTCTTTTGGGATTAAGGAAAGAAAGGAGGAGTTGGTGGCCCCTCCTATTTTGTCTTTCTTTTTGGTCCAGTTCAACATATGCTTCATATCTTCTTTAATAATCTCCCAGGCATCCCGGTAAAAGTTGATGGTGAACCCGTCAGGGCCAAGAGCCTTGTCGGCTTGAAGAGACCAGATGAAATTCACAATTTCGTGCTCCATGATCGGTTTGGAGAGCTCTCTATTAGCACTATCCAAGAAAAGGTTGGGGATTCCTGTTAAAATATCTGCTTGAGCTTCAGGATCAATTCCTCCACTGTCCGTAAAGAGATCCCTAAAGTGAGTGTACGCGTGAAGTTTTAGGTCCTCTTGACCGCTTATCCTTTCTCCATTGTGGTTCTTCAACTCCCTTATAGCATTCTGGCTACGACGAGCCTTAGCCTGATTATGAAAATATTTTATATTGATGTCGCCTCCCTTAAGCCATAACTGTCTAGATTTAATTCTCCAGATTTCCTCTTCTTGCTTGGCCACACTGAGGATTTCTAGATATAAATATTTTTCCTGACTTAAAGAGGAAAGCGTTACCTCCTCCATCTCCATTCTTTGGTGAAGATTGACAAGCTTAGCTTGAAGGTTGATTTTAGTAAGGTAGGGGTTTTTGAAGGAGGACTTGGCCCAGCGTTTGAGCACAAATTTAACAGCTCTGAGCTTGGATTCGCAAATGAAGCTGCGGGATCCAAAGAAGCTCAAATTCCAGGCTTGGTTGACAAGGGTATAGAAACTGAGATTCTGAAGCCAAAGAGGGTTAAAGCGTAAGGGTATTGGCCCAAGGTTTTCAGGGGGGGTGAGGGAGAGGGTGATAGGATTATGATGAGAGGAGGCACAAGGAATGGTGAAGGATTAAGATAAGAGATCATAGTGAAAGAAGGAGGAGATTACCAGGAATCGATAAAGTCTAGCTGCGATATGCCCTATTCCGCATCGCTTATTGTTCCAGGTGTATTTTTCATTTTTTAATGGAATATCCATAAGATCCAGATTAGTGAGAAGGTCCTCAATCTTTTCACCAAAGGGGTCACGAACAATGTTTCCTCCTCGCTTCTCCTGATGGGATTTGGTGACATTAAAATATCCAACGATAATTAGATTTCCCCCCTGCATGCTATCCTTAATTTTGCTAAGATCTTCCCAGAACTTGATCTTGTCCCTATGATGAGTGGGACCATAAACATTGCAGATGAAAAGAGAACTGTTTCTATATTTTGCTTTTATTTCTGTTAGTAGCCAGTGGCTATTCTCGATGGAAGACAGAAGAGAATAATTTGGGGAGATCAGAGTAGCAATTCCCCTAAAGGCCCCGCGAGCACAGAGGGATTTTCCATGGATATCCTTCCAGAGGGAGCGTGAGAGGGCCATGACCTATGCGTCCTGCATTTTAGCCTCTTGGATTAGCATGAGATAAGGCTTTTCATATTTAATCATATTCTTGATTTCTTCTACTTTGCTCAGCCCTCCAAGACCCATGTAGTTCCAAGAGATTGCTAACATTACTTCTTGGCTGGAGTAGGTCTTGTTCGGGACTAACCATCTTTAGCTCCACTATGAGATTTGGGTTGCTGAAGTAGTTTCATATCTTCTAGGCTCTTTTTCCTACCCAGCTCGATCTCTTTTTCAGCCTCGAGTTCTCTGTGATACCTCAGTGACTTCCTACCTCTAGTATTTGGAGGCTGCACCACATCCATCTCTTCAAGAGATACCAAGGAGACATCTAGAGATGAGGAGAGAGACACAAATTTTACCTTGTGTTCCCACGAACCACCGGGGGTTCTAGATCCGCCAATGTTTGCACCAATCAGCTCTTCTCTGGGAGAAGAGAGGGGGATTATGGTTTCTTCCCTACTTGGTTCCACTGTGATTTCCTCAAGTATAGCAATTTCCCCTTCTTTTGTAGGAAGGTCTTGAAATATATTGATGGTTGAGTCCTCCTCAACTTCAGAAGCGGTTTCTTTGATGATTTTGGGTTGAGTCCCTCTGGTAGGGTGAGGAGCTGGTGCGGTTTTTTTCCCCTTTTTGACCTATTGCTAACCTTCTTACTGAGATTTCTCTGGAGCTTCTTGGACTGTCTTGGGACAGTTTTTGACAAAATGTCCATATTCATGACACTTTTTGCATTTGAAAGGCAACTATTCATAATCAACCTTCTGCATATGCTCCCACCCGTCCATACACAGGTTTACTTCCTCTGATAGACCTTTCTCTAGATCTACCTCTACATAGATTCTAGCACATGAGAACAAGGGCCCTTTTGGCTCATCTTTGTCAATATACTTCCCGAGGGAGTTACCAATGGCTTGCAGGGTTTTGTCATTCCAACAGTGTAACGAAAAATGGGGTAGGCGAACTCAGACGGGGACAACTGAGGGAAAATCCTTCTCGGGGTCAAAGGATAAGCTCCGATGATTTAAGTAGAGGCCACGAGGGCCCATGAATACGAGCCGCTTGTAAAAATGAGATCCCTATCAGCCTTGTTTTCAAACAAAAAAGTAAAGAAACCCTTACTGCAAAAATAGTGCTGCAAACCCCCAGTGATCAGGGGCATCCAATTTTTGTTGATCCAGGCATCCATGGATTTTGGAGACGGCCAAATTTCAGTAAATTGTATGATCAAACCATGTTCACTCAGAGTGAGGGCTTTCAACTTGGAAGCTGTCGATGGGATCTGGATATGGGGGGCAGCAGTGCGCTTGATAAAACTGGCGTCTGACGAATCCGAAAAGGTGCAAAGAGGGGGAGTGGATTCCAGAAGACGGCTGCGTTCCTTAGTAGAGGGGGTCGACGAAGGATCCATGGCGGCCATCGCAGGAGGAGCCCGCGAGAGAGCCGAACGCGAGGGCTAGGGTTCACGCAGAGCGCACCATAGCGCTAGGGTTCACGCCATGTTGTTGAAAAAGAAAAACTATGGAGATATCCCGTTCATGATTTATTTGAAAAGTATAATTAACTATAAAGAATTCTTAAGATTATTTTCCTATTATCGGCATTGACTCTATGTTGCTTCCATTAGAAAGCAATAACTATCCAGTAAAAATAAAAGGTTTAGTTTCATGTTAAACAAAAAAATATACCATGCTTTTGTAATTCTTATGATCCTCATCTCAATAACCTAGAAAGAGAACATTCAAATTAGCTCATCTTATTGCAATGATATTTGTTTTTTCTAAACAATCTATGCAATACAATCTTTTTGAAACTCACAAACGAAAAAATGGAATAAAACAATATAACAAACCTAACGAAAAATCATCCACTAATGGATTAGAATCATTTCAAGCATGCTCAAGGCAAGAGATTCTAGAATACTCAATACACACAATGATAGGAGCCATAAAAGTACCACATGATAATTACGTCCACTAGAAAGTAAAAGCTATCCAAAAAATTAGAAGAATAGTTTCATGTTAAACAAGGAAATATACCATGGTTTTTAATTATTATGACCCTAGTCTCAATAACATATAGAGATGCCATTCAAATTAGCA
Organism: Larix kaempferi; assembly: GCA_027924585.1. Taxonomy (NCBI): domain Eukaryota; kingdom Viridiplantae; phylum Streptophyta; class Pinopsida; order Pinales; family Pinaceae; genus Larix; species Larix kaempferi. Next base: position 2,404,752 of record BSBM01000573.1, read on the forward strand.
CATCTTATTTCAATGATATTTGTATTTTTCCAAACAATCTATGTAATACAATATCTCTCAAATTCACAAACAAAAAGAAATGGGGTAAAATGGTATTAATATATACAAAATATATCAAACCCAATGAAAAAGCATGCATTGATGAATTATAATTGTTTCAAGCATCTTCAAGAGAGTAGATTCTAGAATAATCAAGACACAAATTGGTAGAACCCATAAAACTACCAAGTGCCACATACGAATTGCTTCCACTAGAAAGTAATAATTGTCTAGTAAAAATGTTGATGTAATTGTAACTTCGGAATGTATTTCACCTATGTATATTGTACTCCTATAGAGATGTTATTATTCCTCTATACGGAAGTGTCGTCATTTGTATTGACAAGTGTCGCAAGTGTCGTAACTTGCAAGTGATGGGTTATTAGACCACCAAGTGTGGGGTTGGCCCTGATAAGTATTACCATGGGTTATTAGACTGAGTTAGACAAGTCAGCCCTGCTAGTTTATTAGGCAGGTCAGGTCATGTATAAATAGAGTGCGGGAGGCACTCTATTTGATAACTTCATTATTCACTTCTACACTCTCCAGAAAGTGGCACACAATTGAGGAAGGAGGAGTAGCTGCTAGGAGGACTATCTCTTGTACTTGGGTTGTATCATTGCTCTTTCTATCTCTGAGGAAGTTGTGGGGTTTTTCACCTTTATGGTTTTCCCCAGTGAAACTCTGTGTGTCTATTGTCTCATGTGATTGCTTGTTGTGATTGATATGCTTGATATGCTGTACATGTTATTCTCTCAGTAAAGATCCTAGAGTATATTGAATTAGTGCTAAAAAATTAACATGGTATCGGAGCTAACCTGAGAAGAAGACACTATGCAGTTGTGGAAGCTAGGGCTTCTTGTTTATTGGGTTTCTCTCCACAGATCTTGAAAGGCAGTAGGGTATTTTGACTCTCCCCATCAAGGCGCATCTTTCTGTCCAATCAGAATTCAATTATGGGCACTTTCATTTTTTGCCCTAAAAATTAGGGTTTCCACAAAAATAGGAAGTTCTGAATTCTGAGACCATAGATGGAAGATCCTTGGAAAAATCGAAGTTTAGAGATTTGGATCGAATTTTTTGGTTGGGTGAAGCTTCGGGAAACTCAAAACCTAATTCAGGGTCCTCCCTAGTGACTCCGGGAAACAAAAAGGCATTTCTGAAGAGTGAAACTTTGCAGATTTCAAATTCTGAATATACCAGGATGATCATCTCATCAAGGCACATCTTTCTATCCTTTCAAAAGTTTGAAATTCACATTTTGAATTTTTAGGGTTTCTCTGACAAACCCTAATCCAACGCTAGATCCATATTTCTGCAAATCAAGTGGTAAGACCTAAATATTTTCTATTTCCATTTGAAGTACTTTGTAAGATGTCTCACCACACTAAGCTTGAGGATAAGCTTGAAGGGGCTGATAACTTCCAAGCGTGGAAGTATAGGATTGGGTTAATCCTGGAAGAAAATGAATTGGACACTTACATAAGTGAAGAGGTCCCTATCCCAGAGGGAGAAGAGGCTAAGGCCTTACATAAGAAGAACTTGGTCAAGGCAAAGAGGATCATTGCTAATTCTATCAAAGACCATCTCATACCACATCTGTCATCTCTAAAGACACCCAAGGAGATGTTTGATTCCCTAACCAAGCTATTTGAAGGGAAGAACATAAATCAGAAGATGACTCTGCGGAACCAATTGAAAGGGGTAAAGCTTCAGAATGGAGAAACCATTCAATATTATTTCTCTAAGGTCTCTCAGATCAAGGAACAACTTGAAGCTGTGGATGAAGTAGTGGACAATGGTGAAGTTGTCATGACCACATTGAATGGCCTACCTAGGTCATGGGACTCCTTCATCCAAGGAATCTGTGCAAGAAGGAAGTTGATCTCATTCAGTATACTATGGGAGGAATGCTCACAAGAAGAAGCAAGGCTTGTGGCTCGAGAAGAGAAAATGGGGAATGAAGATCAAGCTCTCACAGCACACACCAAGGAAAGCAAGTTTAAGAGGGAGAGATATCATAACAAGAAACATTCTCACCCTCATCACAAGAAGAAAGATCTATCTCATGTTCGATGTTTCGATTATAATGAAATAGGACACTTTGCTTCAAATTGTCCCAAGAAGAAGAAAGACAACAACAAAAAATTCAACAAGAAGAAGAGGTACAACAAGAAGATATTTCATGCTCATGTTGCTGAGGATGATGAACCTCCCAAGAAGAAGGCTAGGGCAGAAAGTGTTGCTTCATCAAGTGAAGATGAATATGTTCTAATCTCTGCTCTCACAGGTATTATCTCTCATGGATGTAATGATTGGCTTATTGATAGTGAGGCTTCCAAACACATGACTGGGTTTAAAGAATATTTTGTAAATTTATCTGAACATGAGTCACCCCATAAAGTGAAACTCTGGGATGACTATCAATATCCTATCAAGGGGAGTGGTGAATCCTCCTACAACCTAGACTCTGGGAAGTCTTTGAAGATGAAAGATGTTCTATATGTATCTAGGCTCAAGAAGAACCTACTCTCCATATCTGCATTGGATGCAAAAGGCATGAGGGTTGCATTTGTAAATGGCCAAGTCCTAATGTGTCCAAAGTGTAAAACTATAGATGATGCAGTAGTGATTGGAGAGAAAGAGGGAGGATTGTCCAAATTGAAGGGACAACCTGAACATGCCATGGTACATGAATCCATGGAGCCAAGTGAACTTTGGCATAGAAGGCTTGCACATGTGCACTATAGGGCACTACCAATTACAAGTAAAGTTGTAGAGGGTCTTCTTGAAATCAAGACAAAGCATGAAGGTGTTTGCAAAGGATGTGCAAAATGAAAGAACATTAAGAAGGCATTTCCAAGAAGTGAAAGTAAAGCCAAAGGAATACTTGGGTATGTATACTATGTCTCTTTCATTGATGATTTCTCTAGAAAGAGTTGGGTTTATTTCTTGAAGAACAAAGATGAAGTATTTGATAATTCAAGGATTTCAAAGCCTTGATGGAAAATCAAACTGATAAGAAGATCAATACATTCAGATCCGACAATGGCGGAGAATTCACTTCAGGTGATTTCAAGAAGTTATGCAGTGATTTAGGGATTAAGAGGGAGTTGACTGCTCCCTACAATCCACAACAGAATGGAGTTGCAGAAAGGAAGAATAGAACAATCATGGAAGCAGCATGGGCAATGTTGCATGACCAGGATCTGCCTATGCATCTTTGGGTAGAAGCAGCCAGGACAACTATATATGTTCAGAACAGAACACCTCACAAGATATTGGACAACAAGACACCAGAAGAGGTCTTCTCTGGTAAGAAACCTGAAGTCAGCCATCTCAGAATATTTGGTTGTCCAGTATATACTCATGTCCCAAAGGAAAAGAGGATAAAGCTAGATCCTTCAGGAAAGAAGGGCATCTTTGTGGGGTACAATGAAAGCTCGAAGGCTTATAGAATATACTTTCCAGGGTTCAAGAAGATTGATGTCAGCAGGGATGTGACATTTGATGAAAAATCAGCCTTCATCAAGTCAAGGAAAACACCTGTTGAAGGTCATGATGAAGAACCAAAGGAAAATATATTTCAAGACACCACCATGACTGAAACAATTCCAGATGCAGATCGTGAAATAGAAGATCCGCAAGAACCTGTAGATCCACCCCGTGAGAAGAACTCTCACAAGAGGAAACCTGCATGGGCTAGAGATCTCATTCAATATGCAGAAAGCTATGGCATTCCAGAAGAAGAACACAGAGAAAGGAAGAGGACTAGATCACATACCAGTTATGTTTCCCTACTCTGTGATATTATGAACAAAGAACCTTCCAATTATGAAGAAGCAACGAAAAAGAAAGAATGGAAGGATGCCATGGTTGAGGAATACCAATCGATCGTGAAAAATGATGTTTGGGATGTAGTCCCAAGACCTGAAGGGAAGTCTGCTGTGACTTCCAAATGGAACTACAAGATCAAGCATGCTGTAGATGGTAGCATAGAAAAATACAAAGAAATATTTGTAGCTTGTGGCTTCTCCCAGAAAGAGGGGATAGACTATGAAGAGACTTTTGCTCCTGTATCTAGGTACACTTCCATCATATCAGTACTTGCCCTGGTTGCAGTGATGAAATGGAAGATACACCAGATGGATGTCAAGACAGCTTTCTTGAATGGTGTAGTCGAGGAGGAAGTGTATGTGGAGCAGCCACTCGGTTTTGAGACACATGACAGAGGGTCATATGTGTGCAGGTTGAAGAAAGCCTTGTATGGCTTGAAGCAAGCTCCTAGGACTTGGTATGGTAGGATAGACAGCTTTCTATCTAGTTTGGGATTTACAAAGAGGAAAGCAGATTCCAACCTTTACTACAAGGTTGAGGAAGGAAATCCTGTGATACTACTATTGTATGTGGATGACCTGTTTGTAACAGCTGAGGATGGGTTGATTGTGGACACCAAGAGGAAGCTTGCTGCCGAGTTCGAGATGAAGGACTTGGGGATGATGCACTATTTCCTAGGCATGGAGGTGTGGAAGAGTGCAGATGGAATCTTCCTTGGACAAGGGAAGTATGCAGTAGAGATCCTGAAGAGGTTCGGGATGATGGACTGCAAGGCCATGGCCACACCTATGGCATAGAACCTGAAGCTTTTGTGTGATGCTTCATCTGATCCAGTTGATGTCACTGTGTATCGTCATATGATTGGGTCCTTGATGTACCTGACGAACACAAGACCGGATATTTTCTTTGCAGTGAACACATTGAGCCAATACCCGATGGATCCCAGAGGTGTTCACCTAGTTGCTGTAAAGCATATTCTGAGGTACTTGAAGGGTACAATTGATTATGGGCTCAAGTATGATGCGAATCAAAAGTTTAATCTGTAGGGTTATGTTGATTCAGACTGGGTAGGCAGTGCTGTAGATAGGAAGAGCACATCTGGGTGTTGCTTCAGTATGGGATCGGGTGTGATCTCTTGGTTCAGTAGGAAGCAGTCCTGCATAGCATTGAGTACAGCCGAGGCAGAGTATGTTGCAGCTTGTTCGGCTAGTTGTGAGGCAGTATGGATTCAGAAGCTACTGTCTGAGTTATTTGATCTCCCGCTGGAGGCTACTGGTATCTTTTGTGACAACCAGAGTTGTGTGAAGCTGTCTGAGAACCCGATGTTCCACGACAGGTCGAAACACATTGAGATCAAATATCACTATATCAGGGATATGGTGCAAAGAGGAGTAGTGAAGCTCCTATATGTTGCGATGGATGAGCAGGTTGCAGATGTGTTGACGAAACCACTAGCCAGAGTGAAGTTTGATTACTTCAGAGAGAGGCTTGGTGTCTTCAGATTGACGACACTTCGAGGAAGAAGTGATGGACACATTTGCAGGATCCATTCCAAGCATGGTGAGAGGAGGATCCTTCCCATGGCTGTGGATGTAAGCGCTGGATGATGAGCATTAGGACGATGCTCCAGCTACTGCTTTGTATATGCATTATGTTGGATGCTTTGATCAATTTGATCATCTATTTGTATATGCATCATGTTGGATGCTTGATATGATCAGTTTGATCATGTATTTGTATATGCATCATGTTGGATGCTTGATATGATCAGGTGGATCATGTATTTATATATGTATCAGGTGGATCATGTATTAAATATGTATTAGGTGGATGCATTGTATGATCAGGTAGATCATGTATTTGTATATGTATCAGGTGGATACTTGTATGATCAGGTAGATCACGTATGATGATATCTATCAGGTAGATACATTGTATGATCAGGTGGATCATGTATGATGATATGTATCAGGTGGATACATTGTATGATCAGGTGGATCATGTATGATGATATGTATTAGGCAGATACATTGTATACATCAGGTGGATGCATGGTATGATCAGGATGATCACATAAGACGAGCTTCAGGATGTTGCTCTAGATGACATGCATCAGGATGATGCTATGATGATGATCAAGATGATCACAGATGACGAGCTTCAGGATGCTTCTCTAGATGACATTGCATCAGGATGATGCTATGATGATGATCAGGATGATCACAGATGACGAGCTTCAGAATGTTGCTCCAGATGACATGCATCAGGACGATGGAGTGATGATGATGGGGTTGATCATGTATACATCAGGATGATGTATGTTGAGTATCAGGTTGATACTCTGTGGCCGTGGACAGGTTGTGTAGGTAGCATAGAAAAAGGTCCTTTAAAATCTGGATAGGTGGAGCGGTGTGCTCGTAACAGCCTGGGATGCTCTATCGAGATCCAAACAGGTAGAGCGGTGTGCTCATAACATCTTGGGATGCTCTGAGTAGGTTTTGCTACATTTTTGCATAGAAAAGATCCTTTAAAATCCGGACACGTAGAGCAGTGTGCTCGTAGCATCCTGGGATGCTCTATCGAGATCCAGAAAGGTAGAGCGGTGTGCTCGTAACATCCTAGGTTGCTCTGAGTAGTTTTTGTGAAGGTCAACATGTAAAAGAACCTATAGTCTGCGCTAGGTTTTGTTGACACGCGTAATCAGTCCTAGGTTCCACAGTATGGCCACTAATGATGAAGACCTACAGGTGGTGGGCCTACATCCAGCATGAAAAAGGGTTGGCTCTGTAGAACTTCCTATGACGAGTAGATTTGAGATTGATTGAGATAGCATCAGCAGTGACAATGACGATGATTCGATGATGATGATCCATAGAAGAAGACTTGTGCTAGCAGATCTATGTCGATAAATACCTTCCTAGTTAAGAGGGAGTGTTAATGTAATTGTAACTTCAGAATGTATTTCACCTATGTATATTGTACTCCTATAGAGATGTTATTATTCCTCTATACGTAAGTGTCATCATTTGTATTGAAAAGTGTCGCAAGTGTCATAACTTGCAAGTGATGGGTTATTAGACCACTAAGTGTGGGGTCGGCCCTGATTAGTATTACCATGGATTATTAGACTGAGTTAGACAAGTCGGCCCTGCTAGTTTATTAGGCAGGTAAGGTCATGTATAAATAGAGTGCGGGAGGCACTCTATTTGATAACTTCATTATTCACTTATACACTCTCCAGAAAGTGGCGCACAAGTGAGGAAGGAGGAGTAGCTGCTAGGAGGACTATCTCTTGTACTTGGGTTGTATCATTGCTCTTTCTATCTCTGAGGAAGTTGTGGGGTTTTTCACCTTTATGGTTTTCCCCAGTGAAACTTTGTGTGTCTATTGTCTCATGTGATTGCTTGTTGTGATTGATATGCTTGATATGCTATACATGTTATTCTCTCAGTAAAGATCCTAGAGTATATTGAATTAATGCTCAAAAATTAACAAAAAATATAAGGACTGGTTTCATGTTAAACAAGAAAATATATTATGATTTTGTAATTCTCATTACCCTAGTCTCAATGACCTAGAAAGAGACCATTCAAATTAGCTCATGTTATTGTAATGATATTTGTTTTTGTTTTCCAAACAATCGATGCCATACAATCTCTCTCAAGTTTGTAGAGAAAAAAATGAAATAAAATGGTAATAATACATACAAAATATATCAAACCCAATAAAAAAACATGCAAGCATTCTCAAGAGAGAGGATATTCTAGAATAATGAAGACATTTAATGGTTGGACCCATAAAACTACCAAGTACCACATAAGAACTGCTTGTAGGGCATAACTTCTTGAGGAAAATGCCATCCTTGGCCCCTAAAGTCATGTTTGGATAGCAATTTTCTTCAATGAACCATGTAGAAGAATTAGTCTTGAAAATCATAGAGTGTGGACATTCCTCTTAATTGATATATCATTGGTATCTTATTAATGCTGACAAATTTTGAAGATTCTCTAAGACGTCAAAACTATCTTAGTATATCAATATGTCTTCAAAAAATTCTTATTATATTACTATGCAACTCAAAGGAATATAATGTAGATTTTACATGTATGAAACAATCCAATTGAGATAAGGTCAGAATGGGCCATTATCTCTTACAATGAATATCCAGTTTTTGTACATATTCATATTTTAAATACATTAATATGATGTGTCCCCATGCAGGATCTCAATCCGCCAGGAAATAATGTTGATTGTCTCTTGGAACTGCAGAGGTATGGGTGGATTAAACAAATCCGAAGCTTTAAAAAACTTGTTGAAATAAAAAAAACCCTATCTCATGCTGATCCAGGAGACCAAAATGCAGGACTTGGAGATCTTGGATCTCTCCCATTTTCTATGGAAGGATAGCCAAGGCTCGGCTCTATGTTCCCGCAGGGCCTCTGGTGGTATTGCCACCTTGTGCTCCAACAAATTCTCAATCATCTCCACATCTGTAAATCCACACTGGTTGTTAACGGAAATCAAAGACAACGAAAGCAATGACCTCTACTCCGTATGTAATGTTTATGGACCAAACCATCACAGGGATAAGATCAACTTTTGGAATGATCTTAGCAACCTCAAAAACAGTATGAATGGGAAAAAACACATTATAGACGGTGACTTCAATGTTACAAAATCTGGTCAGGAAACAAGAGGTGGAAGCATAGTCCGTGACTCATTTGGAGAAAAGATGGAAGACCTTCTTGCTGATCTGGAGCTTGTCAACATCCCTCTCAAAAATGCCAAATACACTTGGAACAACAGAAGATGCGGCGTGGGACATATAGCTGCAAGATTGGATCACTTTCTGTTAAGTGCCTCCTTTTTTAATTTTGATCTTTTTCTTACTGCTTCTGCTCTACCCTGCTCTTCCTCGGACCACAAACCCATCTTCCTTGAAATCTCGCCTCCAGCTATTCTCGGACCCATCCCTTTCTATTTCAATCATCTTTGGTCTCAACACCAAGACTTCCTGGACATAGTCTCACACTCTTGGTCCAAAACCTTCGATGGCTCCCCCAGCTTTGTTTGGGAGTCCAAACTCCATGCTGTCAAAAAATCCCTTGAGCAATGGGCCAAGACCTCCTTTCAAAATCCAAGTCACCACAAAATAAGTTGTCAAACCAAGCTCGACACTCTATAAAAAATAATGGAAACCGAGGAAATATCCCACTCTCTCCTTCGCCTTGAGTCTTCTCTAGAGCAATAAATCCTCACAGCGGCCAAAAAAGAAGAGGAAACTTGGAGAATCAAGTCAAGGAAACTCTGGCTCAGGGGGGGGGGATAGCAACACCAAATACTTTCACAACCAAGCCAAAGCACAATGCAGCTACAACGCTATTAGAGAAATAAACATCAGGAATGGTGAAAAAATCAGTGGACAAGAAGACCTCCAAACTCATGCCCACAGTCATTTTAAAGATCTCTTCACGGATAGTGGAGATACCGACCCAACAGCTCAAGCAGACTTGATTGAAGGCATCCCCCACCTAATTTAGGAGGAAACCAACCAAGATCTCACCAAGCCCATATCAGAAAATGAAATAATGAATGCCATATGGTCGTTCCACCTTGACAAAGCCCCAGGTCCCGATGGTTTTACCATAAACTTCTACAGAGTGTAAAATTAGTCACAGCAGATCTAATGAACACGTAAATCAATCACAACAGATGAAGAAAATATGGTGTAAAACTGTGCAAAACATGCATCAGTGCTCAATATCCCAATAAGGGTGAATGATTACAATAGAATACAGTAACAATGACTGAGCAATTCGAATTGCCTAAGGAGGTCATTCGAATCACTGAATGGAGTAGCTTGACTCCAACTAGGAGTCCTCATCATCAATCAGTAGTGGTCATCAATGCACAAGAACCAGTCATCCAGGTGTCAATCTGAGTCTAACTGAGTGTAACAAGTGTAACTGAAATGTGTAGCACTGATTAAGGGAAGGAGGCTCAGTGGGGGGCGCATGGGAGGCTAACTGAAGTCATAACAAGTCATCTAGTCAATTTGGAGGTCCAACAGAAGTGAAACAGTCAGTCGGGAGTGAAACTAGCCTCAAATCAGGGAGAATCGGAGCTAACTGAGTGTAACTGAAGTGGAACTGCAGTGGTAGGTGAAGAAGTGCGCCCTTCTCTGGCAGTAGGTGAGAAGTGGGCGCCTTTTAGACTAGGAGGGATAAAAATCTGAAGTAAGTGGCTCTCGGGTGCTAGAATAAGGTGGCTAAGGTGATGGAGGCATCAACCTGGTGACTGGGATGCATGCAAAGTGCATGCAAACCCTAGAATTTGCATGCAAACCCTAATTGCATGCAAGATCCTGAAAAAGATGATGTGGATATCCAAACACCCCCCCTCAAGCTAGACTATGATGTGCAAAAAATAATGTGGGGCCCTGGTAACTAAGACCAAAGGTCACCCCAATACAATAATACAAAAAAATGCTGAAAATAAACTAAGTGAGGAAAGAGGGAAAACCTAGTGGGAAGAAAGCCCCCCCCTCAAGCTAAAGCATAATAATGAATCAATCTGTCTCCACCATGATGGAACTCACCCCCAACAGTGAACGGAGGTAATAGAAATTCTTCTCAGTGAAGCTCTTGGTGAAGATGTCTGCAATTTTCTCATCAGTAGGGAAATATTGTAGAATGATGGTGCGGTCATGCACCAACTGTCGAATGTAATGCATATGAATCTCAATGTGTTTGGTCCTCTGCCGCTGAACTGGATCTGTGGAGATCTTGATATCACTTTGATTGTCACAAAATATGACAGTCGAAGTAGTGCCACCAAAACCAAACTCGGAAAGAATACCCTGCAACCAAACTGCTTGAATGCAGGCATTGACTGCCCCTCGATACTCTGCCTTTGCTGAAGAAAGTGCAATGGCTGCTTGATTTTTGCTGGACCAGCAAATAGCACCATGACCAATCATGAAAACATAACCGAAAGTGGACTTCTGATCAATGCTATCACCTGCCCAATCTGAATAAGTAAAACCAATGAAATCAAGCTCAGAATCTGCAGCATAATGTATGCCAAACTGTCTCGTACCTTGCACATACTGCAAGATCCGCTTGGCTGCTCGCCAATGAAGCTCATGTGGCTGCTGCATATACCTTGACACGGCACTCACGGCATATGAAATATCAGTACTTGAGTGTGTCAAATAAAGTAGTGAACCAATCAACTGTCGATACATACTGCAATCTGCAAGCGGTGTAGAATCTCCCTCCTCAAGACTGATTCCTGAGAGGAATGGGAATGGGGCTGCCTTACATTCAGCCATATTAAACTTCAATAACAGGTCGGAAGCATATTTTTTTTCTGAGATATAGTGAACCCATCAAAATTTTGAGCTATCTCCAAGCCCAAAAAGTGACTCAGCAAGCCCAAATCGCTCATGTCAAAAGCTAGATTTAAGGTAGTTTTTAGCTTGTTTATTGAAGTAAGAGTGCTACCAGTAATGAGAAGATCATCAACATAAAGTACAATAACCAACAAATTACCTTTAACTCGCTGAAGATACACATTCGGATCATATTTGCATCTTTGGAAATTCTGAGAAAGAAGGAAGGAGTCCATCTTTGCGTACCAAGCTCTTGGGGCCTGTTTTAACCCGTACAAAGATTTCTTCAATCTGCAAACTAATGATGGATCTGATGTATAGCCCTCTGTCTGCTGCATATATACCTCTTCAGCAAGGTCTCCATGTAAAAATGCACTCTTCACATCCATGTGGTGCACTTCCCAGTGCTTGGATGCGGAAATAGCCAAAACAAGGCGGATGGAATCCATCTTTGCAATCGGTGCAAAGGTCTCAGTGTAGTCCACTCCTTGGACTTGGGAGAAACCTTTTTCCACCAACCTTGCTTTGTATTTTCTGATAGATCCATCAGCAGCAACTTTAGTGTGGTAGACCCATTTACACTTTACTAATTTTCTTCCAGGTGGAAGAGAAACTAGCTCCCATGTGTTGTTCTTTTGAAGAGAACTGTACTCTTCATCCATGGCACTTTGCCATCTCGGATCTCGGTGGGAAGAATAGTATGATGTGGGATTTGAACTAGCCATCAAATAATAAATATCAGGAAGTAATGGATCAGCAATAGAAAGATCCATACCTGCTTTTTGAAAGTTTGCTCTTGTTCGTCTCGGATCAGCAGGATTTCCAAGGTTTGAACCAACAGATTGAAGAGTGTTTTGGGCCCACTTTGGTACCTGAGGAGGATCATAATGGTCGGATTCCGAACCTGATATGTCATGATCATCATATGATGCTACAATATCAGAAATATCAGAACTCATACCTTCATTATCGTTGCACGGATATTCTTCTGGTGAAGGCGGTGAATCGGCAGTCTTTTCCTCGACTAGTTGCAATTCTTGAAGCGGTTCTTCAAATTGCACACTGCACTCTATGAATATCTTTTTAGATATGATATCCATGAGTTTATATGCTTTTGATTCTTCCCCATATCCTATCAGTATGCACTCTGTACTTTGTGGATCCAAAGCTCGTCTCTTCTCGGAAGGAATTCTAGCCCATGCAGTAGAGCCAAAAACTCTCAAATTTGACACATCCGGTTTGTGACCAAAGAATGCTTCGAAAGGAGTCATACCTTTCACGGATGAATGTGGAACACGGTTCTGTATGTATGCAGCAACATTGATTGCTTCAGCCCAAAGATTTGCAGCCAAACCTTTTGATTCAATCATGCATGTAGCCATCTCTTTCAGTGACCGATTTTTCCTTTCCGCTACACCGTTCTGCTGGGGTGTGTAGGGAACTGTATGTTGGATCTGAATTCCGATTTGGGCACAAAGTTGCAGCAACTCAGATGTAATATATTCTCCACCATTATCAGATCTAAGAGGTTTGATCTTTCTCTCAGTGGCGGTCTCAACAGAAGCCTTAAAATCCTTGAATTTTCCAAGCATTTATGACTTGTTTTTGAGAAAGAATACCCATGTAAAGCGGGAAAAATCATCAATAAATGTCAAAACATACCTTGAACCATTTAATGACATATGGGGCAACGGACCACTGATATCAGAATGGATCAATCCCAAAATTGTAGAAGCTCTGCTAGCTTTGCCGCGGTCGAATCTGTGCTCAGGGTGCTTCCCAATGATGCAACCAGTGCATATTCCCTTCGAGGAACGGAGTTGTGGAAGACCATCTACCATGGATTTTTTTGATAGAAGCAGCAAATATTTATAATTAAGATGTCCAAATCTTTCATGCCAAAGCCTACTAACCTCATTACCATGTGTGCGAAGAGCAGTGGGCTTTGCAAGCGGAATAAAGTGTGAAAACTCATAGCATTTTGCAGTGTGGTTTTCCTTTCCGACTGCAACAAGTCTTCCACTTTTGATATCAGAAATTTCAACTGTATTAGGGCTGAATGTAACTTGCTTCAGTTCACTAGTGTGTGTCATTTGATACATAGAAAGAAGATTTGAAGCCAAGGAAGGCACATAGAGAACATTCTGAAAGCTTCCATGATCTACATGAATCGTACCTTTGCCCTTTGAAGAAATTTTTGAGTCATCTCCCAAATGGATGGGGATGGAGCTATTTGGATCGAATGAAGAAAAAGAATCAATATTTGCAGCCATATGATTCGATGCACCCGAATCTATCAAGAGAGTAGTGGGCTTTGAAACCGTTGCCATGAGTGCTTGTCCTCTTTCATGATCATCATTCTTATCCTTCTTCCTTGCACCGTCAGGAAGAGTTATGTTGTTCTTTTCCAAAAGGAGGGCCATTTGATCTATAGTCTTCTTCATACATGAACTTTTGGGATGAAAGCCATGGTTACAATAGGTACATTTAGATTTTTGGTTACCTTCTTTGCCCTTTTGCTTGAACTTTGAACTGGATGGTGCATCCGTCTGTTTGCCTTTCTCTTTTTGCTTGTGAGGCTCGAATTTGGGCTTCTCCTTCTTTTGCTTTCCTTTGCCATTCGAGATCTTGGGTCCTTGAACATATAGGGCTAAATATTTGGAGCTTATGGACCCCATTTGAATCAACTTGTCATGCTCTTTTGTGACAGACTCAATGAAGGCATTCAAGGTAGGCATCTTCCAATTCGGGGTAGTTAGCCGACCGAAATTGAAAGTAGAGACAAATACCGAATAATCTTTACCAAGCTTGCTGAGAATGGAGAGGATCAATTGTTTATCCTCTTTGATAACTCCATTGTTCTTCAACTGCAAGTTCAAGTTCTTGAATTTTGTGAAGAATTCATTAATGGTCTCGAAATTCTCAGGACTAAGGGCAATCAATTCATTCTCTAATTGAAAGGCCCTAAGCTCGTCCTGCTTGCCAAATAGTGTTTCAAGTTGCTCCCATATAGCTTTTGGAGTATTCAATCTGCTGAGATGGAAGTGAAGATCTTTGGAGATGGAGAGACAGAGAAGACCATAAGCTTCATCAAGCTTGTTGTAGTGTTTGGTTCTATCTGACAGATTGTTTGGCTCCAATTCAAGACCAAGAGTGACTCGGTAGTAACCTTTTGAACGTAATATGATCTCCATATCATCTTTCCAATCAAAATAATTGAATGGGGTGAGGATAGGCTTTGAAGAAGAGTATTCCATTGCTAGGAGCGAGTGCACACTGATGTAGAGGAGCTTGCAAGGGCAGTGTAGCGAGTGCAAATGATGGAGACAATAACCTGCAAATCACAATAAACCAAGAACAATGAGGTCGAACAATCCACCCTTTTAGAGTTGCATCACACTTGGGATTGGAGATCAAACAATGTTGAATGGGTCCAATGTATCAGATCTAGGAATTATGTGGAAACTCAAGCTTCTGGAGTGGTATTGGATGTATTTTCAAGCTTTGCATGCACAGGAGCGAATGCCCTTGAGATATTTCATGCCAAAACTTTTTGCAATTTTTGAGCAATTCACTCAAATCTTCTTGTAGAACCACCTGTAAAAAAGAGATATTGTCTCTGCAATGGCTCTGATACCATGTAAAATTAGTCATAGCAGATCAAATGAACAAGTAAATCAATCACAATAGATGAATATAGAAAATATGGTGTAAAACTGTGCAAAACATGCATCAGTGCTCAATATCCCAATAAGGGTGAATGATTACAATAGAATACAATAACAATGACTGAGCAATTCGAATTGCCTAAGGAGGTCATTCGAATCACTGAATGGAGTAGCTTGACTCCAACTAGGAGTCCTCATCATCAATCAGTAGTGGTCATCAATGCACAAGAACCAGTCATCTAGGTGTCAATCTGAGTCTAACTGAGTGTAACAAGTGTAACTGAAGTGTGTAGCACTGATTAAGGGAAGGAGGCTCAGTGGGGGGCACATGGGAGGCTAATTGAAGTCAGAACAAGTCATCTAGTCAATTTGGCGGTCCAACGGAAGTGAAACAGTCAGTCGGGAGTGAAACTAGCCTCAAATTAGGGAGAATCGGAGCTAACTGAGTGTAACTGAAGTGGAACTGCAGTGGTAGGTGAAGAAGTGCGCCCTTCTCTGGCAGTAGGTGAGAAGTGGGCGCCTTTCAGACTAGGAGGGCTAAAAATCTGAAGTAAGTGGCTCCCGGGTGCTAGAATAAGGTGGCTAAGGTGCTGGAGGCATCAACCTGGTGACTGGGATGCATGCAAACCCTAGAATTTGCATGCAAACCCTAATTGCATGCAAGATACTGAAAAAGATGATGTGGATATCTGAACACCCCCCCTCAAGCTATACTATGATGTGCAAAAAATAATGTGGGGCCTTGGTAACTAAGACCAAAGGTCACCCCAATACAATAATCCAAAAAAATGCTGAAAATAAACTAAGTGAGGAAAGAGGGAAAACCTAGTGGGAAGAAAGCCCCCCCCTCAAGCTAAAGCATAATAATGAATCAATCTGTCTCCACCATGATGGAACTCACCCCCAACAGTGAACGGAGGTAAGATAAATTCTTCTCAGTGAAGCTCTTGGTGAAGATGTCTGCAATTTGCTCATCAGTAGGGCAATATTGTAGAATGATGGTGCGGTCATGCACCAACTGTCGAATGTAATGCATATGAATCTCAATGTGTTTGGTCCTCTGCCGCTGAACTGGATCTGTGGAGATCTTGCTATCACTTTGATTGTCACAAAATAGGACAGTCGAAGTAGTGCCACCAAAGCCAAACTCGGAAAGAATACCCTGCAACCAAACTGCCTGAATGCAGGCATTGACTGCCCCTCGATACTCTACCTCTGCTGAAGAAAGTGCAATGGTTGCTTGATTTTTTCTAGACCAGCAAATAGCACCATGACCATTTGGCAACTATGCAAGAAAGCTTCTCCCATCATTCAAAGCAATCTTTACTGGTCTCCTGGGAATGGCAAGCAAATAAAAATATGGAAAGATAAGTTTTGTTCAAACCCCCCGGTGATACTCATCCAAAGATTCTACGATCTAAAAAATTGGATGGATTCAAATGGAATTCGCACTCTCCATGACATATCTAGTTGGTTGGAAAGTGGTGCCTGGAATGGATGGAGGAACCTCGATCTTCCTGATCATCTAATTCAGGACTACAACCTACTTCTATATCAATTCCATGGAGCCACTCCCATTCACCTCTCCATGAAAGATAGCCGGAGCTGGGGAAGCTCTGGATCTTACACAGTAAAGGAAGGATACAATCATCTAGAGTCACTCAACAATGCAAGCATCAAAGACAGGAAATGGGACAGAGTTTGGAACAAAGACGGGCTCCCAAAAGTTAACACTTTCAATTGGCTTTTGGCGCACAGAAAGATCCTTACAAACGAGAACTTAAAGAAACGAGGAATCGAAGGTCCAGCCAGATGCGTCCTATGCAAAGATGCAGAGGAAACAATTGAACACTTATTCATTGAGTGCAGCTATGCAAAAGAATTCTGGCATCAAGCCTTTCTAACCATACAACCTGAGCTCATCCTCCCCACCAATTGGAATGACCTCTTCGGCAACTGGCATCTCTACTACTCCAATTCGTTGGCCAAGAAACCATATTTCAAGCGAGCCTGGATTGCCTTCCCAAAGTTTGTCCGCTGGAAAATTTGGAATGCCAGGAATAAAGAGATTTTTGACGAAAACAGAACCACCATTGGCAAGGTCCTCTCTTCTGCCAAAGCTCTATGGGTGGACACATTAAAGATAAGAGGAATGAAGAACTTGGAAAAAGAACCTTTAAGCGTGGAAGAAAGAGTCTGGGTGGCAGATATTCTAATACCCCATCACTCTCCTACTCACTCAATCCATAAAATTCAAGAAACTCAACACTGGAAAATTAGACTTGAGCCAATAGATTTTCAGGAATGGAAAGCAAATTGCCAGAAACATAAACTCTTCTTCGATGGAGCCTCGAAAGGAAATCCTGGGTTGCAGGTGCAAGGGGAGTCCTACTAGACTCTGAAGGAAACAAGCTGATGGACTATGCATGGGGAATAGGGAAAAAGACCAACAACGACGCAGAATGGATAGCGCTTCTACAAGGAATTGATATAGCAAAGGAAAACAACGTCCATGACCTAGTCGCAATTGGGGACTCTCTCCTTGTGATCAAAGAAGCCCGGGCACTTGCAAAGAATAACCACCAACCCTCCTCCAAATTCCATTTTCATTTCTCTCAAAAGATAAAGGATCTCAACTCCATCTCTCTCTATCACATTTTGAGAGGGAACAATGAACAAGCTGACTCAATGGCAAACAATGGCGCCAGACTGAATTGCAACACCTTGATAAAAAATGGACAACATCCAACAATGGCATGGGTTCCCTAACTTCTTCTCCTCAGACACTTGGATGTTAACATTCCTCATTTGACGCAACCAGGAACATTCTGCAAAGGAATTCTGGTCTGCAGGCATACTGCGTGTTTCACCATGGAAAACGGTAGCCCTTCTGGCCTTTGTCTCCCTGCGCTAAAGTGCAAACAATGTAAGACATCCATTCAAGTTGCTGAAGGTATTGGCCTGAACCATTACATCTCTGCTCTGGAAGCATTGCAGGGGAATGGCCATAGTGAAAATAATGGAGTTATGAACAAAGTGAAGCATGTTACCCGGACCACTACATTGGAAATCAATAATGGCTGGGCTCAGCAGGGTGGTGGCCATTTGATGAACCAGGCCAACTTGCCAAATGGATTCGAGCAGGAAACTAGGAAGCTCTGGCGCCCGTTGGAGTCCAACAATCAGCTTCTTGGAAACCCTGCGCATCTCGGCCCTCTGCATCAGTTGGGTGGAAACGTTGGGGATGCTGCTATTGGTAAACTCTGGAATGTAGCTGATGATATTGTTGGTGTGGTGAACCTCGACTCCCCTAGCGAACCAGAAAGCCCTCCACCTGGTCTTCTTTCTCATTTGCAAGACATTGAAGTTCAAGTTGGAGTGCTGAGAGGTGAACAGAAATATCTCAAGAAAAATGTCTCCAATTTAACTACTTTTGTACAAATTGAAATCTCAGAGGTAAGGAACAACAACAATAAAATGAAAGAATACTTTGATAGCATCGCTGGCAGGATGGAGACCATGCACAGCTACCTCAAGATTGTAGAAGCCAAGGTAGACTGTATCCGGACCAGAAAGAGCAATAGCCCGTCGGTCATTCTGGGAATGGAAGAAAATGCGAATCTGGCCACCACTAGCAAGAAAAAGCCATGTCGCTCAGCAGAGAATTAACCACTGGTCTTTCTTCTAGTTACCACTTATCTATTTGAATTTTGTATAAACAAGTAGTTTTATCAGTCAATCATCTTCTCTTTTTTAAGAACTTTATGTATCTAAGTTTCCTGCGAACTGTTAAGACTGGAATTGAGGTGCCCAATTCCCTCTTTTTGGATGGGAACAGTCTCCCCATTTTGTATCAGATCTTACCTTTTTTAATATAAATCTACTTACTCGTTTCTGTAAAAAAAAAATATGATGTGTCCCTATGAGTACATAGAATGATAAATTCTACTGAAATTGTGGTTTGAATATTATCACTAACCAAATCCATTGGCAACTGATTTCTATCTAAATAGAGAAACCACAACTTCATATGCATATTATCATTTACAAAATTATGCACACAATATTAAATGCATTTTATGATGAGAATCAAGATAAAATTATTAGGTTGTTATTACAAAAGGTTTAATCTTCCAAATAATGAAAATAATCTGCTCTTTTGTTGGAAAGGAATATTGATATATAAACATAAGAATATAATGGTGGTGTTACCTCTCAAGCCTACACTCCTTATGGTAAATCCAAAAAACACAAGTGCAACCCTAGAGGAACTCAAGAAGGTTTCCCATTGTCACCACAATAACCCTTCCTCTCAATTTAGGTTGGCTCTCCTTCAACACAAGGAGGGTATCCCTATAATAGGATTTCAAAAGTATGTAATGTAAGATCAAACGTGAAATGAATAATTAATCTTTAGCAACACATAAATTATTATATGGTTGAAGGTGGGCCAAGACTAGTGTCAATCCATTGGGCAAGTGGATTCAAAGCGTAATATAGGAGGGGCATCAACTAGGAGCTTCTTCCAAATGATATTATGAATGAATTCACATGATATAAACAACTCTATCTTGTTGTCCACTAATATATAAAAACACTTTCGAGGAATTAGGATGAACAAATACCTCCAAACATGGGTGAAGGTGTATTTACCAATAGAAAATATAAATGGAAACTAACTCTTAATTAGGATAAACGATACACATTGGCATTTCCAACAATATACACAAAGACTTTAAAGGGGGATTGAACCATAATTAAGATCTGTCCAAGCAAGGAACAATGTCACCTAGGTTATGGCTATTCTACACAACACATCAGATGAAATAAACTCTAGAATTAGTATTCAACAATTTAAGGCCAAACACATATGCCACAAGAAGAGACACCCTTAACTTCCATTTCCATCAATATTTTAAACTATGTTCCAAGGGGAAAATCCCCAAATCCAACCATGAAAAAAAATTTGGAGGACCTACTCTTTATATAGAGTCTAGATCAACTTACCACACAATAAAATATGAATTGGTGAATTTTAGATCCATGAATTTCTCCAAGATACAACAATAAAGTGTGTCTAATCACTTCTACTCTTCCATGTTTTTAGGCATTGAAACAATAGTATAAGTCTCCTTATAGGTTGTGTACTCTCATTCTTTTTCTAACATATTCCTTGTAATGGGGATCCCCATGTGGGCATGTGCAAGAGAAATCATAATTGTTATAACAACTTCCTTTAAGGATGGGATGACCTCAAAGAATGTGCTAAAGAGTGGAGTGATTTTTCTTCAATAATTGTGTGCTAAGTATATAACCCATCCTTCTTATGGGATGGCCCTCTTGGAATAATATATTTTTATTTATTTGTTGGATGCCCCTCTAATAATGGGTTCCCTATCCAGATAAGGAAAATAATATACTCAATGAAAAACCTAGCACTACCATTACAACCACAAATATCCAACCAAAAGAGCTAGAGGAGCATGTGGAAGGTGAGGACCTTTTTCATTCACAAATCTAGGTGAAGGGGATTCTGTTGCATTTCATTGTTGATAGAAGTAGATAGAATAAATTCATCTCAGTTGAGGTTGTCAAGAGATTGAATTTATTGACAATGCCATGCCCCTAGCCATTCACCATCAATTAGTTGATCCATGGACACGACATCCATTCAAATACATACACATTAGTCAGCAATGTGACCTACCCCATGGCATCAAGACATTCAGATATGAGGTACTATGTGATGTTTTCCCACTTGAATTTTGTGACGTTATTTTACAAAAACCATATATGTGGAGGCATCATTTTTTATGATTCTATGCCCTATAGTGTCAATGTTAATTTGGGAGGTCAACTCTACAAGATACCATAGGTTTCTCCAACTAACACAATTTACTCAATCTCAACAAAGTAGTTCAGGAAAGTAATCTCTCATACTAGGGGATTCGTCCTCTACATGATTTAGATAGAAGTGAATAGAAGATAACTAGTATTCTCCTAGTCTCTACATGGGGCCTCTCTACACATGAACAAAAGCAAGTGGGAAAGATAGTGGGGGAATATAGAGATATCTTTGCTTCACATGTAGGGGTTCCTTTACACTACTAGGTCAAGCAATCAATTGATTTGATATATGCTGATACTTTACCTAATGGCACATTATATAGAGACACTCTTCTAACGAATGAAGAAATCAAACATCAGATTCAATATCTCATCCAAAAGGAACACATTCAACTAATCTTCTCACCTTGCAAGATCCCAATTATGTTAGTGTATAATAAGGATGAGACATGCTAAATATATATTGATTACAAAGCTCTAGAAAATCACATTCTAGAACTAATATCAAATCCCTCTAATTGAAAATCTTCTTCATCAACTCAAGGGTGCCGAGTATTTTTTTAAAACTAATTTAAAGTCAGTATACCACCAAGTACCGTTTGAGAAAACTAATGTATGGAAGACCACCTTCAAGCTTAAAAACGTTTTTTGAGTGGTTGGTCATGCCTTTCGGCTTGAATAATGCTATAGAATTATTCATGAGGATTATGGAAGATATATTGTCATTGCAAATTATTTTGTGGTCATATATTTGGATGATATCTTCATTTAACAAAACTTGTGTAGAAAATTTCTAGCATGTTCAACAGATCTTGAGTACTCTGTGGTAGCACAAGTTATATGTCGATATAGAGAAATTATCTTTTGACATGTAGATAATTAAGTATATGGGATACATTATGGATGAACATGGTGCATGATGTGGATCTATCCAATATTAAAGTCATTAATGGTTGTCCAAACTTGAAAAAATTAATAGATCCCTACATTTTTGGGGGGCTTTCCAACTTCTATCATGGATTCTTGTTGGGATTCCCTCATATCACTTGGACCCTAAGCCAAGTGACCAAGGTTTTGGCCAAATAAAATTTAATTTGGATTGAGTTACAATATAAATCATTTAAGGAAATAAAACATCACCTTTGTTTGGTGATAGTACTCACTCTACTAAATATGTAACAACCCTTCAAGATTGAGATAAATGCTTCATATTATGTTGTCAATGTAGTATTCACTCAACATGGACATTTAATGGTCTATCATAGTGAGACACTCTCCAATATGGTTAATAGGTACACTATGTATGACAAGTATATGTAATCTATTGTGAAATATTTTCACCAATTGAAGCATTACATTCTAGGAAAGGAGACAATCATCCACACTAATTAGAATTCCATGTAGTTCATGAATGCGTAGGGAAAGTTACAAAACAACCACCATCAAAATTGGTCCACATACTTGAAACATTCCACTTGAACATCAAGTACAAGAAGGTCAACGCAAATCATGTTGCAAATTGTCTCAACTAACCTCCAATTGCATTGCTAACTACAATGCTCAACTCTTGTGGAGATGAGACCTTCGGGTGCCCCCAATTGTATGATAGTGACCTTGACTTTATTTTTATATAGCAAACAATAGACACAAGTAAACCAATATTAGACTTTCATATCTAGTTTGAAATTTTATGCCATATGGTCCATCTTTGTGTTCCTTGAGGGGAAAGCTCATTTGGGAGGTGCATTATCGTCAAATGGCAAGGCACTTAGACATGGAGAGGGAAGTGGTAGTGTTGAAAAAGTACTTCTACAGGACAACGCTCTCATGAATGTCCGACATGCATACTAGATCATGCACTATATGTGATATTACCAAATTTATCATCAAGAAGCAAGTGTTTTACAATCCTCTTCCTACCTGAGATAAATCTTGGGAGTTCATCTCCATTGATTACATGTCTAGCCTACCTTCAACAAAGCATGGAAATGACTATGTATTTGTGATTGTGATTAGTTTTCTAAGATGGTGATTTTGAAACCCTACAAGAAGAGTCATTAGAGCGAATTTGAGATCTAAAATGGGCCTCCTAAGGAAAATAATAAAATAATATTTATGAATTTTGGAGGAAAAGAGAAAAAAACTACATTTTCTCTTTGTATTTTCAACATATCTTCACGTATTTTTACTCAAATTTCGAGCCGGAGCACTCGTTGGATGCACAATTAAATTCCGCATCCAACGAGTACCCACACTGCATGCTTCCCAGGAAAAATGAGAAATACATAAAAAAAAATGTGTTACATAAAAAATACATCAATGCACTTCAACAGATATAACTTCATTCTTTTTATTGACCTTCATAACTTTTGCAATTCAGAATGGATCTTTTGTGGACAAAACTAAAATCATGCAACCTTCCTTAATATCTTGTACCGAGCCTTTGTAAAGGTCTTCCATCGCCTCACGTCGTGCAAATGATCTTGTAGGCCCAATATACATTTCCCTTTCTTTTGGTTGAGAAGACTCGACACCTTTAGGCTCAACATTTCTCTCATTTTCATTTTACATACTTTTGGCCAACTAAATGAAGTCTTCAAAAAAATATCTCCATTTGTAGAGTTTGAAATTATGTCATTTTGCTCAATGAAAAAAGAATCCCACCAAACATAATCGACAACATCAAAATAGTCATATGTATCTTTGATATAATTTTTTATTTCTTCCAAGCATTGAGAAGAATCAACATCTCTATTGTGTCGGCGTGCATTTTGAATCTCAACAACTGATTGCAACAACGATAACTTTGAAGCATACATTTGAAGACTTGGGATGAATTTCAGAAATGCTAAACCTCATGTAGGCCCCCATTTTGCATTTGTCGAGTACTTCTTACCCCATAGTAGTGTTTTACCATTAATATATTTTATATGAAATTGATGTTGAAATCTAATGTCATTAAGTTTTTCAATGTATCTTTCTTCACCATGTGATCCCAAAATAAATCTTCGCATGTCAATAGTTTCCTCCAACGTTAGTACAACAGGCTTTGGACTATATGTTTTTCTAATAATTTCAGTTAATGATGGAAAGCTCCCAACATTCTTCCTCCCCACTATCATTGCAAAATGGCTAAACATTTGATCAATATGGTCATGTGTATGCCCAACAAGAAGGAAACCAACTTTAACCTTCTGAAAAATTCCCAATTCAACAAGCATGTTCAAATAACAAAACAAGAACTGATTTATTTTTCCCAGCTGGTGTTGCCCAATTGCAGATATAAAACCCGAGGAATATTACTAGACCAATGAGTCAGGACTCAGTACATGGTGAATTATGGTGATGGTCAAGTTTGTATCATTATGAATATTTGGAGCTGTAAAGTAAACCCTTCGAGACATTTGACCATTACAAACCATACAACCAACCAAGTGAAACCGAATAATTTTTTCCTCTAAATTCTTTGGTACACGAACAAAATGTGGAAAAAGTGTTTTTTCTGATCCATGCCATCAATTATCAAACCCATATACTTATGTGGTTCATCATAACACTTC
The DNA here is from genome assembly GCA_027924585.1 of Larix kaempferi. Lineage (NCBI taxonomy): Eukaryota > Viridiplantae > Streptophyta > Pinopsida > Pinales > Pinaceae > Larix > Larix kaempferi. Next base: position 2,429,096 of record BSBM01000573.1, read on the forward strand.
TTGCAATGTTTGTATAAATTTTTCCTTTTAACTGATTGTTGATTGCGATGTGCTTGAAGTTCTTTGAAAACATAATCTACAAATAAAATAAAAATAAAACATTGATGAGCTTTCATATTTGATATTGATTCCAAAAAATTAAAGTTGTTAGAGACGTATCTCTCTCTATCCCTTCCGATTTATCCCTTTTTTGTTTAAGAGAAGCACATATACTACAAACCCCCATCGTTGACATCTTAGGAATACATACGTTGTTAAACTCTATTTTCCATAGTCTTGTAAAATATGCATATCTAATGAAATTGGTATTTCCTTCAATATCTTGAACAAGTGCCTTGTACAAGTTGTAGATTTCCTGCCTTGAGAAATTATTTGGAATGTGTATGGTTTCTCTTTTTGGCATACTCTCTCCATTCTTAGGAAATAAATCACGCATCCATGACATTGCAATATCGGCCCACTAGCCCGTGCATGATATTCTTTAGAATAAAATGTAGGATCCTTTTCTAGCCGTGTTTGGATTCTTGATAGTTTAATATTACCAATTGAGTGGATTATTTTGAATGCCCTTATGCAAAGAAAAATACTTCCAATGCGATAATCATAACTTGCCTTTGTAGAAATCATGCACCCTACCAAATATGAATTTTGCATATTTTTGTTCGTTGACAGATATGCTCGCCTTTTCCCTAATGCATAATTGTAATGCATTTGTTTCAAACAATATTTTTGGCAACACTCACTTGAAATCAAATCAGTAATAGAACTGGGACTTGTGAGCAAATATTTCCTAGATCTTGTATAACTAGAATGCTTTGGATTGATGTAAAATGGCCTAGTCCTACACTTAATCTTGCTCATTGGTACAATTTTCCTTTGAGTTTCATGTACCATTAAATCATCCTCATTAGAATGAATATCCTCATCACTATGAGGAATATCATCTCTCTAATTGAGATTCTCATCACCAAAATTAGTAGGAGAATGATTATCCTCATCAGTATCAAGTTTATCACTTGAGGTTAAATCAACATCATTGGCAGGTTCATCATCACCAAAATCATCATCTATCCCATTAAAATCCTCACTTGTAGGAAAATCATCATCAATGCCATCAAAAGCATTGATTGGAGGAAAATCACCTTCACCATTATTGGTGCCTTCATCCTCACCAAAATCATCATCTGTCCCTTTAAAATCCTCACTTGGAGTTAAATCATCATTAGTGCCATAAAAATCCTCACTTGGAGGAAAATCATCATCGGTGCCATCAAAATGATCGCTTGGAGGAAATTCATTTTCACCATTATTGGTGCCTTCATCCTCACCAAAATCATCACCTGTCCCATTAAAATCCTTGCTTGGAGGAATATCATTGTCACTGCCATCAAAATCCTCGCTTGGAGTAAAATCATCATCGCTGCCATCATAATCCTCGCTTGGAGGAAAATCATCTTCACCATTATTAGTGCCTTCATCCTCACCAAAATCATCTTTTGTCCCATTAAAAATCCTTGTTTGGAGGAAAATCATCATTAGAGCCATCAAAATCCTCGCCGGGAGGAAAACCATCTTCAACATTATTGGTGCCTTTATCATCACCAAAATCATCATTTGTCCCATTAAAATCCTTGCTTGGAGGAAAATCATCATCAGTGCCATCAAAATCCTTACTTTGAGAAGAAACATTATCAGTTGCATTAAAATCCTTGCTTGGAGGAAAATCATCATCCGTGCCATCAAAATCCTTGCTTGGGGGAGAAACATTATCAATCCCATTAAAATACTTACTTGGAGGAAAATCATCATCGATGCCATTAAAATCCTTGCTTGGAGGAAAATCATCATCCGTGCCATCAAAATCCTTGCTTGGGGGAGAAACATTATCAATCCCATTAAAATACTTACTTGGAGGAAAATCATCATCGATGCCATTAAAATCCTTGCTTGGAGAAAAATCATATACACCATCATTTGTGCCTTCATCCTCACCAAAATTATCATCGCTCCCATCAAAATCCTCGCTTGGAGGAAAATCAAGTTTGTTGTCTTGTAAATCCTGTCTTGGAGGAAAATCCTGGCTTGGAGGAAAATCATTGTTTGTGCCTTGAAAATATCGCTTGGAGGAAAATCATTGTTTGTTCCTTAAAAATCTCGCTTGGAGGAAAATCATTGTTTGTGCCTTTAAAATCTCACTTGGAGGAAAATCATTGTTAGTGCCTTGAAAATCATCGCTTGGTGGAAAATCATTGTTGGTGCCTTGAAAATCATCGCTTGGACCAAAATCATCATTGGTGCCTTGAAAATCATCACTTGGAGGAAAATTGTCATCATCTTCCTCACTGTTTTTAAAATCCCCACATGGAGGGAGGTATTCATCATCATCATCATCATCATCATCATCATCATTACTGCCTTTAAAATCCTCACTTGGAGGAAAATCATCATCGATGCCTTTGAAATCCTCACTTGAAGGAAAATTTCCACCATCTTCATGTACATCTTAAGACATTGAGATTAATCCATACAAGTCCATGATTTCTCACTAAAACGTATAATGATAACTCAAAACAGAAAAATAGAATGAAATTTTATCACACTCCTCACCAAAAAGTACAATGGTGCAACTGTCAACCCCCAACAATCTTATAGCTAAAATAACAAAATTTTCCCTTCCAAACATTCCCTCCAAAATTTTCCCTCCCAAACATTTCCTCCAAAATTTCCCTTCAAAATTTTCCCTCCAAAATTTCCCTGCAAAAATAAATCACAAATTTCTAACGCAATCATAACACTAGTAAAAATAATTTAATCTATCGTATAAAAAATTGTAATAATGCTAATTAAATGATATGTAAACAATGCTATACAAACTTTGTAATACAATATTAGTTATTTACATTAATTTTTTAAACCCACAGTCATAACACTAGTCAAATATAATTTAATGCCATCCTATTTAAATTTAGTAATAATGCATTAGCTAATTACACTTTTTTTAATACCACGTTTGTAAAACAAATAATGTTAAACTTAATATTATCCATATAAACTATTTTGTTTTTCTATTGTTCACGTTTGAATTTCGAGCAATTTAATAGTGCTTTGAAGGTTAATTTTTATTATTATAATAAATGTTTCTATTTTATATTTCCTTTGGCAATGTTTTTTCTGTGATTTTATCATTTTTTTTAATCCCACATTCATAAAATGGTAAAAAAAACTTAATCTATGCTATATAAACACAGTTTGATTTTCTACAATCACCCTTTGCAAACAATGATCAAAGACATTTGAGCAATCTAGAAGGCTTTCAAGACCACTGAAGAGCTTAAAACATTGTTAAGGTTAGTTATTTTTTTTTTTGTAATGTAAATGTTTAAAAAAAATTACTGTTAATTTCTAAAGCTTGATGTAATTTTTTTTTAAATTCTGTTTTGTTTGGGCTTCAACATGCCCTTTGGAAAAAACTGGCTAAATTTTAAATTTCTTTTTGGGGCCTGAGGGCTCGTGCACCCAAGGGGGTGGCCCTAGGACACACCCCTTTGGGTGCACGAGAGAGGAGCTAAGCTCCTACCCTCCGGCCCCTTTGGGTACACATTGCATAGCCCTCGAGCTATGCATTGGGCACCCTTTGTGAGCTATGTATTGGGCGCCCTTTGGGAGACCCAATGCATAGCCCGACGGTAACTATGCAATGCGTGCCTAAAGGGGCCTGAGGGTAGGATATTAGCTTCTCCCTTGTGCACCCAAAGGGGTGAGTCTTAGGGCCACCCCTTTAGGCGCACGAGGGTGGAGCTAAGTTCCTATCCTCGACCCCCCTTTATAACTAGTTTTTTTTTTTTATGTTTTTTGTAACTATATGTTAACTTTTTTTTTAAGTGCAAATATTTTTTTTTAAAACATATAATAAATTTTTTATTTCTGACTATAGGGAAAATGACATCAAGAAAGCTATCTATAAACATCTCTATATCAAGATCGTCCATGAAGACATCGAAAAAAAAAAGTTGAGCCATCTGAGAATGTTGCACATGATGAAGTTGTATCCAATGATGATTTAAAAACCAGGAATGCTAGAGAATGGAAACACGCACCAAATGAAGAGAAAATGGAGTATTCTTGGTTTCTAAAAGAGAAATATTATGGAAACCTAGACATTATTCACTTATATTGTGCTACATTTGCATTTCTTAAAAATGCTTATCACTCATTGGGATTGTTCCAAGATATTTGTTTGGTGTCAGGTAAAGACATTGTTTATGCACTAGTAAAACAAGCTAAAACCTATGTCAAAATCCGATATTGTGTGAAGGTTTCAAACTATAAGGCCGTCGAAATTTTCATAGAATTTTGTGCAGGATTCGTGCACTATATTGAACGCAAGAGTGTAAGTTTCTATATTTTTATATCTTTTTGAATTTCTTATAATTTGGATGATATGACAATGTAATATATTTAATACAATAATGTTTTTATTTTGCAGAATTTTGCTATGCCACTTTACCATATTTTGATCGGAATTTATTTTACAGAAGAAAATTCGATGGATGCCATTAATGCCACTCTTCATAAGGGAGAAAAACCAAAGAAGGGAGAAACACCAAAGAAGAAATGAGTGCAAAATGCTCATACTGAAGAAGTACAAGCACAAAAAGGAAAAGGCGTCCAACAATAAAATGAAGTACCTAGGAAGGTTACATTCAAAAAGATATCTTTCCCAACTAAACATGATTGACGAGTTGTTGTTGATGAGGATGTTACTTTTGCTGGTAAGAGTAAGAAATGCTCTTCTAGAAGACCTATGGATGAGGTTGTTTCCATTCCTGATCAACATGTTGTTCTTTTGGATACAACTGCTTCAAGACATAAAAGGAGGAGACGAGATGTTCAATCCAATGTTATCATTGAAAATCATAGTGAAAACTCGGGGGACATTTTGGAAATCATAACTCTAGGTGGTGATCTAGATGATGGTGTTGTCAAGAGAACACAAAATGCTATTCGAGATCGATTGCGGAGGGATAAGTTGGTTCACAATGGGCATACATTTTATTTAAATGTGAAGCAACTTTATAGATCCACAAAAGGTCAGGAGAAGTATCAAATTAGGAAACCACATCACTTGCATGTTCATAACTTGAAAGCATTGATGAGGCACAATCCCTATGCACATGTGGTTGACTACCTAGTTCTTGTTAACCTGAAAGATGTTCCTGTTAGATATGCATTTGATGAATGAAGATGTTTTGATTACAACTACTATGTTTTGTGGGGGAATAATTATGTGGAAGCTAGAAGGAATTGATGCAAGAGTTTCCCAAAATCCCTATTTTTCAAATAGTGAAATGCATCATTTATGCCAGTTTGACAAATGTGGAAGCAAAACTATTGGCATGGGATCACAACAAAAATAGTGAATATAGGATTTAACACATATTTCATTAAATTTAGAATCAAACAACGGATCTAGAATCCCAAATTAACCAAAAAACTCAATTCTGAGGTTGTTCTTGTAATAAAATATTTCCAGGTTTAATGAAATGTGTGTTATTTCCATGTTCATTCAAATAGATTTATCAACAGTGAATTTGAACCAATATGTGGTGGGGATAGATCAAAAGTTGATGTAGATTTCTGGAAACAATGTTGTATGGAAATATGTATCCCTATTAAAGAGGACAATGTGAAACAAAAAGGTTTGAAAGGCAGTGATGCATTCAAAGCTGTAAATAACTATTTTCAGTTGGCATTTAGAATGGGGCCCATATGGGATTTGATTGATGGCATATTTAGCATGTGGGAGAATATTGGCATAAAAAATCAAAAGGTACAAAAACAATACAGCAGTTGCATGGGGCAGCAATCAAGGAGGCCCTAACGTAAAGAATTTTCCAGAAGATATGACTATAACACCCTAGAGATAATTGAAAGGTGTGAAGGACGAAACACTTATATCTAAAACACTGTCACATGTAAAGTCAGGTGAATTATCCATGGAAGAAATGTGCAATGAATTTGACAAGTAAGTTTGTAGGTTGTTTTATGTTTTATAGTCTATTTTGAGTTTAATATTTTTTGCTAATTAGGCATTGTGTTATATTATTAGATGTGATTGTAAATGCCATTTATTTTTAAATCATGTAGTCATGAGGTTTACATAAAACTACCAGAGGAGATATTTATAATGTTGGGTGAGAATAGTTGGGATGATGTCAGATGCAACTATCCAGATTCAAGCTCCATAGAAACTTAAAGCATTTTTTTGTTGCATACAAAAAGGTCGGATGATTTATGATATTTTCTATTTTATTTATTTTTAATTCAATTCATTTATATTTTTACTTATATATATAATTTTGTTTTCAAATATGCCAAAGAAGAGTACAATACTAGAGTATTTGAAAATTCATATTCAAAGAGCCAAAATAGAATGACAAAGAAGACAATGTCTTGCAAAAGTTGAATTCGATGACACCCTTGATCATCACGTTTGGAATGGGCTCAACATTGTGCAATATAAAGTGATTTTGGGTGATTGTGCAAACATTGCAAATATTGTTCCCCAAAAGGAGTACTCCCTAGTTATTGTAGATATCCCTCATGGATACAATATCAAAAACATTACTTATGATTGTGAGACTTATACACACCAGTCATTCAATAAAGTGGTTTCGAGATTTATGGACGTCACATCATCATCTCTATGGAGATTTCTTGTTTTCCATTCAGATGTACAAGGAGGAGTCGTGCTAACAAACTTGAAGGATAAATCATACTCAAGGAAACAACTGTATCCGTAAGATATTTGCAGTGTATTATTAAAGATTTGAATTTAGAAACCAAATTTATTTTTCTATAAGTTAATTAGATTCCTATCTATTTGTGTTATAGGCATAAGCCTAATATTCATAGCTTCAACAATGATCCATTTATGAGTGATACTGAAAACATACATCTTGTATGTTGGACAAAAGATGAGACCTATGAATCTCTTTTAATCAATGACAAGAGTGAAGGAAAATATAGTCAAATATTGTCTTATAATGTCGTGGTTAAAAATTTAACATATGAAGAAAGTGATTTGAAAGAGAGACTATAAACATCTACCAGAAGCCACACATATTGATTAATTATCTCATAGATACTTTTTCAAAAGAACGATATTGGAGTTTATATTTGTTCTCGGGATCAGGTAATATTTCTGATATTACATATGAAACTAGTGCCATAATCTATATTCAGTAATCTATATTTTTAAAATTTATGTTTCGTTATGCTATTTAATTTAATTTTTTTTTTTTTTTTTTGTGGTAAGGGATGATACATGAAATTTAACAACAAGAATAGGGTTGATAAGGATGGGCTTCCACTTGTAATCTCCTTGCTCAATCTCAAAGGATTCTCAACATATAAATAACTAACCCTAAATTCTAGAACTTGTCCTTTTCGGGGCAAGACTAGGAAGATGGAAGCTATGTCACATCTCCAAGGGTTCATAAATAACATAGACAACTTAGTGCTTATGCAAACAATGTTCAAATCATTGAGTTTGAGTAGAATGGGCAAGAGAGTTATAAAGGGGTTTCTTGCTTATGGTGTAAGATGCACCGGTACCTCAAAACTTCCATAGTTGGTCACATATTTCCTGTCTTCATTTATACCTTATTGATCTAGGATTTTATTTGCAAATGGAGGCTTACACAAATTAGACTCATGAGGCCAAGTAAAGCACTTATTATATTTGAATATATTTAAAAAATCTTTTTTTTTTCATATATAAAATAGAATTTGAACTCTAATAATTTTACACAACATTGAAGTACTCATTATTGGCCTATTGAAGCTTATCCATAGCATAGTGGCTTCTTAGGAAATGGGGGATGGGAGAAGATGGGAACATACCTTGTAAATACAATGGAAGGATGTTTTAGCCAATTTATAGATTCATACATTTTCTATTACTCAAAAAGTGGCCACTTGATTTCATGGAACTCAATGGCCAAAGGAAGCTTACCCCTAGCATATAGAGTAGTATTGGATTCCTAGGAAATCGAGGAGGGGATAAGATGGCTACATAGCTTGTATATCCAATACAAATATGTTTTATCCAATTCAAGGATTCATAGAATGCACTTTACAATTTCATTTTTAAAAGAAAGAGGGAACTTTAGTCGATCCACACTCAGATACTGAAGGACTAGTTATCATTTATATAGGTTATTGAGGGTCAATGATTAATGAACTAAACCATAGAGATCATGAACTGAACTAGAGAACTACATAATTCCCATGGTTCTAGCAAAGAAGCTAGAGATGAACCAATGTCCAAGATCACTAGGTTATGGTTTATCTATTTTTCTTATGAGAAACCAAAAGATCAGATTTCTTATGGATCCATTTTGGAATGGTACTTATAAATTGCTAGTGGTTTCTTATGGAAAACCACTAGAGATTTCTTATAGACCTTATGAGTGGGTACTGTGGCTAGTATGACCATGGAAACATATTAATTACAAAGATTCCAAAACAATACTAGCCTTAAACCATTATCTTTTGTCGAAAAATATCTCAACGCTCACATAGTGTCATCAAAAACCGATTAGAATGATAATTGGTGACACACATTTTTCTACACTCACCAAAAGTAACATAAATGAGTATTAGTGAGGGCTGATAAAATATTGTCACTAGAAGTGTCACCAATGAGATAATCAATAATGGGCCTTTAACAACCCTCACCAAAAGTGTCACTGGAAAGGGATTTGGTAATGAACCTTAAAGGACAATCTCAAAAGGCACTTATAACGATGATGCTTTAAGGACCGTCATCATATGCAACATTCGTGACAAACCTTAAAGGTTCATCACATGCATGACCCTCACCAATGACCTTTTTTCTTGTGGTGTTGGATGAGAATTAGATTGGAATAAGACCTCAATATTGGACATAATATGATTGTTGAGAGCAGTATCATCCACGATCATGGTCTTTTCACGATAAACGTCGTATTTGAAAACATCAAAAACATCACCATGGACACGATGCTATTCGGATAGGAAAAATGGATCACTCTGAGGTAGGATTCGATCATTTATACTAATATTCCCAATGATTGCATCATCTTGATTGAATTGGTAAGTGTTGTTAATGAGAGGATTGGAAAAATTATGATGAGCAAGATGAGGGATTTCTTCCAAGACATAAGGAATTGAATCAGGGATAGGTTCATGAAAGGGATCATTATTTCCTACAATTGAAAAATATGGAGCATCTTTGTCAACTAAATCATGAATTGATGATATGGAAAAGGATTCATCAAGAGTATTAGATGCAATCTCACTCGAATCAAGAATTTATTGATCGAAAAGAGGAGATTTAGAATAAATAGGATCATGATGGATGTTCCCTTACATTTGATGAATGTTGAAAGAACAACTTTCAAGAGAGAAATGATTATCGGATAAGGTGACATCTTGAAAATTAGATAAATCATATTCAAGTAGGAATTTTTCTCAAGAAAGGACATCGAGTTGCAAATCATAAGCCTCATCAATAATTAAAGATTCACTTTGTGGGTTAGGACGAGGTGAGATGATTTTATCTTGGGAAATTGAAACCTTAGGAACTAGTTTGAAATCAATTTTGAAAATATCATCATCAAAAGGAAAAAAATCATAAATATTGTGAATAGGAGGGGTGAATTATTTAGAGACATCAATTGTATTGATGATAATCTTATGAAGGGAGATTGGAAGTTGAGGATCATCATTAGGAGAGGAATTAGTAAGCACATCCTCAGGATTCAAGCAAAAATAAGGATTGTGATGTTCTTTGCAATAATCACGTCAAAGGGGTTTTGAATTATCAAACTCAGTCTTGAAAATGTTAAAGAATTGATTCCAACCTTGGATAGAATGTTAAGATAAAGATATCAACCAATGAGTAGCCTTTCCATAAATTATGTTTGGGAAAATACAAACTTTCATAGAGATCATCAATATATTTAACATGACAATATTCGATGAACATTGAGATATGATCGATAGGATCCTCATGAGGTAGACCTACAAATAGGGGAAGGTTGGAGTCCACACACCATGCTCCCTGTTTATAATCCAGGACACCTAGCACATCGATATGATTGAGACAAAGTATCAGTCATGATTAGGTAATAATGAGAAATAAAGATGGATGACTTAACAAAGATTGACTCAAGAATCATATTAAAAAAGATTCAAAGATAGATAGGAACATTTGTCCCCAACAGAGTTAGCAAATATGTTGATGATCAAAACGACACCAGTTGGGAAACAATGGTATAAACACCCTTAGAGGGCTATTCAAGGGGATGAAGTGGATGGAAGTCTAGGTTGCATTTAGAGCCCTTAGGTAGATAGCATACAATTGATAAATCAATGGCGTTAAGTACATAAGTGAAATGAAATCGAGGTTGGATTAGCTTGAAAAAATACAAGTACACTTTCAAAATGAGAATGTTAATCTACTAATAAGTCCAAAATAGACCTATCTAACCATCTATGCATTAATTTATGAACGAAGAATGATGATCTAACTAACAACTAAATAAATTAATTATGTTGTATTTATAAAGGAATAAGAAAGCATAATGCGATAATTTCTCTAAAATGTAAGTGTTAGGAGATCGCATGAAATCTCATCAATAATTAAATATATGCTCATGCTAATGTAGATTAAAGTAGCTACTTCCATTATGTAAGATAAATATTCAATTATGTTCTATTGTGAACTTTTAAAATACCTTTAAAATTCAGCATGTTATTAATGCAATAATATTAGCTAAATGAAAATGAAACTTTGGGTACTCGTTGTTAGCATAAAAATGAAGTAAATTTTTTATCATGTTAATGTCTAAGTAATTTTAACTGCATTTAATGATATGCAAAGATAATTTTTTCATTACATTCCTATTTGCAATTTTTGAATGCAATCAAAGATCTATGTTCATTCACGCATTAATATTAATGATAAATAGTGAACTTGGCGGATTCGTCATTTGGTAAAATTCTGCTTGCAAAATTTTATAGATTACATAAAGTGAAAGATATCACAAGATATTAAATAAAGGCTACTTTAGACTGAATTATACAACGTCAGAAAGGCCTGCAAACTAAGGTTAAAAAATAGAAAATTTATATACATCTCAGAATAGAAATAGAAAAGATGAAAAATTATGTACAAGTCAATAAACAAAATTGATAAAAGTATTACATTACTTTTATACATAAAATACGGTCTTGTGGAATGTAAAAAAACATAAATGATAGCAAATTTGAATGTAGAAAAATGGAGGAAGACGCAGATATGCCCAAAGTCATTTTTTTTATTAAAATATGGAATTTCATAGTCATTAGTACCATAGGCCGCGACCGGTTTAACCCATAAAAGAGGGGGGGTTTCCAAGACCCTACACAATTCTCAATAGCTCAAGTTCATCCAGTTGAAACTAAGACAGCAAGAGGAGTCCCCCCTTAGATTGTCATGCAGTAACCTGTATGCATGAAAACATATGTAGGAAAAATATCCAGGAGAAAACGAAATGCATGCAGAAAAATAGAACGTACCTCCTGTGGAAGCACACTCTACTTCCATCCTAAGGGATGGTGTTGGATTGTATCCTACCTGCAATCACCACATGTTAGGCTCATACATGACTAAGTATGAAGGGAAAAATATGCAAAGAAAAAGATAGCAGTACCCGCCTCTTACCTCCAGTGCGAGATCCTCTTTGCGGCAGCATTGCTGAGATTTTAAAGGATATGACAAGACATGCCAAACGTGTGAGTGAAGGCCAAGGGTTTCGACAACTGACAGGAGGTCAGTGGTCATCACATATTTTGGAATTCTATCTTCTCATGTTGTCCGAATGAGGTACCTAAAGCATTCGAGGAGTTACTATGATAGCTTGGAATTTTATTTTTTGTATGTTTAGAAGAGAGGGTGAGCTGCAGTAACCCACGTTCACCTTCTCACATGCAAAAAAAAACTGAGAGGAGCTTGAATGTCTTATTTTTCCTTTTCAACTTCTGTAGGAATTATATGCCTTAGAGCGTTTCCAGGTGCTTAGCACTTTTAATTCACTGGTTACAAGGCCCGTGGAATTGAATTTTGCGACTAACATCAACTTTAATGTGTCACTAACCTCGATTCTATATAATGTAATATAAATTTGCATAATCCCTTCAATATCTCTTATATTGCTGGAAATCTAAGCAACATATTAGTCAACGCTATTCCCTTGAGAATATATACTACCTGTTGCATATCCCTCAGTCCTTCATCACATATATGAGCCTATATTCGATGCAATGGAGTCTTTTCTTGCGTCAAAGAGATGATCTTTGGTTTTATTATACTTGGGGAAAGTATAGCTGTAAGTGTAAGAGCGAAACAAGGGTAGGAACTTTAACCATACTGTCAAAAATAAGGCTCATTTAATATTATCCTTAGTACACATTGAGAAAAAAACAGCTATCACGACTGTAAACTTTAGCCATCCAATTGCTTTCATGTCCTTGTCGAGGAGTAAGGTGCCAAACATAATTCTTTCACAAGCCCCATGAGGTATTCCTACATGGATATCCCTTGCAGCGATGAATCCACCATCGACTTTGTATCTGCTATATCTCCTCAACCTTGTACTCTTTTGTCAAATAAATATTAGCATAAACTAAATGGGAATATGATAATGCAAGAATATCCTCCAATAGTTTTTCCATTGTGACCAATATTATGATAACACATCGAGACCAAACTAATTCCTTTCAAATGTAGTCCTTGGTTCATGGAGTAATTATTCTAAAAACCCATGGTGACTGCAAACAATGGTCAAGCTCACAAATACCTTAATATCAAGACATAGTCACTTGCAAGGAATGCATAGCTCGGTGAGGTTCACATCACAAATTCCCCTCAAGTATAATCTCTTTATTTCTAATGAAGCTTCAAGGAGCATCGAACACTAGAGATCCTCATCTTTCCCCACTACAACCGTTATGGAATGGAAGGTGATATGAATTTTGTCTATAGTGTATCATGTTAGCGGTGGTCTCTGCATCGACATGCTCATGGAATCTGCCTCTTGCCTCAACTGAATAGAAAGGATTGTTCTCCAATTTATCACAGTAGCATGGTATTAGGTTTTTAGTTCATTTATGTGGCATTCTTTATTTTTTTATTTTTGCACTGTGAATTCCCTCCCACCTTCCTCTTTATGACACATCTTTCACTTGTCGGTCTGTCTTGTCCTGGTGTGCTTGTAATGGTCCTCCCCATTTCCATGATTCTCTATTTTAGGTCTGGTTTCATCCCTCCAATAGTTTTGTTCATGTCAGACTGGTGATAATGTTGTGTTACTTTCCTTTGGAGTCTTCATTGCCTCGATGTGTTACAAATGGTCGTTAGCTTTTCCAGTTGATTGCATGGTGTGGTGTAACACCTCGGCCTGCATTTTCTCTCTACTTGGATACCACATCTCTGACTATGTGGATGGATGGCCTTTCCATGACAATGTTTGAAAGAATTCTTTAAACAACCAACATATGCCTACCAAACTTCTCGTTAGGGAAGTTTTGAGGTAAAGAATGGGCCTCAAAACAAAAACTGTACCATCAAAATTCACTTTATAAGAACCAATAGGATTCAAGATGATGATGTTAACCACGGGGGTAAATTTTGTAAAAACATTTGAAGGGAAAAAAAACTTTACCTTTTCTTTTTGTATTTTTGACATATCTCCTTATCGGTTTACCCAAATTTCAAGTTTGAGCACTTGTTGGATGTGGAATTCAAATCCACATCCAATGCATACCCACATATCATACTTTTGAGGCACCCACAACACGAAAAATGAAAAGTTCAATAAAATATATATTGTATGTATTAAAATATGTTTTTAATTGAACTTTTCATGTTTCATATCGTGGATGCCTCAAAAGTATGCCATGTGAATATGGGTTGGATGTGGAATTAAATTCCACATCCAACAAGTGCCCAAACTTGATATTTGGGTAAACCAGTAAGAAGATATGTCAGAAATACAATAAGAAAAAGTAGTTTTTATTTTTCCCGTCCAAAATTCAGAACTCTTATTTTATTATTTCCCTTAGGAGGCCCATTTTAGACCTCAAAAATCCCCTAATGGTGTGAAGGTTTGCATTGTGGGATGATGAACGTTTTTTTTAATTAATGTTTGTTTGTCAATGTTTGGGCTTTATTTATGCCCTCCCTTTGTCATTGTCTGTTGCACCCTTTGTTGGCATGAAATGACTATTGTCCAATCAATTCTCCAATGTATGCCTGCAATGTCTTTTGTGGCTTCCCGATCCTTGTATATTCCAACGTTGCAACGATGGTCTGGTTCTCTTATCATCTTTTACGTTGGTTCTGCTTGCTCTTTATGTTTCAACGACCTCTTCTTGTCTTCTTAGCTACCACGACCTGCTTATATTCCTTGCCACAATACATTTGTGACCAATGGCTACCTCTTCTTGTCCTGCAACGCTCTCCCACAAACGCTCATTGTATGTTAGGGTTTCATTTCCCGATCCTGGATGCTCCTTCTTCCTTGGCTTATGGTTTTTAAAAAATGATTACTTTTATTTGTATTCCAATAATGGATCGAAGGTAATATGAAGGAGTGTCATAATGTGTTTTTTTTTATATATATTTTTATTTTAGAGGGGTGAGGAGATAGTTGTAGCCACCTTTGATTTTTGGAACAGTGGATTATGAAAGAGGGGTCCTTTTTATTCATTGGAAAAGGTTTCAATTTTTAATATATTTTTTCTTGGTTTAAAGGAAAAGGGACATAAGAAGTGAATGGGAACTATAAAATATTTAGGGAGAGGTAATGAATAAATGGAGATAAATTTGGGAAAAGGGAAATGGAGATGATACTAGGTTAAGAGAAAATTGCAAGGGATCTAGGGGAAGGGGTAATTTAAAAGGTTAGATGATATTTTTATTAATAAAAAAAGAGGAAAGAATTCATAATAGGGAAAATGGAAGAGATAAGGGACTTAAATAATGGTGATAAAAGGATATGGAAATAGAATACGGGTGGGAATTTATTTATAAATATTAGGGGGAAAGGAATACAATGGAAATGGGTTTTGGGAATTAAATGCAAGAAGGGAGGTTTTTTTTTATTTAAAGTGGAGGATATTGGTGAAATTTTGTGAGGGGAGTACCAAGAATATTACTTTTTAATTTTGGATTTGGACATGGGGAGATCCATGACAACAGATGCTCCTGGAAAATTAGTAGACCTCGTGAAATTGACACCCTTTTAATTGACATGATGCAAAAACATTACGTTGTCGAAATTTCAACTGACTACCACAGGGGTCAAATGATGACGATTTTGGCCAAACAAAATATGGACATGACCATCACGATGAGCCGAATGTAATGACATAAAATGACAATTCTTAGAGTGAGAAATGACAAATCTCCATGACATGACATTGACCCGACTATGGCGACATTGAGATACAACCCGAAGGATCTGTCGAAGTAGTAAAAAATAAGTGAAAATAGAGAAATGATATATGGAAATGACAAGCGCATTGCTCTAGACCTAGCGGTATAAATGAAATGATTTTGCAAAAAAAATTAGTAGGTTTTCCTTTGGCATCATGCTTTGAACTCTTCGAAAGCATGTCGATGTTGAGCATCAACACCTCCTCCCCTCCTCGTCCTTATCCTCATCCTCACCCCCTTTGTGCTCCTCCCTTTCTCCTCATCCTATTACTACTCCTCCTCCACCTAGCTCCTCGTCTACCTTGCCTCCCCCTCTGCCTCCTTCTACTTCTACTTCTACACCTCCTCCTACTTCTACTTCTTCTACTTCTAATCCTCCTCCTCCTGCTCCTCCTCCTCTTATACATACTCCTCCCCATGTTCCTCCTCCTGCTATTCATACCCCTCCCCTTGCTCCTCCTCCTCCTATTCACAATCCTCTTTCTCCTCCTCCCCCTCCTCCTCTTCCCCCTCCTCTTGAACCTCCCCCTACCCCTTTGATTCCTAATATGCCACCTCCTCCTCCTCCTCTTCTTCTTCTTCACGTACATGATATGATATGACAAAACAATTAAACAACAAAAAAGGACTCCACCTCAATAAATTGGTGAGTATTCTTCTAAATTTAGATGCAAGTTTAAACACCACTAGGACTTTAACTAATAGACCACCACATTTTAACAAAATCCAAAATATAATCATTAATTTGTGTTATATTTGTAAATTTGAGAAATAATATTATTGTGTTTTATTAGTTAGTAATTTAGTAGAGAAATTTTGATGATCGACACCATTTACAATTTTAAACCTAAAAACAAAATTAATATGATATACATTAAATATTAATATTTCATTGTAATGAATATAAATTTTGAAAAAAGAATTAACATAGAAACCTCACAATATTAAGTAATAATAATAAAAAAAAAATATCTCTAATATCTATATTTTTAAACATTATTAATAAAACCTGCACTAAGAAAATTGGAATAAATGGATACATGGAATATTTGCAAAGAAAAAAATTGGAAATAAATTCATTAACATATGTTCACAGGGTTTGCAGAAAACCCTATCAAGATCACATGGTTCGCTGAAATCCCTATCGAGATCACATGTTTAATAGAGTTAATACATGAACAAAATAGGAAATGAATGATACATACCATTATCAAGAAACTATAGATCTGCATTGTGCAGAAGGCAACTCAACCTCCAGTGCAGCGCACTCCGCACAAGTTCTTTTAGAGCACTTCTCCCTCAACTCATGACTTATACATAGAAAGACTCAAGAGACATAGAGACACTTCTCCCACTTCAAGCAGAGGCACTTCTCACACTTCAAGTAGAGGCACTTCTCCCACTTCCGCTTCCTTCAACAGATAGGAATAGGCAATGGGATGGGTTCTTTAAGAGAAATCGCCTCCAATGAAATGCCTCAACTCACGACTCGCACACAGACACAAAGGCACTTCTCCCACTTTTGATTCCTTTATCATCCTTCAACAGATAGGAATAGGTAGATGGATGGGTTGCAAATGAGACAAATTGCCAAGTCTCCCTCTCTAAACTATCTGCTTTTCCTTTCCACGAATATAAAAGCGCTCTTTCCTCTCTCAACCCACTGATTTTCTCTTCACCAGACAAAAAAAACAGTCTTTTTTCCCTTTTGAACCAACCCTTTGCAGATGACACACATTTATTTTCCATTCCTTAAATCACTGCTTTTCTCTCCCTGAACTAACATTTCACTTTTCCATCCCTAAATTCACTGCTTTTCCCTTTGCTTTTTTGTCCCTATTCCTTTTTCTTTTTTGTCCCTGAACTCACTACTTTTTCCTCCCTGAACTAACATTTGACAAATGGATGAGTGAAATTATGACCGTTTAACTTCTTGAGAATGGAGAAAGAGAAGATCAAACCTGAAATTGCCTTCTACCAGGAATTAGAGAACACAAGGGATTGAAGTTTTTTGAGGCGAATTTATAGATGTGGGCATGTTGCACCTAAACTTTTGAACTTCTTTGTGGCATGAATTCTAGGTACCAGGAAAAATAATGCGAATGCAATTAAGGTTAGTCATGCCTGTGTGTGAAGTTATGGATAAGGATGCTTTATTATTCTTGCTGTGTAATTGCTTACTCTTGTGATTTCTTTTTTATTCTGAACTACTTGTTTTAATGCAGGGAAGAAAATAGTTTCATTTTGTCTTTATATGCTTATAAATATAGCAGGGTAGAGGTTATGAGAACTAGATTTTATTTCGAGAGGAATTCACGAATGTATTGTTCGTCTTAGAAAGTAGTCTGCATATAATCTTTTTCTGGTTGCAACACTCCAGTGATTGGAGTCTAGTCTTTTTGATGAGAAGGAATTCGGGATCTATGCGCAGGATTAATTTTTGTAGGAGATATGAATAGTTCGTGTATAGTGTGGGATGGATGGTTGTATAAAAGAATCTTGAGGCATCTAACATTTAAATTTCAAAGAGACTGTGACATATGGTGAGCATCTTACTCTGCTTTAATTGGAGTTAGAGTAAGTAGTAAACTTTATTTGTAACAAAATTTATAATTTTGAGGGATGGAATACCAACTCGAAATAAGCTTTGTTTTGTTTTTATTTTTAGATGCAAAAGTATGTTGAATATGTAAATAATTTTATAACATCGGTATTGTCACTTATGTACTTTTTGCACTCATGATTTAATGATATATTTTTTATTTCTTAATTAGAGGGATATCAACTTGGATTTATCATGTAGATAACTTATAATTATGCTCATTCATCTGTATCTTGTAGAGGAGTATACCTTGAATTATTGCATAGTTATTTGATTTACAATTTTTATTTTGCTTGCATTTAGTTCTCTCATGACATAGATTCATGCATTTTCATTTTCCACAACATTTTTTTGTATTTCGACCATGTTTATGCACAATAGTATATTTATTTTTCACACTGAAACATGATTTAATTACAAAATGGTAGCAGAGAAAAATGGGACATTGTAGAAACTCAATAGTTATTATGGAAACAAATATATGGGTAGCTTTTTTGTGGCAAAAATTTACTCTATCATCATGGGCAATGGTAAATCATTGTTTCTACATGGATGACTGATTATATTAAACAACAATTGTATGTAGGACGGTGCTCTCTCTTCTTGAAAAAAAAGTAGGGAAAACCCCTTTCTTATGCTTCAAATTCCCAACCAATCCCTCCCATGTGGTTCCCAAAATTCTTTAATCCACATCATAATGATGGCCTCATGAGGATTCCAACGATAAAATATCCAAGAAGTGTTTGCTTACTAATCTTATGATAGACATTAAATATACTTATCACTAGAAAAATACATAAATATTTTGTTAGGCTATAGATCATTACCTCATGAAACACTCTTAATACATTCTAGGGGCCTTTGGCATAACCATTGTGCTCACAATTAATGTGTTGAATTTTTAATCTATTTCTAGATCTTGACAATTATTTCACAATGATTTCAAGCATTCATTTCATCCCACAATTTTCATTGAATAATTGCACACTGAAAATTTGAACATAAATTACAGCGGAAATAAAGGATTGTAGAAACATAACCATGCACAATAGACACAAATATTTTTACCTCGGGAAACCCAATAAGGGAGAAAACCCAGCCAACTTTTCTTAGAATAAATCAACCCAATTCAAGTACATTACCGATCATGAAGGGAAACCATAGAATACAAAACATTCACCCTTGTTCACAAGAAACGCTAGCAAGGGTAGCGAATCTTCTAGGGACAATAAGAAACCCCAAAATTAATTCTTGTGATATTCACTATCCCTCCTTGAAAAGTGCACACCAATGTAGAAAAGATGATGTTGGATGATGAGTGAACAAATGAAATGTTGGAGCACTTTATTCATATTCTTCAGTTCAATTGATTTTCACCAGTGGGGCCGAACTGTCTTCTTTTTGGGGCCGACTTACTAATTTTGACCTTCATCATTTATTTAATCTTCACGGCTGATTTGTCTTCTTGTCTTCAATCTTTCCTGGGACTTCTTCAATGCTATTTGGGACTTCTTCCATGGTATGACTTATCTTGGTTATTTCTTCATCATAGAAAAGTTGTCCTTGTTGATGATAATCTCCTCACATGCATGTCTATTTACGCATATAGCTCTAATGTTGATTTGACCCCACTCTAAGAAGTCCCAGACACTTCTTAGATCATATGTCGAATTCAACATTAGATTAGAGTTTGTATATTTCACAAGGGGATGAAATCCCCTATCAAATAAAGAAGTCAACTCACTCTAATATAGAATAAATCACTCTATCATGGGGAACTCCCTCATAGAGTATGCAATGTGACCTCTAGCCTTATTCACTCTTAGTCAACACACATGACTAATCAAGGATAAGAATCTCGAACCTTATTCACTCTTAGTCAACACAAATGACTAATCAAGGCTACGCCAAGGCCATTCTCCACTAGCAATTAGTCAACTCACATGACCCCTTTGGGATAATGTATGCATAATGTATTCTCGATGCTGTAACTTGCATAATCATCAACACAATGGACTTAGCACTACTATGGATAATAAATTTCAATGGATCATACAAGGCCATTCTAGGAAAACTTTCCTCGAGGTATTTTGGTAGCTTGCACACCTTCTTTATCATCTCATGTTTCAACCATATTAAAGTCCCCATAAAGTAGCCAATGGAACTCTGATAGCATATGGAACAACCAATTCCATAAAGCGATACTTTCCTCTACAATTTTAAGTGAATAGATGTTAGCAAGTCCCAACATCCATCGATGTTCAACATAATGTAAATAAGTCTCTATGATGGGTTTGTGCCTCAACACAACAAAATAAAGACTAGGTGAAACTAGGATAGCAACACCCCCATTGTCATCCATATGACTAGACATAAAAACAACATCTCACCATATGATAATCAAGATTATTCTAATAATAATAAAACAAATATACTAACTTCTTATAAACACAAAATAAATATATCATGTATCAAATTTATAATCTTCCAGGTGATAGATATTCTACAAGGGTTCATAATCCCCCTTAACATTCCACAAAGCTAATTGCAATGTGGGTGAGTAGTAATGTATTCCATATTCCATTTAACATGACCATCACCAAAGATCGGTCAATGCCCCTTAGGGGTTTGTCAATACCATGCTTTTGAGAACATAGACCTTTATCCATTCCTCCAAGTTGTGAAACTTGGGTGCTTTCAGATATTCCTCAACATATGAGGTTTCCCAAGTATTCAACAAAGTGGGAAGAAACCACACCCTTTAGCCACACATCCTCATCCCATGTTCCTGAGGTGGTGCCCGGGTTAGGGTGAGGAACTTTAGAAAGGGAAGATAATATCCTTCCATGTGGTTGAGGTATTAGTATTTTCAATTGCTAACATTGATGTAACAACTAGCTAGGTTAGCTAGGTATTCTAAGTTGTCATTGACTTATTTCCCTAAAACTTATTTTGAATCACTTGCACCCATCCATCCTCATTATTTACCTAAGAGGCATTTTAAGATTCATCTTGAGGAGAAAAACTATCCAGGACAATTGGAGTATCTAATTATTGAGTTTGACAATAAGGGGGGAGTCCCAAATTTTATGGTCAAGAAATTAACATGTAAAGCTAGTATTTGAGAGCTTGATATACTTCATAGGTTGTTGAATATGCTTTGTCTTCAATTTGAATGAAGACAAATTTCTTAAGATCTTCTAATAAATTCACTTGTAGAATGCTCTTGTATAGGGAATAGGGTTAAAAAATTTGGTGTATCATTATAGAAAAACCACCCAATCAATGCAGAGATGTGATCTATAAATCCCTTGATATATTTCATAGGTCATTCAATCACTTTGTCTTTACTTGAATGAAAGCAAATTTCTTAAGGCCTTTTGACAAATTCACTTTAATCACTTTTAGAGCATGGGTTTACAAATGGGTTCTCTCCTGATGGATAAACCTCCCAATCAACCTAATCAACCTAGGGATTCTAAAATTACCAAAATTGCATGGGTAGACCAAAAAATTAGACCCTCACAAGGAAACATAACTAGGAAAATTATTTAACTTGGAAATTAGCAACATGTGAGGACAAAATAACTAAGGTGTTTCAATAGACCTAGGGTCCAAGAGACAATATCTACACAATGTGACTCTTTTTTAAATAAAATGGGAAAACTCTTTCTTAGGATTTACATGTTCAAACAATGCCACCCATGTTGTTCCCAAACTTCCTCAACCCACATATGAAGAGGATTTAATCAAGAAAATACCTAAGAAGTGTGTGTCTTTTTATCTTATCATAGACTCCAATATACTCTAATAGAAATATCCACAAGGATTTTGTTACTAGGATAGATCATTACCTCGTTAAAAGCATTCAACACAAATTTCCAGGAGGCCTTTGGCATAACCATTGTGCTCACAATCAATGGACTTAGGATTGTGATGGATAACAACTTTCGATGGGAAAATTATTTAGTTGAGAAATTATCAACCCGTGAGGACAACACAACGAAGGCGTTTCAATAAACCTAGGGGCCATGAGCCACAATAACCTACACAATGTGACTTTCTGGTATAGAATCTTTTGGATATATCACAGTCATGTTTATTTTATAGACATTTTGGACTAGATTACAGTTTAGATCCTGATGGTGGGCCTGGAAGATTCTATACCTACTAGTAAAACTAAAGAAATGTGACTTCTTGAAAATAAAATAGGAAAAAGTTCATTTTTAGATTTGCATGCTCAAACTATGCCACCCAAGGATTCCAATTGAGAAAATACCCAAGTGTGTGTTTTTTAATCTTATCATAAACCCCAATATACTCATCAATAGAGATACCCACAATGATTTCATGGCTAGGTTAGAGAATTACCTTGTGAAACACCTTCAATACAAACTTTTAAGGGGCCTTTGGCAAAACCATTGTGCTCATAATCATTGGACTAAGCATTGCAATGTATAACAATTTTTAATGGAGTATATTACCCATCCTTGGAGTTGGTCGATGCCATTAATATGCACTCAAAGTTCTTGTGACACATTAAGTTTCACTCAAGGAAACCACAAGACAAGTAACCTGTCGACACTAAAATTAATATCATTAGTGATGAGCGAATTATGTATGCAAAACCAAACCACACAAATCCTAGTGGGATTTCCTAGCTAGGCACATAATTTTGCATACAACATATTGTTGGTTATTAAATTTATTGTGTTTAAATTGCTAACGTTTGTTTCATTTAATTTTAGCACATATGGTTACCTCTTCCTTTTATTAATTTACATAAAAGGGGAAACATTTTTACTATCAAAATTGAATTCATGAAAGCTAATTTTATTATAATTAGTTTTTTTACAAGAAATTCATGAATTACAAACTCTAAGTGACTAATTGCACACTTGCCTTACCACTCTAACATGTAAATATATACATAGGAAGAATCACATTTTCTTTTTGAGACTATAAAAATGTAGATTTGAAACAAAAAAAACTTTTATATTTCCTTTACTATTAAATTAGGATATGGAGATAATAGATGCTTATTAATGAAGTTGTAGGGATATTATCATGTTTTCTTGTACAATAAAACTATATTGTGAGTCTTGAAAAAATGCTAGACTTAAAGTTCACTAGTTTACAAGTTTTATCACTAGATTATATAATTAGAGGTATTTAGTCTTACATATGTTTCTGGAAATTAATTATTAAGAGTGCAAATATACGTTGATCATTGTTGATCCAACTCAAATATTGAACCAAAAACAATATCTAAATTATTCCCATATATCATTCCAGTTTATTGAATATACAAGTTAACATGTTTCTAAATGCTATAATGAAAGTCTATATCTATGTAATTATTCCTATAAACCATTCTAATTTATTGGATGCACAAGTTAACATGTGTTCAAACACTAAAATAAAATAATATCTGATATACATTAATGTCAATGTATTAATGTCAATGTATTGATAATGGGTTCTAATAATTAAAATTGGTATAACATGTTTTCTATAATTGAGCTTTACCATGTAGAAACGAAGACGATGGTTTTAATTTGAATTATTATACACAATGAGTTGAAGACAACCTTGGGTTTTAAGTCAACTTATCAATGTTCTTCTAATATCTAATAGATAGTGGAAATTAAATCATAGGAATTCTAGATGATTCTACAAGGCTAGAATTGTAGACAAACTAGGGTTTCAAATCAATTTATCAAAGTTCAAATATCAATGTTCTTTTAATATCTAATAGATAGTGGAAATTAAATCATAGTAATTCCAGATGATTCTACAAGGCTAGAATTGTAGACAGACTAGGGTTTCAAATCAATTTATCAAAGTTCAAATACAATTTATTAAAGTTCAAATATCTCAATTGATGGGGGTGATCAAATAATAATTATTATATTTTATTCTACATACCTATATAATTAGTTTATCATGTATTTCCATTTCAAATATTGCTTAGCTTCTTGAATCCATGTAAGTTTTGAGGGTTTGTGAATAGAAAATATATAGTTTGTGTGGTAGTCTTTTGGTTTATTTGGTTTTTATATTTAACATTTAGGTTTTTAGATATTTAGACAAATTATGATTGTTTGATGCTCTATTCTAGTTCCTATCATGCTTCTAATTCATGCTATTGAGGCTTATGGGTTCTTATTTACCTTGTAAAAAATGGTGAACAAAAGCCAACTTGGTCATGTAGCTACACTAGAAAACTATCAAGCAATATATAGGTAATACAAGAGAGAAGCCAAGCAATGGCCTATAACATTTGTCAAGATAAAAGATAAAAATGTTAGGCCTTTTTAAGAAGCACATTACAATGAGAAGCACATCACAATAACAATTAATGTTCATCATGCAATATTCAAATACAACCAATTAATCCTATTTCTCATTCATGAACATCATTCTTTGAATACATTGAATGTATTTTTCAAGTTTCACATGTGGAGTCTCTTCAAGTTAGTTTTGAAGGTGCAGACACAAATATAGTTCTACCAAGAGATACCCTGAAAAATTAGAAAGCATATTCCTAGAAAACCTTTGAGCCTTTTAGTAACCTCGAAATCTAACATCTTTGTTATAGATATTGAATCTAATAATCTATTTATTATAAATATAAAATATAAAGTAAGCAAGATCATAAATGCAAACAAATAAAATCAGATTGAAAATTTCAACAACAAAACTACTCATTTTAGATCTAGTCAGCTGCAAATACATTTTGAAATAAAACCCTAATCCATCAAACCCCAAACTAATTGTATTCCAATGACCAAATATTATTACAAATGTATCTACAAAAATTCCTTTATCCATCCATTTTTTCACCAAAAGACAAAACAACAACTACAGATGTATCTACACAAATTTCTCTACCCAACACACAAAAAGCAACAAATATTGCGAAAAAATGAAAATAATTTACAAAAAGCAACAAATATTGCGAAGAAATGAAAGTAATTTGGTAGTGAGTACACCTCATCAATTTATAGGCACTCTTCAATCCTACTAAAAAAAAATGGACGTACAAATATTTTTGTGTTAACGTCCATGTAATCATGTAGAAGCACTCAATCTGAAGAAAGAAAGTTGACTATTTGTATGTAGAAGCACTCAATCTGAACAAAGAAAGTTGACTATTTGTACAATGGGAGATGAGGTACGTGAAGAAGAGGCACGAATGGGTGTCTCTTACTACAAACAGACTTACCATACAAACAGACTTACCATATAACACGTGATGCCACTGCCACTTAAAAAAAAATCATACTTAAAAAAAAATCATATGCTGGACAGTAAAGATGCCAAATTTTTTTATCCCGGTTTGTTACTATACGAGCAGAAGCCTCCAAAATTTGTGGGGAAGTTGTAATTTCATGGTAGTCACAATCTTCATACTTTCTACTAAACAAAGCACGTGGTTGCAGACATAGACCGGGCTGATCACTGCAATCGCATGCCTTTTGACACAACATCAGACACAGTGTTCAATCACTAGATACACAGTGTTCAATCACTAGATGTCTGTATCGTTTAGGGAATGGGTCACTCTGCAAACGAACCAAATAACATGTGATGTCACTGCTATCCACTTATATACTCAAAGAGAGCCATCCACGTCTCAAATATCATCTAAATTACTGTATACACGAAAACCTTAAAATTTTGTGAGGAAGCTATTTCATGGTATTTGTAAAATCTTCATAATTTCTACTACACAAAGGACATGGTTGTAGACAGAAAATAGACTGATCACTGCAATCACATGCCTTCACATGGGGCATCATACTGAATACTCACTACTGAATGTTGTGTTTCTTTGGGTAGCTACATCGTTTTGCTTGGTTTTAAACTGCTTCCACTTTCTATTGTTCTTTTGGGCACATTACTCCTTTCGGCATCTAATGAATTACTCTTTTCCTAATCAGGTGAGTTCTCCTTGGGTTCTGGGCACATTACTCCTTTCGGCATCTTGAATTACTCTTTTCCTAATCAGGTGAGTTCTCCTTGGGTTCTAATACTCGGAACAGAGAAAATATATTGGTTAGCAATGTAATTGTGTGTGAGCATAATTTGAAAATAAACTCACGAATGAAAGACCAAAAAAATGAATGATTTAATTTGATCAGACTCATCTTCTTTTCAGCTCCAGTATTTATCGAGGTCAGCATCCAAGGACTGGCTCGCAGACCTTTTGACCTTCATCCGAGACTATGTAGCAAAAATAACATAAATGTAAGGTGGGGCAGCTATACCATGCTTCACAGAAATGTAATCCGGGGCAGCTATACCATGCAGCCACCACAAATTCGTGTAAATCAATTGCTTTCAAGCCACATAAAAATCAAATTTAAGAAACTCTTAGGGGAGCCTATTCGCTCCCCCCTCCTTGGCTTAAATTTTCAGAATTACAAACACATTAAGGAGTAATTGTTAAGCACACTATAAGATTAAATAAACCAGTAACAAGCTTGTAGTGTTTTGGAGTTTAAACCAGCAACCAGCTGCCATATTCTTCTCACTGGGATTGATAGCATCTTACTGATTCACTACAGACTTAAATGAAAAGCTCAATATTTTAAAACAATTCCCATTAAGAGCCTTGGAAAGAATCGCTGCAGTACAATAAATTTCATCATAGCAGAAGAGCAAACCTGGTCATTTCATGCCACAAAGAAGTTCATAAGTTCAGCTGCCCACGTCAATACTTCATCATAGCAGAAGAGCAAACCTGGTCATTTCATGCCACAAAGAAGTTCATAAGTTGAGGTGCCCACGTCAATATTTCATCATAGCAGAAGAGCAAACCTGGTCATTTCATGCCAGGAAGAAGTTCATAAGTTCAGGTGCCCACGTCAATAAATTGGCCCCAGAGGCTTCAATCCTTCTTGTTCTCTAATTCCTGGTAGCAGGCAATTTCAGGTTTGATCTTCTCTTTCTCCATTCTGAGGAAAAAGCAATGAGTTCAGGGACGTAAAAGCAAAGGGAAAGGGATGGAAAAGCCGCGAATTCAGGGACGGAAAAAGCAAAGGGACAAGGGACGGAAAAGCAGTGAATTCAGGGACGGAAAAGCAAAGGGACAAGGGACGGAAAAGCAAAGGGAAAAGCAGTGAATTCAGGGACGGAAAAGCGAAGTCTGTTAGTTCAGGGAGAGAAAAGCAATTTACGTTGAAAGGAAAAGCAGTCGGAGACTGAATTTGTCTCATCTGCAACCCAGCCCGCTGCCTATTCCTATCCGTTGAAGGAAGCGGAAGTGGGAGAAGTGCTTCTGCTTGAAGTGGGAAGTGGGTGAAGTGCCTCTGTGTCTGTGTATGAGTCGCGAGTTGAGGGAGGAGTGCGGAGTGTACTGCACTGGAGGCGACTGTTGCAGAAGGACTCTGCTGGATGGAGGCGACTGTTCTAAAAGGGCCTCTGCTGGAAGTTGAGCTGCCTTCTGCGCAATGGAGATCCATGGTTTCTGTCGATTGAGCTGCCTTCTACATAATAGATAAAGGTATGTATCGTTCACTTGTTTTAATTCGTGTACTAACCCTGCTAACCCTGTAATGTCGATAGGGCTTTATGTCGTCTCTGCGAAGCCTGTGAACATATCTTAATGATTTTTTCTTCAAGAGCATAGGGCATGCGTTATGCCGTCTCTACGAATCCTGTGATCATATGTTAATGATTTTTTCTTCAAGAGCATAGCTCTTTGTGCCGCCTCTGCGAACCTTGTGAACATAGGTTCATGAATTTTTCTTCAAAACATAGCTCTTTATGCACCCTCTGCGAACCTTATGAACATATGTTAATGAATTTTTCTTCAAGAGCATAGCTCTTTATGCTGCCTCTGCGAACCCTGTGAACATATGTTATGAATTTTTCTTCAACGGCAATATGTTGATGAATTTTTCTTCAAGAGCATAGGGCATGCTTTATGCTGCCTCTGCTAACCCTGTGATATCGAACCCTGAGAACATATGTTATCAATTTTTGTTCAAGGGCATGCTTTATGCCGCCTCTGCGAACCCTGTGAACATATTTTATGATTTTTTCTTCAACGGCAATATGTTAATGAATTTTTTTTATGCTCTATGCCGCCTCTGCGAACCCTGTGATCTCGAACCCTGAGAACATATGTTATGAATTTTTATTCAAGTGCATACGGCATGCTTTATGCTACCTCTGCGAACCCTATGAACATATGTTCATGAATTTTTCTTCGAGAGCAATCTTTGAGTTTATGCTTAATTTAATTTGGACTTGCCGTGCATGCTCCTAGCAGTATGCCAGGTGCCACGTGGAGCAGTATGCCATCTACGCACCGTACTTCTACATTAACACACTCTGATGTATGTCCAAACTTTTTGTTGGTATATTTTCGATTTTTTTTTTTATTATTAGTTATCTTAAAGAACACAATAAAATATATTCGCAAGTAGTGTTGTTTGCAAATATTTCATGCATCTATTCATTCCATTTTTCTTGTTGAAAGTTTTATTAATAATGTTTAAAAATTAAAATATTAGAGATATATATATATATTTTTAAATGTATATATTTTATTATTATTATTATCATTTAATATTTTGAAGTTTTTATGTTAATTTAATTTTTAAAATTTATATTCATTACAACAAAATATTAATATTTAATTAGTATATCATAATAATTTTATTTGTAGGTAGGAGGAGGAGGGGGGCAAAGTAGAAGGAGGAGGGGAGGTAGGAGGAGCCGAAGGAGGAAGTAGGAGGAAGAGGAGGAGGAGGGGGGGGGAGGAGTAGGAGAGGAAGAGGAGGAGGGGGGGGAGGAGGGGGAGGAGTAGGAGGGGAAGGAGAAGGAGGGGGGAGGGGGAGGAGGGATGGGGGGGAGGAGGAGTAGATGTAGGGGGAGGGGGGTGAGAGGGGGCGACAGGGGGAGGGGAGGGGGAGGGGAGGGGAGGGGGAGGGAGAGGAGGATGAGGAGGAGTAGGAGTAGAAGGAGGATGAAGGAAGTGGAGGAGGAGGGTGAGGGTGAGGGGGACGAGGAGGAGGAGTAGGAGGTTGGAGGGGGAGGGGGTAGGGGAGGAGGAGGAGGAGGGGGAGGGGGGAAGAATAGGAGGAGGAGGAGGAAGGGGGGAAGTAGGAGAAGGGGGAGAATAGGAGTAGGAGGAGGAAGAGGAGGAAGGGGGAAGTAGGAGGGGAGGAATAGAAGGAGGAGGAGAAAGAGGGAGGAGGATGAGGAGGAAGGGGGAAGTAGGAGGGGAGGAATAGAAGGAGGAGGAGAAAGAGGGAGAGGAGGATGAGGAGGAGTAGAAGTAGGGGGAGGGGGAGGGGGAGGGGGAGGGGGAGGGGAGGAGAGGAGGAAAGTAGGGGGAGGAGGGGATAAGTAGGAGGAGGGGGAGGGGGAGGGGGAGGGGAGGGGAGGAGGCGGAGGAAGAGGAGTAGGAAGAGGGGGGGGGAGTAGAAGGAGGAGTAAGAGGAGGAGGGGGACGAGGA
This sequence comes from Larix kaempferi, assembly GCA_027924585.1. Classification (NCBI taxonomy): domain Eukaryota; kingdom Viridiplantae; phylum Streptophyta; class Pinopsida; order Pinales; family Pinaceae; genus Larix; species Larix kaempferi. The sequence goes on from BSBM01000573.1 coordinate 2,458,698, forward strand.
GGAGGAAGGTGGGAGGAGAAGGAGGAGAAGGGGAAGTAGGAGGAGGCTGAGGGGGAGGGGGGGGGAGGGGGAGGGGGGAAGTAGGAGGAGGGGGGTGAGGGGAGGGGGAGGTGAGAGACTATAAGAGGAAGAGGATGAGGGGGAGGGAGAGGAGAAGGAGGAGGACGAGTATAAGTAGAAGGAGAAGGGGCAGGGGAGGGGTGTGAGGGGAGGAGTAGGAGGGAGTGGGTTAGGGGGGGAGAGAGACGAGAGGCGAGGTGGTGAGGACATAGAAGGAGGGGGGAGGAGAGTGAGGGGGGAGGCGATTGAGGAGGGGGGTGAGGGGGGAGGCGATTGAGGAGGGGGAGGGGAGGAGTAGGAGGAGGGGGAGGGCTCCAATCGATGTACAAGTCATTTATTGGAATTTACATAAATTTTAAATTATCAATAAAACAAAGCAATTGGATAGTAAAACCGCTTGGAACTATAACTCTCCCATACTAGAATACCCAACAACAACATATTCCATACCATGCCATGGGTGTGTTTCCTTATGCTATAAGAGCAAGACCATGTTGTGGTCTTGATATAGCGAATGTCACATAATCTTCCACATAAAGACTATATGTTATCATTGCCCTATATAACATAAACATAACATGGAATGGAAAAAAGGTGTGAAATAGGGTCACATCAACATGCATGTACACACCAATTTTACAATTTTTTATTTAATCTTAACACTATGGATTTTTCCTTCATCTATCATCAAAGTTCAAACAATAAGAATTGGTTGATGGTGTGAGCTAAAAAGTATAACTAAAACTCCCCACATTTAAGTTTTATTGTCCACCTTTTTTCTTTTCTTTTTTTCTTTTTTTATCTGATCATTTTTTCCTTGTATATGATGATTTATTGGTTGTTGAACAATGTAAGCAAATCCATAACCATGCAAAAAGTATGCCCACCCCCATGAAGACTTGGTGTTCTTCAGTGACATGCAAGTCCAACGCATAAAGCCTAAGTCAGCTGCCATGTTTAGTGATCTACCATTTATTGTGTTTAGAACAAGGTAAGAATATCCACACTTTTGCAAAAATAATTCCCACCCCCATGAATCCTTGCCATTCCTCAATGGAATGCAAGCCCAAGGTGTAAAACCCAACTCAATTATCATATTTATATGTGTAAAATGAAATGTTTTACCGTGGGTTGATTTATTGGCTCTAGAGCAAGGTAAAAAGATCCACGGTTATTTAAAACTAATGCCTACCCCCATGATGCCTTAGCATTATTCAACAAAATGCAAGTCCAAGGCATAAAACACAATTCAATCACAATGTTCATGTTATGCTTGTGTGGTGTGTGTTGATTTTTTTACTCTAGAACAATATAAGTAGATTGATGACTATGTGAAAAGAATGCCCACCCCTATGAATCCTCGTGCAATACTTCAATGAAATTCAAGTCGATGGTTGTAAAACCCAACTCAATCATGATGTTTATGATATGTGTGCATGTGCTTTTGGATCAATAACTTTCTCTTGGGGCTCACACAAACAATCAGTTCTAATAGATTTGACAACAGATGCATAATATGTTGTTGTTACAGAAGCAATGAAAGAGATTGTGTGGCTCAGGAAGATACTTGAATATTTTCAATAGAAGAAAGAGAATTCCACTCCCTTATTGATCAACAACACTTATGTGATAAAATTGGCCAAGTATCCTAGATTTCATGATCGAACCAAGCACATCAACATAGAGTACCATTTGATTTGACATCATGTAGAGACTAAGACAATTCATCTACAACATTGTTCCATGGACGATCAAATTGCAAATATATTCACCAAAGCGCTTGGACGAGAGAAGTTTTGAAAGATTTAGAAACATGCTTGGACTTACAAATACCCCTTCGAATAAGGGGGGCATGTTGGAATCTAATCCTTTGGGATTATGATTCCACCACAATTATAAATAATGTAAATAATTTAGACAAGGAGGTGAATAGAATCCGGGGGGAATCAAAGAGACATGTGGGTAGGTGAAGCCCAACAACCTCTGATATTGTATAAATAAAGCATTTATGCTCATCAATAAGCAATTCGGGAGTTTTTAACCTGTCAGTCTCAAGTGCGCTTAACTATGGATATTTATATTATCATGAAAGGTCTTATTGATCATTAACCATATTAATCATATTACAATATATTTTATTTATTTTAGATGCATTTCTTTCCTCATTTTCCTATTTAGATTGGATGTTAATGTTAATGAACACACTAATTACATAGAATTTGGAGGAAATTGTTTGAAATACATAAAGGTTTAAGAGGTTTTGTTAAATATAAGCCGGATATTCATCAATAGGTTAATTGATTTATTTGATGTGTTAGTCCACTGCTAAATGATGCCTAATATGACTAGTTTAAAAAAATTATGGCCTTTTTCATTTATGAGCCTTCTTTGCTATTGACATCATGGACACATATTTCTTGATATGTGAATGGGTAGGTCCAATTTTTGACAAAGATATACCATCCAAATATTGATAAGGTTAGCTAGTGTTTGTTGCTTTCAATCAATTATATTTACTTCAATTTATTTTCATCTTCTAAAGATATTATAATTGGCAATTATCCACAACTAGGTTGGATATGTCTAGACATTCTAAAGGATAAATGGAGCTGTACTCTTCAAATTCGAATAGTTTTGCTGAGGTTTGTAGGTTTTATAACATGTTTGTCATTATGGTTTGTATGATGTTTATTCTCCTTACTAGAGTAAATGATTATATGATTTATTTCTTAAACTATATTCATTCTTCTTGTATTTAACATCTAAGCATTGTTGAGTGCACCCAATCTTGGTGTTCCACTTTATGAAAACATTGCCAAACATTGGAAAGCAAATGAAGTTGAGGCTATGGAAACAAGTAGAACTTAATGTTTTGGTCTATATTCCATTGTATTTTGTTGGGAATTAGCATCTTTATCTTGTAACCTGTGCATCCAACATTCGTTTTGTTACAAGGGTGTTTCTCCGTGGCCTCTTCCATTCTATCTCACTCTTTGGTTTTATTTTGGACCAGATATAGACTATTTTTTGTTTTTAGGATTTGATTCTATAATTAAATGATTATGAGTTATAATAATCTTTACAGCGAAGGAATGGACAAGGTTGTATGCAAGTGGTGCATGATACTATTTTGAGGCTTGCTTATTTGAATAACACATTTGTAATGTGCAAGTTCTCATTCGATGGGTATCAGACTTTGATTTTTTCTTAATTTATTAGTGAATATTCTTGCATCATGTACTTCAGTAATAGAGATTATGGTCTGACCAAACCATGTTGATTTGTATGTCAATCAAAGAATGACATAGAAACTATCACTGCAACATTATAATATTTGTAGAACTTGTTAATGTGAAGTTCCTATAATATGCTATGTTAAAGGAAAGAAATCTGGTATAACAATATAGTGTGGAGGTTTTCACCTAGCGATATGTGGAACTTTCCTCGTCCCAACCTATTTATAATGTATCATTCAAATCAAAATGACCACAAAAATGGTAACTTTAGGGATTTTTTTAATTGTTTAAATGCTTCTTTTATGAATTAGAAAATAAAATATGGACATAATTTATTTTTAAATGATGACAAATTATTAAAACCATCCATCACATCACATTAGTAGTATCAACCTTCCTTTGTAGAATTTCTAAATCAACAGAGTGGGCTAAAGCTTGTGCATGCTTTATAAGTAGTTTATAATGATGATATGTGGCTTAGATAGCTAAATATAAAGTTAATTAACACATTTAATTAAAATATTTAATTAATACAATTTACTTCATCGAGTTGATTTATTTAATGAAAAGCGATTTGAACATTCTTGTCATCCCTATAGAAACAAAGAAACAAAATGCAACTTATGTGAAGGGCACAATGCTATGTAAATGTTTTTCATTGAAAGTTTGGAGCAATCATAAAAAAAATATAATCCTTAAATCACATTATCTAAGGTTCCTACGAATATGCAAATTTGTAAAATTAGAGAAGGAACTATCCCATTTGTCAATGGGGTCAACATACATAAACAAAAACAACTCTTCTAATTCACTACAATACCAAAACACAAAAAATTTAGTACATAAATTCAATGCTATTACAAATATTTAAATCTCAGGAAGGCATTATCTTCATTTTGATGGAAACTAATGATGGAGGGTCTCAAGATTTCCCAAATTGTGTACTTTAATGTTGTGCTTTATAACCACAATTCTCTTTGCTTCATCTTTTTTTCTTTGTGAATAAGAAAGAGCTTTCTATTAAAAACAAGCAAAAACATACATAATGATACAAAAAAGGTATGTCAAGGATTCATACCACAACTGCCATAAGTTTCTTGAATCCATCCCCATCCCCCATTATACCCATTTCCATACAAAGATTAGCAAAAAAAATGCTTACCCAAATCACCAGGCACGTAGCCTTCCCAATGGTATCCCAAAAAAACAGCTTATCCCTTCTATCTAGTCCCACGAGCTTATCGCCAAAACAAGACCAAACTTTACCATATACATCTTCTCAGACTTCTTAAACATAGAAGCTTACTTTAAACAGACATAAACATGGCCGAATCGGACTTACAAGACTCCACGTATTCTGAAGATAAACCCAAATGGAAAAAAGAAGCCACATACCAGAGGAGCATGGCACTACACAGTGTTTGCTGTCACCGGAGCCATGGGATCCTCTGTAACTTATGTGCTAGCGAATTCTCCCAAGTTGGCCGCCTGCTACTTCGTTGGACAATCACTAACCTCCTCACGAGCCGACAATGCTAGGGTGGTCTCTCTCGACAAAGACCAGCTAAGCTTTGTGGGCGCCATGAAGGAAGTGCGAGCCAGATCCGCCACTCCCTCTCGGCCATCACCTTGCCCAAAATCCTCCTCAATATCCAATAGCGATTAAATTCCACCTCCATCCCCCTACCAATTCTACGAGTGACTTCCTCATCCTCCATCCTTGTGATAGCTTCATCTATATGGGTTGGAATTCCTTCCATGAATTCTGCCTCGGCTTCTTCTCCCACCACCTTTCGCCTAGTCCTTCCTCTACCACTTCGACGACTACAAGCTATGAGGCGCAGAGCCATTAACCAGCCTGGTGAAATCACGTTCTGTGGCACGGGGCAATGCACCGCTGGGTGGGCGTTTCTTCACCTTCTGCACCACTCGATTTGCTATGTTGAGAAAATGCCACGACAATGCGAGCATAATAATTCTCCTTAAATAGACTCCTACGTTTGTCATTCACAATAATTTTCATTTACGAGGCCCATCAGATTGGCCTGTGGAGAATTAACTCCTTCTTGATGTCCCGTGCCGCCATTCCTTCCTTTTATGTTGTGGACTTCATTGCCGCTCGAGTGGCTTACGAACCAGACGTACAACCTTCTACTATGCATACCTACCTCAGACTATGGGCCAAACTGGATTTCCTTCACCTGAGTGTGCATTCTTAAATGTGATGCGTCCCCCTTCCTTTCCTTCATTATTGCCTTCGTCCTCGATCTCCCGTCCCTGCGCTGCGTGTTCGTACAGCTTCCCAAGCTCTGTCCTCCGTCGTGGCAGTGTTATATGCCATCCCTACGTTGGCCTAATGCATTCTGATGGCTATATAGGCACCCGCATCCGGGGTCTCTTTGCTTCATCTTTCAAATTGCATGTTATTTCTTGTTTTTTTCAAAAATAATGTTCACCCGCTAATTAAGACATGGAGCCTACAATGTTTGAGTTCTTACTTTAGAACTTGTCTTCATTGTTTCACGACACAGGTTCTACACTGTTTAAGTGCTTACTTTGAATTTGCTTTTATTGTTTGATGTCCTTTGTCTCTTTTTCATTTAGCTTGCTGTCATTGAGGTAAATTATATTTTTTATGACATATGGGGCCAATCTCCAAATGCTTTATGAGCCCTACCAAATGTTTAAGTCCAACTTGCACTTTTTTTTGGCATGTGCACAAATTTCATCCAATAATTTTGGTTTATAGTTTTAGGCTTTCTTCCTTTAACTACAATTCAATAATCATATAAAGATTATTTGCAATGATTTCCTGTTATATGCTAACACCTTCATTGCTTGTATGACCCTTCAAGGGCTATGAGTTGAGTTCAAAATGCCATTTATTTTGTAATTATAATATGTGGTAGTCATCTAGACTACTACATTTTGAATTTGTTTGGTATTAGTCTTTGTTGCTAGATGTATATGATAATGAGGTATTATTTTTAGTGGTATTTTTACAATGAAAACCATGAAATTTATAGGATTTTCACTTTTAAGTAATTAAATCTTATAGAGCTTTTATTTTTAAGTAATTAAAACTTATATTTTCTTTAATAATATTATTATATAGTGAAAACAAGGCTTTTGATAAGGAGTGGGGTGTGTGTTTCCAATTGTTTAAATAAGCATTCACTTTTGACAAATTACCTTTTGTTTGGCATTAGGCTTTGTTGCTAGATCGATTTGATAATGATGTATTATTTTTAGTGGTATTTTGCAATGAATTCCATGAAATTTATAGGCTTTTTGCTTCAAGCAATTAAAGCTTATAGGGTTTTCATTTTTAATTTATTAAAACTTATATTTTCTTTAATAATTATATAGTGAAACAAGACTTCTAATAATGAGTGAGGTGTGTGCTCCAATTGTTTCAATAAGCATTCAATTTTGACAAATAAATTTACAAGCACATTACAGACATTGTAACACATTGTAACAAGTGATACAATTTTTTAAATTTTTGCTAACTCTTATTTAGATAATCTCATATTGGCACAAAGAAAAAAATATTTTGAAAAGGTCATTAAAATAATATTTTAATTATGATTATTTATTTTATTTTTGTTGTATATTTCTAAAACTATATATTTTACATAGTACTATATTAATAAATATGTAGACATTAGAAAAAAAAATAATGATAGAAAATCATGAAAATATAAAAAAGTAAGAAACAACTATGATAGAAAATCACAAAAACCGATTTAAGAAAACAAAAAACAAACCTCAAGTACTCAATAGAAACTAGAGTCAATGTGGTGGGTAACAAATATGATCATGGATCTAGATAACATAAGATAGTTTGATTAATGTGCAAAAAAATATGATCTTGGAACTAATTCTTCATCCCTTTTGTATGAAAAACAAAGGGAGCAAGCCCATTTGTGTTCAATGCCTACTCATTTGAAAATTATTTTTAGATGGGAGTTTGAGTTTGAAAAGTCGAGGTTTTTATATTGTCAAATAAACCTATACTGTTTTAGAAAATCAAATCAAAATCATTGGTGAATTGCAACTTGTGCCTTTGCATTTATACATTTTAAGATACATACATGTGCACATTGATTACTTATGTAGGAGATTCTTTTGTTGTGAATGCAATACATGACAAACTAGAATGACTCATATTTTATAATGCAATGCACCTAAAGGAAAAGCTTATTAGTGACACTAATTATAAACATAGATTTTAAATACCTATTTGGTGTGATAGTTATAATGAACAATTTCATTGAGAAAACCTAAAAACATAATAAATGCATTTTTGGGGGATTTTTTGTCAAATTATGTGTTTTTGGTATTGTCATTTGATGGTAAAAGATTATGATAAATGTATTGAGGCCTTCCTCCCACTAACATTTTCCAAGGACTTGCATGCACATGTAGTTTCCATGTACATGCAAATTTTGTGCAAATATTCTATATTCTACTTCTAGTTTAGAATTGTTAAACTAGTAAAAAATATTTTCACATGCAAATTATGTGTAAATATTCTATATTCTACTCCTATTTTAGTATTGATGAATTTGTAATTATTATTTTCACTTAAATTAGATGGTTTTTAATAGAATATAATTTTTAAATATAAATAAAATTTTGGTTAATATTTACTTTTGTCATTGTATACTTTTCTAAGAAATAAATGTATTTGTCATTGGAAAAGAAGTCAAACTACAATCTTCATGGTGCTCATAACACAAATCAAAAACTTGCTAGACAACCAATTATACAATCAAGACTATTTTGGTAGACAGATTAAAACATGGTGCACATGGAAGAATAAAAAACTTGCCCTGGCACGATTGCTCCATAATATCTTACAATTAACACTTTTACAAAATAAACCAAAATTTATTAATATATTTATTAACATTTATTTATACTTTTCTTGTAAGTGTTAATTTTTTTAAAGTAAAAATAAAACTTAAAAGCGAAAACTAAAATTTAATATTTGATCATGTATAACATAAAATATTTAAATATATGTAATAGTATTTAAAATAATTGTAAATATAAATAGTTTACCCATATAATTCATTTTATAAGTTTATTTAAAAATTTAAGTTAAATATATAAAAATTAAATAATATATAGAGAGAGATTTGTAAAATGCATTAATATATAATATTATAAGTAATTATAACAAATAATTAGAGTGAATGAAATATTTCTAAAAAATATAAAAATAGTTTAAAGTATAGATATAAATAGATAGATTTAAAATTTAAATGCAACTATAAATAAAAATACAAAATATAAATAAAATAACTAAGTACTTCATTTGTTTTTTAGTACTTAGTTTTTTTAGGATTGTTTATGTATTAGTTTGGATGCCTTTTCTCGAGGGGTAGCTTAGTTCGTTGGAGCTTCCGAGTCCAAGACCGAATAGTCAAGGTTGGAGGTTCAAATCTCTGGGTCCTTCAGGGTTAGGTTCTCGAACCTGGAGCCAGGGTGAGGCCCCTTCGGGTGGGCCTACTGAGAATTATTACCGTGGATGATCCCTCCATCTTCTGGAGTTGTGAACCACATGAAAAAAATCAATTTGGATGCCTTTTGTCTTGGACAGTGATGTATGGTTGAAGCAAATAGATAATATCTCTCTCTCTTTTGTTTTTGTTGTTTTGGATACAATATCTTTGGCCATGAAGGTTTCCTGCTATAGGTAGATGATAAGTATGTATTGACCTTATTTCTTTGATTCTATGGAGTATCAAGAAATAGTTTTTTTTTTCTTTTTTTTTTGAAAAAATAAAATACACATATTTTTATAATTCATATTTTCAAATAAATACATAAATATAAATATAAAAATTTAAAACACACACAATATAAAATATAAATAAAATTGTAATATTGTGTTCCTGTGACTCTGAGCTCTATCCAGACAATGGGGAAAGGAAGAAGGACTTTGTGGGGAAGGCCAGGGGTAAGGCCAGAGTTTAGAGTGTCAGGAGATAAATAGTTAAGGAAGTAGTGTCAAAGGATAGGGCTTGAAGGCGCCATAAATTTATTAGGGTTCTAGATGCAAAACTTTCCATTGTTTTGGGGCATGATGTAGGAATGAGTAAGATCATTTCCATGATCGAAGGCATGTGTGGGGAAGGAACTAGGACAAGAAAGAAGGCCCAAATTTGCATGGTTCACGCTTGGGATATTTTGTGAACATAGCTAGTAAGTTGGCTCTCCTTCTTTCCCCTCTTTTTTAGAATTCAATAGTCTTTATGGATGGCTCTACTGATTTAGAGGTGTTTGGTGTTATTTCTTCCTATGAAAGCACTGCTTCTTCTTCAATGTAGTTACCTATCTAGCCTAAATTTTTAATATGTGTCTTTCAAAGTATTTTAGGGAATCCCTAACTAGTTCACCAGTGATTAGGCATTGAAATTAAAAATAGTCAATCTATTGAATTAGGATAAAAGTGTACTATTTTTTCTTACAAACTAGATCCATCTTAATTATATATTTATCAAGCATTGAGAGAGATCAAATTCCTTGAGGTGAAAACCTTTTTTTTGAGTTAAAAACTTGAGATACATGAACCTCCTCTCGACGCTTGATATATACAAAGTTAAGATGGATCTAAGATGGATTTGGATAAAATCAACAATCATCATTTCAACTCTATCATATATCATAGACCAACTCACTTTTATTCTCAAGAGCATCTCAATCTAGTTTCTTTGTATGTGTCTATTTAGCACAAAACCTTTATGTTCATATATTATAATAAGATCAACAAGTATGGATAAAGAAGTTAACATCATGGAGAGTTATGTATAAGGTAGTGAAAGAGATATTACTACAAGAAAATTTCATAACCTAAATCGACTACAACATTGGCTTCTTATCCCAATGGCTTGGAAATCATTGGTGGACAAAGGTGATTCTTTCCTTACTTATATTAAAAGCAATCAACCCATATGAATCTCATGTGGATACATAGCATTAATTTAGTGCATTCACAAAAGCATGGATCCATGCAGGTCATCTTTCCATTCTCCCTCCTTGCGCCAATATATTGACATGGGAAAATGTCCCATTGTCAACATTAGACCCTAGGGATAACTCCCAATCAAATTTCCCATTGTTTGATTTGGAGAACCCTCTATATTGTGCCCCGAATATCGATATGCAAGAGAGTTGTTTATATTGAAAACTTAATTTGAATCAATCTATAACACAAAATCACTTCACTACCTAGGGAAAGGATACAAATAATGTTTTCAAGTATGCTAGAGCTAGGGAAATTCAATTGATGCAAGAGAAAATTCTATGATGTATGCAGTACATTGGATTTAGGAACATTGAATTTAAAAGGCAATTAATCTTGGCAATGCATCAGCCATAAATCATGATGAAATGCAAAACATATTAGAATGGATAAAAATGCATCAAATGAAAGTAATTTTAGACAATATAAAGCACTCATTAATTAAACTTTAAAAAATAAAATGAAGGAAAACAAATCATAGTTGAAGAACCTTGAAAAATTCAAAATTGGGTCCCCAAGTTTGTCATCATAAGGGGATTGTTGAGGCCTCAACATATGGAAGCATAATGGGTGAAACCATGAGTCTTTGCTAGATACATACCAGATCATGAGCACATAGTGAAACAATTCTCATATCTTCACCTTCCATTGATGTCCTCAAATAATTGTGCAGTGGGTCCCAAAATCTTCCCCTATGAATGTTTCAACAATCATGCCTACATACAAAATAATAGAGTTTTATCTACTGTATTAAGGGGGAAGAATAATGAGGTTTATTTCCTTTAAATCTTACATCAATGATCTATATTGAATCCTCCATCATAGTGCCTAATTTATTTGGGATAAAATAGTTTCCCATGTAGAGATACGCTACCCCTTAGGTTTTTCCATGTTGCCAATGAGCATCTATAGCCCAAACAAAGTCATTGTGGCATCAAATACCTTGCTCTACTTCCAGCAAGTGTCCATATCCCGAATGTATATCTATATGCCCCTTAAATTAATTGGACTTCCTTTTCCAATCCTTATCGTTAAGCTTATATGCTTTAGAAATTGTTAGATAGGGGAAGCAATGGATTTTACAAGATCGATAGGTGATGACTACTAGTTATTAGGATTTATTCAATAATTTGTTGTGTCTAGTTATTAAAATAATTCCCTTCTAATTTTCATCCCATAGATTTTTTCTCTTACCCCTTCATATGATCATAAGACTTATCTGTCAATGAAGACTCAAGAACAACTGCAGATTTATCTCTCTAATAAATCATGGTCCAACCACTTATGCATCATCTTTGTACTCTCTAAAGCTACACTTAAGAGTTCTTCCCTTCTATCTGATAACCTAACAAGAGGCAACACAATTTTCTAGGTTTATCTTTGTATGATGCCTGCTAGTACCTTACTTTTCAGAATTACCTCAGGGAAAGAAATAGAACCCACTGATGATGACAAGAAAATAAAATGGGCAAATAGATGTGACAAAGCTCGTGGATTGATTGGGATGTCAATCTCTACTGATTTGCGATTCCACATATCTGGAATTGATGAACCTGATGCTGCTTGGAACAAGTTGGAATCTGTGTTCGGTAAACACAATGAAATTCGAGGTCACCAACTCGAAAATGAGTTGATTTCTTTAAATCCAAGTGATTTTTCATGCATACAAGATTATTTATATAAGTACAAAACTTTTAAACTCTTATGTGAAGAATGCAAGATTAAGAGGGAAGACAAACAATGCATTTATCATATTCTTTCCAAACTTGGACCTGCACATTCTGTTTTTGTATCTACATTTTACTCCATGAAAGAATCCTTGAATGCAGCTAGCTATCAAGAGCCTTGTCTTGAATCCTTTTGTGATTCCTTGATTAGAGAGCAAGATAAGCTCATCCATCTTGGAATAATTAACAATGCAGATACATCTGGGAAAGCCTTATTGTCCCAACAGAAAGAAAAGGCCAAGCCTCCCAAAAAACAAATTTTTTGCAATAATAAGTCAAACAAGGGTCCCAAACCCTCTCAGTCAGCTCCTTCTTTAAAAAATGACAAAGGATCCAAGCCAAAAGGCAAGAAGACTGAGCGTCATTGCAACTATTGCGGGAAAGATAATCATGATGAATCTAAGTGTTTCAAGAAGATGGCAGCTTTGGAAGCAGCAATGAAGAAGCACCACATCAGCCTAGATTCGCTTTCAGAATCTACCTCTCATGGACATGCACTTTGTGTTTCTGGTTATTCTTATAATGCATCTTCTTCTTCTACTTCAAATGAATGGCCCATTGATTTTGGAGCATCTTATCATATGGCTAAGGATCAAGCCATCTTTTCTACTATGCATGAATGTAACACCAAACAAATATCTTTTTGTGATGATAGATCTCTAAGTGTTGTAGGAGTTGGAACAGTTCCAGTAGATAATGGTCATTTCAGTGATGTACTATGTGTTCCAAGAATTTCCTGCAATTTGTTATTAGTCTATCAAATCACTCATTCTGGTGAAGGTAAAACTGTGACGTTTACACCTCACCAAGTTGTAATCAAGGATTTTAAATATCCTCAACAAATCCTAGCTACCGGAATTGTTGATGATATTACCAAGTTGTACAAGTTTAACAACTTTGGGTCATCACCTTTTCCTTCAGTTTTTGTTGCTCCTAGTGATAACTTGAACAAACTTTGGCATGAGCGATTTGGTCACTTAAATTATCGCTCATTGCAACAACTATGTAAAGACAATATGGTGACAGGTCTTTCGATGTTATCTTGCAGGGATGGCGTTTGTTCCAGTTGTGTACTCGGAAAACATCATCGAGATAGTTTTAACAAACGTGCCTCTTGGCACGCCTCGGTTCCCTTGAAGCTTGTGCATAGTGACTTGTGTGGTCCTCTTCCATCCGCTTCCTTTTCTGGTTTCAAATATTTCTTAACTTTCATTGATGATTACACCAGACGCACTTGGGTTTATTTCCTAAAACTTAAGAGCGAAGTATTTAACATGTTCTTGACCTATAAGGCCCTTGTTGAAAAACAATCTGGTCATCAAATTATTAAGTTAAGATCTAACAATGGAGGAGAATATGTTAACAAAAAGTTCACTACTTTCTGCACTGAACAAGGAAACCAACAACAACACACTGTTCCATATACACCACAACAAAATGGTGTAGCTGAACGGAAGAACCGCACTTTAAAATAAATGGCTAATTGTATGATCCAATCTAAGAGACTAAGTCTTCAATTTTGGGCTGAAGCCATTAATTGTGCAAATTACATAGTTAATTGCACCCCCACTAAAGCATTACAAGGTATCACACCGGAAGAAGCATGGAGTAAAATTAAACCAGATGCAAGTCACTTCCGTGTGTTTGGTAGTGAAGCATGGGCTCACATTCCGGATTAAAAACGGAAAGCATTGCAGCCTAAAAGTGAAAAGTGCATATTTGTTGGATATTTTGAAGATGTAAAATGTTATAGACTTCTTCAACCACATTCTCATGATGTAATCATTAGAAGAGATGTTAAATTTGATGAAAATCTCTTGGCTTGCGAGCCTAACTCGGCGATTGTGCCATCTTTGGCCTGCGAGCCTAATTCGGCGATTGTGCCATCTTTGGCCTGCGAGCCTGATTCGGTGATTGTGCCTTCTTCTTCTTCTTCCAACTTCCTTGACAGGTTTCCAACTCCAGTTTCTGATGATGACAGTGAGGATGAAAATCCACCTCCGCCTGCTCATGTTCCTCTAGTTGCACCAGCACAAGTGCTTCCTCGATGGGTTCGTTCAATATGTGAAGCAGCTAGTGATCTTGCCGGTGATCCTAGAGATCAACGTCGAACACATTCTCAGTTTCAGCAAGCCTCTTCTCTTTTGGCTCAAGTTTCCAAGAATCATGATCCAGAAACCTTTGCAGAAGCTTCAGGAAATCCAGATTGGGATGCAGCTATGGATGAAGAATATTGTTCCTTAATGGCGAACGGTACTTGGAATCTTGTACCTCTTCCAAAAGAAAGAAAACTTGTCAGATGTAAATGGGTCTACATAACTAAGTATGCATCAGATGGAAGTGTTGAAAGACATAAGGTAAGGTTAGTTGCCAAAGGTTTTTCCCAAGTTGAAGGGATTGACTACAATGAAACTTTTGCTCCTGTGGCAAAAATGAACTCCATCCGCCTTGTTCTTTCTCTTGCAGCCTTACACAACTGGGAAGTCCATCAAATGGATGTCAAGTCTGCCTTCTTACATGGTGATTTACAGGAAGAAATTTACATGGAACAACCTCCTGGATATGTTCAGAATAACTCTAGCCTTGTCTGCCGCCTTAAGAAATCCTTATATGGCCTTAAGCAAGCTCCTAGAGCTTGGTATGCCAAAATGGATAGCTTTCTCCTAGACACTGGTTTTCTAGATGTCATTCTAACCCCAATGTCTATACCAAGAAAGTAGGAAACCATCTCATCATACTTGTTCTATATGTTGATGACCTTATTCTTACTGGTAGTGACCCTAAGCTTATAACCCATGTGAAATCGAGTCTTAAGCAAAATTTTGAAATGTCGGACTTAGGACATTTGCATTATTTTCTTGGTCTCCAAGTCCTGCAAACCAAAGAAGGAATCTTTCTTTCTCAGTCTAAGTATGCTTGTGACCTTCTTCGTCGCTTTCACATGGAAGATTGTACACCTGTCCCTTCTCCCTTCCAGTCTGGAGTCAAACTTTCTACCACTTGTACTTCACCTGAAGTAGATGCCACCTTGTATCGTCAACTTGTTGGTAGTCTCTTATACTTGACTCGTTCCCGTCCTGACCTTTCCTTTGTCGTTGGTCGTGTTGCCCGTTATATGAAAACACCTCATGAAAATCACTAGAAAGCAGCTAAAAGAATACTTCGATATATTCGAGGTACAATTCAGTTTGGGATTCATTACAGTACAAGGGGAAACCTTTGTTGGTTGGTTTCTTATACTTTAATTTGTGTAGGTTCTTCTAGGAAACCGCTTTTTTCGTAAATAAACCATCACCAAATCACCTTCATTGAATACCTGATGTCGTCGATGAGCATCTTTTATAATTTTGTTATGCTCGTTACTGGCATGTATTTTTTGTCTCACGTATTTTTGTAACTGTTGAATGTGTTCTGCAAATGCTTCCCCATCATCATTGATTCTATCTCCAAGTGGTAGCTGCACCAAATCTAGGACATCCATATGATTTCTACAGTAAACAATCGGAAATGGAGATGTACCTGTAGATCTGTTCATTGAACTATTATAAGCAAATTTTGCTTAAGGTAAAGCCAAATCCCACTACTTGGGCTTCTCTCCAACAATGCTCCATAACAGGTTTCCCAAACGTTGATTTACTACCTTGGTTTGCCCATCTATTTGGGGGTGATAGGCACTATTGAACTGTAATTTAGTCCCCATTTTCTTCCATAAATTCCTCCAAAAATGACCCAAGAACCAAGTATCTCTATCAGAGGTAGTAGTTTTTGGTGTTAGTTTTTCATCATTTAATTCAATATGATCTAGGATCTTAACTGAGAGAACAACATGTACATCATATCAAACATAAGAGACAAGAGACACAAAGCATTTCATCAAGGAAACCATAAAGGAGAAAACCCCACAACTTCCTCAGAGATAGAATGAGCAATGATACAAAACCCCAAAACAAGAGATAGTATCCTAGCAGCTTCTCCTCCTCCACTTGTGTGCACTACTCACTTGTAAGAATGAGTGAGTGAATAGAGAGGTGCTCCTCTCTATTTATACTTTACTTTCACTTTCCTTTTACCCTGATTGGGACGACCTCCCTTAGGAGAGTCTAATAACACACTACCACTTGACATTGGGCCGACCCCACTAGGGAAATCTAATAACCCATGAAAGAGCAAACTTCGGGGTCTAAAAACCCCTTCATACATGGGAGGATGGACCTCAATAACTTTACATGACCCAAGTACAATAATGACTTCTCCGATCGGAGGAATAAACATCTCCATCGGAGGTACAACAATAAAATACAAATACAATATAAAATATACAAGTGAATACATTCCGAAGTTACAAATACATCAACACTTGAAACACCATGCAATCTAACCATTTATGGAAAAAACAATTATGCCACCCTTGATGCATCACTAGTTTTCTTGCAAGCAATGAAATGAGACATTTTAGAGAACCTATCAACAACCACAAAATAGAGTCATTACCTCGATGTGTGTTTGGGATTCCAAACATAAAGTCCAAGCTCAGATTTTTCCATGGGTCGATGGGCACTGGTAATGGCATGTACAACCCTGTATTCTGTGAGTGTCCCTTAGCCATTTGACAAATCATACGATGTGCCACATACCTAGTTATATCATTTTTCATCTTCAGCCATTAATATTTATCTTTGATTAAATCTAGTGTCTTTGTGAAATTCTAAATCATAGTAGATCATGGAGCTGAGTATACCTCACAAAGAAAGAATGAGCAGAGAAATTGAGTTACAATGAAAATTGCAGTAAATAAGAGTATACAATTGAACATGCATGAAAACTCAGATAGGAACAGAATAATGTCACATGATCCAATAATCAATATAATGAACAATGATGTTACAATGGAGAGAATTCAAATCACCTAGGAGAATTCGAGTCTCAGTCTGTCTAGCATAGGAATTGTCACCTCTATCAGTGCTCCGAAGCTCCCAAACTCAATTAAACTCAACCAAATCTCAGTTAACTGAACCTACTGTCAGTTAATTGACCAAGGAGGGTGCAATCATGAGTTTTTCATGCAAATCACTTAGAAAAGGGCACATGAGGTCACAATCAGTGGAAATCGTAGCATAACCCCCCCACAAGAGTCAGCTAACTCAGATGGATTGAACTAGAACACTAAGTTAGCTCCTAAAATGTAGTGAACTACCTCTAGTGGTCCTAAAATCATGCATACAGGTCGCATTAGGTGGCTAATGGGTCCTAGATGACATCTTCACACTAGTAGGGGGGAAATAACATCACTAAGTGCTAGCAAATGGTAAATAATGCAAGTAGGACAATGATGGAGTATTAAAATATCCTAAACCCCCCCTTAATCCAAACTTGTGCATCCTGGGCCCTGGTTACTGAGACCAAAGGTCACCCATACAATCAAATAAATGATAAAATAAATGTTCATGAAACTAAGGAAATGGAGAAAAACCTCATGGGAAAAATAGCCCCCCTCAAAAATGAACAACAGGAAACTGAAATAGCCTTCACATGTGCAAAAACTTTGTGAGTGAAAGACTTTGTAAAAATATAGGCAAACTGATCCTTTGTAGGATAGTAATGCAGGTGCTAGATCTTGATCTGGATTTGAATCTTCTCCTTTGATGTACCTCCCACTGTGTCGAAGTTGTATTTTTCAAAACAAGTCTTTCAGAAACCATCTTTGCTACAGGAGCGAATGGCTCATAGTAGTCCAAATCATGAACCCTTGAGTACCCTTTGTCAACCAACTGATATTTGTACTTGGTTGTAGATCCCCCATGGCAAGTCTCTTCAAGGGATCATGGATCAGACCCCACCATCATGTAGCACCTCTCTAAGAGAAATGGATCTGCATGACATAGTGCAAGGTTTGCATGATACTGAGATATGGTGGTTCTATGGTTAGATGGATACCCAACTATGTTCCCAGCATCTACAAGAACTTTGTGAGCCCATATTGGCCTTGGCTATGGATTGGGAGCAGGTGTTGGATCGGATCTGGATCTGCTTGAAGTTTATTCTCGACATTAAGATCTTGATCCTCATCTTCATTAGAAGAGATATTACTCTGATCTTCATTAGATTCCAAAGGAGTAGGCAGAGAGTATGGAAAAAAGTGAGAGAATCCATATTCCTTTGAGGCATGGTTTGCAAACACTTTCTCTATAATATTCCCAGTAGAGATCTCTGCAATCTCAACTGTGTTAGGACCAAAGACCACTTTCTTCGGTGAACTTGTGTGAGTCATCTAATAAACATACAACAAATTTGTTGACAAAGAAGGCACAAATAGAACATTTTTGAAATTTCCATGCTCCATATGTACTGTGCCCTTCCCTTCAGCAAAGATCTAAGAATTATCTCCCATATGAATAATCGGACCATCATTGATATCTAGAGAAGAAAATGATTCTTTGGAGGCAACCATGTGGTTGGAGGCTCCTGAATCTATGAGGAAGGCTTGTGCTTGTGAAAATCCAGCCTTAAGTGCAGGGCATCTCTCATGACCATCAGACTCACTTCCAGAATCAGTCTCTCGTGCGACTTCTGGGAGGGAAATGTTGTGTTGTTCAAGAAGTTTGGTCATCTGATCTATCTTCTTCTTCATGCATGAACTCTCTGGATGGTTTCCTTTCTTTCAATAAGAACACTTGGGTTTCTCAAATCCCTTTTGTTTTTCCTTCTTGGAGCTAGAGGCTCCTCCCAATGGAATAACTTTGCATTTTGCTTGGTCTCAAATTGCTTCTTCTCCTTACCCTTGTTCTTCCCTTTGGCATTCACACTTTTTGACTCCCAGCCATAAGAGCCTGATTTTTGGAGGCTTGCAAAGCGCGCATCTAAATCAATTTGTCTTGTTCTTGGATGAGAAATTCAGTGAAAACATCTAAGGATAGAATTTTCCAACCAGGGATTGAAAATCTCCCTGAATGGAAGGTAGAAACTAAGATGGAGAACTCAGGACCAAGCTTGCTTAGAATGGATAGCACCAACTGCTCATCCTTCTTCTCAATGCCACACTGCTTCCATTGCATGACCAAAGATTTGAATTTGGAAAAGAATTGTTGGATGGAAGTTTCGAAACTGCTGGGTTAAAGAGCAATAAAATCATTCTTCGGAATATGGCCCCTTAGCTCATCTTGTTTGTCGAAGAGGATCTCCAACTTCAACCAAACCTCTCTTGGAGTCTTCAATCCATCGAGGTGGAAGACTAGATCTATGGAAATATGGATACACATGAAACCAAATGCTTCATCCAATCTATTCAGATACTTGGCCTTCTCAACAGCGGCTTGAGGTGCGACCTCCTTTCCCATTGTTATCTTGTACAGTAACTTGTTGTGCAACACCATCTACATATCATCCCTCCAATCAAGATAATTGAAGGGTGGCAGGATCCTAGGAGAGAGAGGAGGATTCGAATTCTCCATTAGAACTGCTGGAGTGAATACAATGTGGTACTAATGCACTAAAAAAAAATTCAATATCCTGCAAAAAAATCTCAATTTTGGAGATGAACTACTAATAAGCACTGCTTTAGGACAATAGTCACTTTTATCTAGATCCTTCACACTTGGCTAGACCTCCAAGGATTTATCCAATGAATTCAATGCAATGGAACCAAGATTTGTTGTGGAAATCCAGAGACTTTTAGTGCACTACTGAAAGCAGTTGCTTAACCTACAATCACTAAGCTCTGATACCATGTGAAATTATAAATCACAGTAGATCATGGGGCTGCGTATACCACACAGAGAAAGAATGAGCAGAGAAATTGAGTTACAGTGAAAATTGCAGTAAAAAAAAACAGACAATTGAACATGCATGAGAACTCAGATAGGAACATAATAATGTCACATGATCCAATAATCAATATAATGAACAATGATGTTACAATGGAGAGAATTCAAATCACCTAGGAGAATTCGAGTTTCAGTTTGTATAGCATAGGAATTGTCACCTCTATCAGTGCTCCGAAGCTCCCAAACTCAGTTAAACTCAACCAAATCTCAATTAATTGAAGCTATTGTCAATTAACTGACCAAGGAGGGTGCAATCATGAGTTTGTCATGCAAATCACTCAGAAAATGGCACATGAGGCCACAATCAGTGGAAATCAGAGCATAAACCCCCCACAAGAGTGAGCTAACTTAGGTGGACTGAACTGGAACATTGAGTTGGCCCCTAAAATGTAGGGAACTTCCTCTAGTGGTCCTAAAATCATGCATGCAACGTGCATTAGGTGGATAATGGGTCCTAGATGACATCTGCACACCACTAGTGGGAAAATAACATCACTAAGTGATAGCAAATGGTAAATAATGCAAGTAGGACAAGGATGGAGTATTAAAGTATCCTAACAGTCTTATCCTTCCCAAAATGTCATGCCAAGCCACTATTGTGAAGTTCCCTGATAATATTTTCTCTCATAGAACCAATTGGAATGCATAGTTGTTTTCCTTTGAAGAGGTAGCCATCTTGCATAAAATATTCACCCTGGATAAAATCCATGCTCCCAGCGACTGGATTCTTCAACTGTTCCACAATATCCCCAAAATTGTTATGAAATGCATACTGATCCTTCAATGTAGCAAACCCAATTACTTGATTTTCCATGGTTGTCAAAAGAACAATGCACCAACTCAAAGCATCTGCAACATGATTTTTCCTTCCTGATTTGTGCTTCAGAACAAAGGTGTAGCCTTGTAAGAAAGAGACCCATTTTGCATGTCTACTGTTCAATTTATTTTGTGTGTTCATATATTTTAATGCAATGTGATCGATAAATAACACAAACTCTTTAGGCACAAAATAATGCCTCGAATGCCGCAATGCTTGCACAATTGCATAAAATTCTACATTATATGTGGAGTAGTTCTTTCTTACCTCATTCAACTTTTCGCTAAAACTTGCAATTGGTCTACCTGCTTGGCTAAGTACAGCTCCAATGCCTACATGTGAGGCATCATAGTCTACTTCAAACACCTTATCAAAATCCGGTAAGGCTAATATGGGTGCATCAATTACGTTATTTGTTTAGAAAAATTGAAACTTTCCTCAGCTTCATTTGTCCACTTGAATGTCGTTCCTTTGGTGAAATCTGTTATGGGTGCTACAATGCTGCTAAATTTTCGAATAAACTTTCGGTAAAAGGTGGCCAACCCATGAAAACTTCTTACCTCTATTATGCTCCTAGGATTAGGCCACTCCAAATTGCTCTGACCTTCTCTGAATCCATCTTGACTCCTTCTGCTGAGATGACAAAACTAAAAAATACCAAACTTTCTTGTAGGAACCTATATTTCTTCAGGTTTGCATAAAGTTGATGTTTTCTCAACACATCTAATATAATCTTTAAATGTTGCAAGTGATCTTCTTTGTTGTTACTGAAAACTAGAATGTCATCAAAATAAACAACAACAAACTTACCAATATAAAGCAAAGAATAGTATTCATCAACCGCATGAAGGTACTAGGTGCATTTGATAGCCCGAATGGCATCACCATCCATTCATATAGTCCATCCCTGGTCTTGAAAGCAGTTTTCCATTCATCCCCTTCGTGAATCTGAATCTAGTGGTATCCATTACACAAATCAATTTTACTAAAATACTTAGCTCCAGCTAGCACATCCATCATGTCGTCAAAGCGCGGTATAGGAAACTGATATTTGACGGTAATTTTATTGATTGCTTTGATATCTGTGCACATCCTCCACATATTATCTTTTTTTGGAGTCAACAATGTTGGTACGGCACAGGGACTCATGCTTTCTCTTACCAGACCTTTCTTTATAAGCTCTATTACCTACCATTTGAGCTCTACATGTTGTGTATGACTCACCCTATAGGTTGCCTGATTAGGTAAAGATGATCTTGGGATTAGATCAATGTGATGTTAAATATCCCTCTTTGGTGGAAGACCATCGGGTAGTTCATCAGGGAGAACATCAACATATTCTTCTAGTACCTTGGCCACTTCAGTAGGTATTGATATGTCTTCCTTGGCTCCTTTTTTCAATATTAATGCATAGCAGAATCCAGTTTCCTTCATTTCCTTAACAAACTCTCTTTCTGACAACATATTATGAGCTTTCCCTTCATCCTTAAGGGACCATAAGACAACTTTTGATCCATCCTTCCAAAAGGTGTAGGTATTATTTTCTCCATCATGCATGACTTTTCTGTCATATTGCCAAGGCCTCCCCAATAACAGATGACATGCATCCATCGGAATGGCATCACACCGTACTTCATCTTTATAAGTCTTACTGATGGAAAACATGATCAAACATCTTTTATTAATGGTGACTTCGTTCCCTTTTTTGAACCATGCAATTCGGTAAGGATAGAGATGTGTTTCACAATGTAATTTCAACTTATCTACCATCTCTTTGGAAACCATATTTTCACAACTGCCACTATCAACAATAACTTGACATACATTTACCCCAGAAGTGCACCTGGTTCGAAAAATATTTGTCCATAGCCATGAATCTTCATTGATGCTACATTGTCTTCGCTCTTTTTCAGGAATCACCATTGACCTCTATATCATGAGATTCTCCCCCATATCGGGTGGGACTTCAAATTCACCTCCTTCATTCTCAGCTTGGACCAAGTTTAAACTATGTTGTTGTCCTTGCTTCAGCTCTTGCATGTTATAACTTGGGCATTCAAATGCTCGATGGCCCTCTACACCACTCCTAAAACACATATAAGGTCTTCTTATGTCACCACTATAACCTATACCCCTTTGAAATCCTCTTCCTCGTGGTTGATTCAAGTTATCTTGTCGAGCATCTTCTGCTTTCTCGGCTCCTTGGGATGATTCGCCTCTCCCATGGTTAAAACCACCCCATGAGGCAGACAATGTACCCCGTGTGTACCCTCCTTGCCCCTCTATTCCTTTGAAAAAATTGTCGGTTTTGTTTTTCCTCATATTTTAAGGCTAATTGGTATGCCTCTTCCACGTTGTGAACCCTATGCATGTTCAATTCATCTTGAATAGAAAATTTCAAGCAATTCACATACCTTGCAGCCAATTGCTCGTCAATTTCATGGTGATCCACACGAATGGACAACTAATAAAAATTGTGTGAGTTCCTCCACGGTGGACAGGTTTTGCTTCAAATTCTAAAATCTACGAAAAATGGGTTTGTGCATAGTCTAAAGAAGAAGAAGAAAATTCTCCTAATTTTTCTCCATCGTATTCCCTGTCTTAATTTTGTCTTTTCCATTTTTTGTTCTTTCTATGTGCACATGATCACACCAGATCATGGCGTGACCCTTCAACTTGGTGCATGCAAATTTCACATTCATTTCCTCTATCATATGCTTCCGTTCAAAAAAAAATTCCATGGTGTTCAACCAATCTATTAACTCCTCTAGTTTAAGACTCCCTACATATTTTGAAACTTCTATTTTGATCCCATCATTCCTCCCTTCTAGAGCCCTAAGTACCTTTCTTCAAAAAGCAAGCACTCTAATTGCTCTTCTTCATATTCTATACGTTGATTCACATCTCCTTGGTATGTCTCCTCATTAGACACTTCTCTTCATATTATTCTGTGATTAGCCAGCATGTTTGTAAGATCTCCTACTTGCCTTTGGAGGTTTTGCATATCTCTACACATTTGAGCAAGACCTGCACTTCCCTTTCCCCTCCTAACCATCTTCCTACTCTGATACCAGATGATGTAGCCAATAAACTCTAATTCATTCACGAGATCTAAAAATCCATGCAAACACATGAGAGTGAAAAAATAACAATATGTTATTCCTTCTCCATCATAACTATTACAATGGAGGTTCAACCTCTTATAACCGATATCTGAGATTTTCAAAAATTGCTAATTTTAGAAAATTCTCACATGACTCTAAAACTGACCACTAACTTAAAGCTAACTAGAGTGACACTAGTTATCAACTCGTTTTTCTGATTAGGTGCATAAACTAACAAATAACTAATAATTACAAATTTAAAAAAATCATGCAAAAACACCAAAACCCCAATTTGAGGCACTCTATGAAGGAATTAGTCCCTCCCCGAGAAAGTGTCGAAAAAATGTCTAATCGATCACTGCAATGAACTCTTCAAAACGCAACTTCTTGTTAAATTTGATCTCAAACGGGGAAACGAGTCAAAAGTTATGACCCTCAGAAATCCCTACATTATTATTATTTTATTTTATTAATTTCAGCCCATGGAAATCCCTGCATCAGTGAAGCTTGGAGTTTCTAGAATGAATATGCTATAAACAATGTGTAAGTTTTGATTAGTGACGAACCTACAAATTTTGCCCCAAATTTATAGCCTAATTTCAGTGAAATTTTATGCGCTAGATATTGATAGTAGGTTAGGTGCCCAATGCAAGTTGTGAGAATGAGAATTTGTGATATGATATCATGGTGAATGTGGAATCTTACTTACATTTGTTCCTTGATGGGCTCCACGGTAACTCTCATACGAGTTTTGATGTGAAGTGTGATATGTTTTAAGATGTCTCACCCCAAGAAACTAGCACTCTAGTTTTTGTATCTCCAAATCTTTATATTTTAATATATATTATTCTCTCACATTGACATGCCATGTCTCAATGGCATAATGTCTACTCACTATTTGTTGTCCCCATTCTCTATGAGATCTATTGCAACAAACCTTTCTTGAATTGCATTAGCAATTTCTTTGATTTTTTTCTTCAAATTTGCAGCGGAATAATATTTCCTCAATTTAGTTCACGAGCTTTAAATTACGAAAAGCTAGTTTGTTGTCAAAGAGCTAGAATTAGAGAAACTCTAAAAAATTGTGGTCGAAAGCTAGAGTTAATGAAAGAGTCATAGGGACTCTGATACTAATGCAATAAACAATAGTTTATTAACAAGAATTTTTTCCAACATAGGATGGACAAGTAGTTGAATCCATATAGGATAAATATCAATTGAATGAATGAGCTTGATCTACAATGAGCCTTTGAGATAGTGCACTTGTATGCAATGATTAGCCATGAAGGTTAAGGGTAGAGTCCCTTGGTTAGGTTATTTTATTATTTTTATTATTATTCTAATAAAAAAGTCATAATTCTTTTATTTCAAGAAATGATGAAATTACATTTAATACATATCTAAGAATACTAAAACAAAAAGAGAAGCTATAACCAACGCCTTGGTACTAACAAGTCTGATGAACTAAAAATCCCTATATGTCTAAAGCTAAATAGACTACTAAATGATATCAAACAATATTGGCATTGTAGTTTGCAACAAGTTCCTTCCTGAAATTAACCATCAACAAAAACGGATAATTAATGTCCATTTCAACAAGACTATCAACAATTAAACAATATCTATCTAGTAGAAGGACAACAATTTCAGCATCCTTTGACTTAGTGATCTCAAGTAGACCTACTTGAACATTCATTGCCTACTTCGACAAATCCTCTGCAAAACCATTTAGTTCTTTGAAAATATCTATATAAATGAGGTTATCCAAACTGTCCAACTACAACTTTACCTTACAAATGAAATGTTCCAAGCCTAAATTTAGATTTCTCCTATGACCAGTGGTCCATCCACTACCAACTTTGAATCCCCAAAGATCTATTATTCTAATATGCCCCTTTCCATTGCTAACCCCACCAAGAGGAGTATGGTCATAACCTTTGCCATGTTATCGTTGCCATACCCCAATTTGCATGTAAATTAAACAAAATTAAGCTCTAAAAGAAACAAACCCCAATCACTCGATGCCTATATTTCCCTCATGTGCTCACATAAAAAACACCAAGGCCCATTTGTGTCTAGCTACAAAGTACCAACCTACCTTGGGGCTTTAAAAATTACCTCTTTCAAAAGAGCATCAAAAGCATATTGAATCATATAGAACACTTCAAGAGAATTGATATGATCCCCCCATCAAATAACATCTAAGTTTCTCATTCCCACAAAGCCCAACACACAATTAAAGGGAGAGATTCAAATTCAACTACGAATTTTTCCTCCCACTGTGATTTGAGTGTCTCCCTAAAGTTATGCAACTCTAAGGTCCAACCCCCCTAGTAAGAGTTATAATTGCATCCCAAACTTCCATGGAAAAATGACAAACAACAAGCATATGAACCATTAGACTTAGATGCACATTTGCACGTAGGGCACCAACCCATACCTTCAAAGTATCTTTTAAGTAAATTGTCCCACATTAAAACATTGCTTGATAGAGCCATCCAAAGAAAAATCTCGGTCTTTAATGGTGCCATAATATTCCAAACCCTTTGCCACCACTATTACCTAATTTGAATCTAACCATCAATGAACATTCCCTCATATCCTAGCCTTGTTGTATGGTAAACTCCCAACAAGATCTTTGACCCATACTTGTTGGTCGTCCTCCTCTCAAGTGTAAGATTGTTGGTTGTTATCTTTAAATAATAACTTTCCACTCCACAACTTCTTGATCCTCCAATCATCAATCTTTTGCCTTCAACCACCCTCCTCCCCAGAAAATAGGATCTCCCACACCATTTACATTTTCCAAAGATGTTCTACTTAGCGTTATTAGAGAAGATAGCAAGCCCATAGACAACCTAAAATTATTGCCACCATCAATCCAAGAATCCACGAGCCTGTCCAATGATTTCGCCATCTCCTACCTTCCATGCAAGCCAATTCCCAACAAGGAGGAAGGCCTGAACCAAAGCTTTATTATTATTGTTGTTGTTATGATGTAATGTTTATTTATATGTTCTATATTCATTACAATTAACTTGGCATTAAATATTTCAACATAAATTCAAATCAATGGGTTTAGATATACATACTTTGATTGGGTTGGGAGGTGATTAGAAATCGACCTCTAGGTATGTGTTTCATCTTGGATCTAATCTGAGTGTTTGGTCTCGTAAAAAGCAATAAGTTGTCTCTTTATCGACCACCGAAGTGTTAGAAAGTGACAACGAAGGAAGGTCTTCCTACATGCATGTGTCCTTGCATGCAGAAGACATTAATTGGAAGCCAATAAAATGTATTTAATTAGTTTTCATAAGTTTACTTTGGAAAATTTATTAAAGTGATCTAATTAAGTATTGACTTAATGAAATACTTCTTTTATAAAGTATAAGTGAAAAATTAGAGTAAAGGCAAGATCTAATCTTGGCCATTCATTCTCACCGGAGGATCTTAACCTTAGATCTATAGTGAGATTAGGGTTTTCGCTTAGCATTGGGTTATAAAAGAAAGATCAATTGGTGGAGAGGACACACAATTGCATTCCGAAAGAGACGGAGAAAAGGAGTGTGAAAGAGAGTTTTGAGAAGAAGACGGAGGAGCAAAAAACCAAAAAACGAAGGCAGATTTGTAGGAGAGAGAAACAACAGCGGGCAGAGGTGACCGTACGGAATTTCGTACAGTCCGTACAGCAAGCCGTACGGATCCGTACAGGCCGCACAGCAGCAGCAGCTTGCTGTGTTGGGCTCCGTGCCAGCAAAGAGGTTTTTCCCATTATTTCCGTGTGATTCGATTTTGCCATTGTGGGCTGAAAAATCGATTTTCTGATTTGTAAAAGTCTCCATATTTTTTGAAATAAAATATACTCTCATACTGCTGCACCGGTTTTCCCATCTTGGGTTTTGTTCGGGGGTTTATACCCAAAAGGATCGTGTTGTCTCTATTGATGTGATTGCTGCTATTATTCTTTCAGTATTTATTTTCCGCTGCATAGTGAAGAAATCCATGTGTGGTTATTGGTAGTAATTAGTTTGCATGCTTCTATCCCTAGTTGGATTTTAAGGAAATTTACATGGTATCAAAGCTCTTCTGAGCAGACTGAAAGAGAGAGCAGCGGGTTGCTTGGATAGATCACAATATATCTATCCAAGGGTTTACAGGTACTATTCATTATGGTCGTACAGTTGAGAGTTGATGATAGACTCTAGGGGGCACATAACTTTCCTACTTGGAAAGAGAGGATCACCAGGATCCTTGATGTCAATGATGTTGCAGAGCACATTGATGTTCAAAAAGTAACTCCCACAGATCTAGATGAGTTAGCAAAATGGAAGAAGATAGATTCCAAAGCTATGTTGATCATTCTAGATGGGTTGAAGGACCATATAGTCCTTCATCTGTCTGGGAAGAAGTCCGCATTAGAGATGTGGAAGGATTTGGAGAGTCTTTACCAGAGCAAGAATGAAAACCGGAAGATGGTACTGCAGGAGAGATTGCGCAGTACCATGATTGCCAAGGGTGAAGGAGTGGTGCCTTATCTTACAAGGCTCACACAGATTAGGGATGAGCTTGGAGCAGTGGGCTCTAAGACTGAGGATGGGGAGCTAGTTCGTATAGCTCTCAATGGCTTTTCTAAGCCATGGGATGTCTTTGTTAAAGGCATTGTGGCTAGGGAGAAGCTCCTGACTAGCAGAGATTGTGGGATGACTTCGCACAGGAAGAGACCTGCATGGATCAAGGTTCAGCTCCATCCAGCGGTACTACACAAATCGTGGATGAAGAGGCTCTAGCCCTATCGAGCAAAGGTTAGGGGAAGGCAAAGAAGAAGAAAGGTGGCAAGAAGAACTTGGACATGGAAAAAGTCAAGTGCTTCATTTGTCACAAGCATGGTCACTTTGCTTCCCAGTGCCCAGAGAAAAAGAACAACAACACTCAGATGGCAGGTTCAGCGGAGGTGGATGATTTCAGCAAGAGTTTTGAGGAGGACTTTTGTTTGATAGCTTGCATGGCAAGTTCCATCAGTAGCAATATGTGGTATGTGGACAGTGGTGCATCTTGTCATATGATAGGACATAGGTCTTTCTTCAAGAGCTTGAAGGAGGGTGGAGTAAATCTCCATATTGAGTTAGGAGATGATGCACGGTATTTGGCGCAGGGTGTTGGAACTGTATCGTTTCAGAGGGAGTCTGGAAAACCCATTAGCTTTGCTAATGTGTTATATGTCCCAGTGATGACGAAGAATCTCATATCAGTTTCCACGCTAGAAGACAAGGGTTTTCTAGTGACTTTCCGAGATAGGAAAGTATATATCAGGCCACATGGGTCAGATCAGAGATTGGACAGGGTGATTGGGGTTTAGAGTGGGAAGGTTTATAGACTACAGTTTGAGCCTGCAAAGGCTCTGGTCAGTAGCAACATCAATGATGGTGAGTTATGGCATGGGAGGATGGCACACTTACATCATGGTGCACTGAGGCATCTGAGACAAGCAGTCATTGGAGTTCCTTCAGTACAGGAGGACAAGCACAACCACTGCAAGGGTTGTGCGTTGGGGAAGAACATCAGGAGACCTTTCCCACATAGTGAGCACAAGTCTGAGGGAGCCGTCTGAGGGAGCCTTAGACTTTGTGCATTCAGATGTATACGGACCGATGAGTGTACATTCATTCAGTGGTTACAATTACTGCGTTACATTCATTGATGACTATTCCAGGAAAACCTAGATCTATTTTCTGAAGGCCAAGTCAGCGGTCTTCGATAGGTTCTGAGAGTTCAAAACTCTCATGGATAACCAAACAGGGAGAAAGATCTGGATATTGAGGACAAACAACAGTGGTGAGTACACCGGTAGAGAGTTTGTGGAGTATTGTGCATCAGAGGGGATTAGGAAGGAACACACTGTTCCTCATACCCCGCAGCAGAATGGAGTGGCGGAGAGGAAGAACCGGACACTAGTGAGTGCAGCTAAGGCCGTGTTATTTGATCAGGGATTACCTCTATTCCTATGGGCCGAGGCATTTCGAACTGTAGTATATGTCTAGAACAGGTGTCCCCACACAACATTGGGGAGGAAGACACCTGAGGAGGTATTCACAGGTACTAGGCCAGATGTGAGTCACTTACGCATATTTGGTAGTAACTACTATTGTCACATTCATGCTGGCACTAGAAAGAAGCTGGATCCTTCTAGAGAGAAGGGGGTTCTAGTTGGGTATAGTGAGACTTCCAAGGCTTACAGAGTTTATATTCCAGCTCGCAATAGGATCATTGTGAGCAGGGATGTCTAGTTTGATGAGGACCGAGCCTTGAGAAGATCTATGGACTTACCAGCACAGGAGCAGCCAGCTGAGGACTCAGGAGGAGTCAAGTTGGAGGAGTCACGGGTACAGGTTCAGACACAGGGCACAGGTTCTGGTAGTCAAAGGGAGTCAAGTGGACATGATCCTCCTATCTTTGATGGGGAGGATGAGCAGCAGCAGGAGGAGGATATCTAGCAGCTGCAGCAGGAAGACACTAGGCCACGACCTAAGTGGTATAGGGCCACTGTTCAGGATTCTAGACAGGTGAGTCTTCCACAGAGATCTTTCAGACGGAGCATACCACCAAATAGACTTAGCTATATGGCACTGATGACAGAGTTGATAGACTCTGAACCTTCTAGTTTTGAGGAGGATACACAACTTGATGTGTGGCAAGAGGCCATGGTTGAGGAGTATGACTCAATCATCAAAAATCGGGTATGGGAGGTTGTGCCAAGACCAGAGAGTAAGAAGGTAGTGGGTTTCAGAAGGATCTACAAGGTAAAGCATGCAGCAGACGGAAGTGTGGAGAAGTACAAGGCATGCTTCGTGGCGAAAGGGTATGGGTTGGCACGTTCATCAGATGGACGTGAAGACAACTTTCCTCAATGGGTTTATTAAGGAAGAGGTTTATATTGAGTAGCCAGAGGAGTTCGAAACAGAGAGTAGAGAGTCGCATGTATGCAGGTTGCACAGAGCTCTTTATGAGCTCAAGCAGGCACCTCGAGCATGGTACTCGAGGATTGACAGTTATCTACGTGAGATGGGTTTCCAACGAAGTGAGGCAGACCATAACCTGTACTTCTTGTCAGGTGAGGTACCTCGCATACTGGTTCTATATGTGGATGATCTCTTTCTTACAGGAGATGAGGAGCTGATCAGGGACTGCAAGTCCAATCTTGCAGTAGAGTTTGAGATGAAATACCTTGGGTTGATGCATTACTTCTTAGGTCTGGAGGTTTGGCAGAGAGATGGGTGCTTCTTCATTGGACAGGAGAAGTGTGCAGTAGAGATCTTGAAGAGATTCAGGATAGAGAACTGTAGACCTATGGCTATACCTCTAGTTTCCAACTGGAGGAAGATTGATGTATCGAGATCAGAGGAGCTTGATCCTACACTGTATAGGCATCTTATCGGGTCACTTATGTATCTGGTCAACACTCGACCAGACATTAGCTTTGCAGTCAACTCTTTGAGTTAGTTCATGGTGAACCCTCGAAGAGTACATTGGACAGTTGCGAAGCACATACTTCACTACATTAGAGGTACAGTGGAGTATGGATTGGTTTATGAGCGCAGTGGGAGTTTTCAGTTGGCAGGGTTTACAGATGCTTACTGGGCAGGATGTGTAGAGGATCAGAAGAGCACTTCAGGTTGTTGCTTCAACATTGGATCAGGGGTTGTCTCTTGGTTTAGCAGGAAGCAGAAGTCAGTTGCATTGAGCTCAGCTGAGGCTAAGTACATGGCAGCCAGCATGGCTGCATGTGAGGGATGTGGCTGAGGAAGTTGCTCAAGATTGTTCAAGAGTGAGATAGAGACTACTATAGTTCACTGTGATAATCAGAGTGGTATCAACCTTTCTGAGAATCCAGTGTTCCATGACAAGAGTAAACACATTGACATCTGGTATCACTTCCTCAGAGACTATGTTCAGAGAGGAACCATTCGGTTGGAGCACATTCCGATAGATGAGCAGGTGGCAGACATATTCACCAAGGCACTTTGCAAACTCAAGTTTGTGAAGTTTAGAGACAAGTTGTGGTTGTTACCGAATCCCTTCCTCATTGAGAGGGAGTGTTAGAAAGTGACAACGAAGGAAGGTCTTCCTGCATGCATGTGTCCTTGCATGCAGAAGACATTAATTGGAAGCCAATAAAATGTATTTAATTAGTTTTCCTAAGTTTACTTTGGAAAATTAATTAAAGTGATATAATTAATTATTGACTTAATGAAATACATTTTTTATAAAGTATAAGTGAAAAATTAAAGTAAAGGCAAGATCTAATCTTGGCCATTCATTCTCACCGGAGGATCTTAACCTTAGATCTATAGTGAGATTAGGGTTTTCGCTTAGCATTGAGTTATAAAAGAAAGATCAATTGGTGGAGAGGACACACAATTGCATTCTGACATAGACGGAGAAAAGGAGTGTGAGAGAGAGAGTTTTGAGAAGAAGATGGAGGAGTAGAAAACCAGAAAACGAAGGCAAATTTGTAGGAGAGAGAAACAGCAGCAGGCAGAGGTGACCGTACGGAATTCCGTACAGTACAGTCCGTATAGTCGTACGGATTCCGTACAGCAGATCGTATGGATCCGTACAGCAGACCGTACGGATCCATACAGCAGGTCGTACAGCAAAAGCAGCTTGCTGCATTGGGATCCGTGCTAGCAAACAGGTTTTTCCCATTATTTTTGTGTGATTCAATTTTTCCATTGTGGGCTCAAAATCGATTTTCTGATTTGTAAAAGGCTCCATATTTTCTGAAATAAAATATACTCTCATACTGCTGCATCGGTTTTCCCATCTTGGGTTTTGTCCGGGGGTTTATACCCAAAAAGATTGTGTTGTCTCTATTGATGTGATTGCTGCTATATTTCTTTCAGTATTTATTTTCCGCTGCATAGTGAAGAAATCCATGTGTGGTTACTGGTAGTAATTAGTTTGCATGCTTCTGGCCCTAGTTGGATTTTAAGGAAATTTACACGAAGTTGATTATAAAAGAGCATTGGAATAATGGAACTGAGGCAGTGTGTAATTGCAACATGATGGGAGAGCTTGGGTCTTCTCGTATCGGATTAACTAGTGTATTGGGACAATCAAAGTGCAATACAAATGGAAAATAATCTCGTTGGACATAGTAAGATGAAGCATATTAAACTTCATGCACACTATCACAGACAACCGATACAAGTTAATGTGGTAACTTTTTTTACACAAGAGAGATAATCAAATTGTTGATAGCTTCACGAAGTTAGTGGGAGGCAAAGTTTGTTAAATTTTGGTTTTTGCTTGGGCTTTAAGAAATTGTCAATACAGGGGGGTGCTGAGATAATGCCACCTCTAGAGCCTCCAAAGTTGTGATTAAGGTTCGCTATTGGAATTTGGGAATTAAACCCAACTTCTGGTGTAAGTGGATCCACTAAGACAACTTGCCAACTAAAGGGTTTCCACTGGTCAGATAAGACCAATTAAGCATTCCCAACCAGGTCAACTATAACCAAATGGGCACAAAAAGGACCAGGAAATGTGGATTGTTGGACCACTTTGGGCTGACTTGAGTGATCAAAGTTGACTATCAACCTTGTCTTAAGGAGATTGGTAATGTGCTCAAGAATATAAATAGATGTTCTATGGATAAATCTATAATGATGAAAATTTATGTGAATAATGTTGTTGTGTTGTCCAATGTCATAATGGTGTTTCTAAACACCACCATTTTTAGCTTGGATTTGTTTTCTACTTCTGCAATGCACTTGTGATTTCTAACATTTTATGAGGCTATGTTCCATGCTATGGCACCTTCCAATCCGCAAGGCATCCATCGTATGTTGAAACTTTTTTAACTTTTTAAAATTACCATCTCAGCGGTTTAATGATATACAGAGAGACTAACTTGACACATCAAGACAAGTGCAATCAGACGAAAGGTAACTTGAAACCTACTACCTTGTGGAGCTTATATATCTCAAGATATTTATGCACTAAAATAAGCCAAGTGCCAAAACATAATACGAGGTCATCAAAAAGGAAACTGCAGCAGGAGCACCAACAGCTTTGATTCACTCGTATCTAAATACATATTTTAAAACTGTAATGCCTCCCTCTGGCCCAGGCTTACCGGTGATTTTAATCACCAGGAAGAGAAAAAAAGGAACAATAGGATGGATGGACCACACGATGGCATGGACCCACTTCTTGTGGGTGGTACTGTGAATAAGAAGCAGCTCTGGAGGGAAAAACTGGCACCTAATCGCCCATTAAACTTGAGCAAGGACCATGACTACAGTGGTACTGATTAGCATAGTGCTCTGAGAGTCTGACAGTCTGCCAAGCCTGGGCACATTTTTGTTGAACAATGTCTCTCGACCTGTTCTATATGTTTTCAGAATTGTTATGTATCAGTCCTGACTCCTGACTCCTTTCTATGCTATTCATATAGTTATGAACTTAATCATGTATTTGAAAATGGTTTGAAGAGTTACATCTATCTAGACGTTTTACAATGGAAGAGGTATGATCAAACTGATGGTCTGCTAAAGGTAGTATGTAGATGACACCCATTTCAATTCATTTTCCTTGATAATGGAACCACTACTTCCAACAATGAAAAGAATCTTATGACTTATTCAATGGAAAGTTTTATCTGGGATTCTGGATGATGCGAATCAAGTAATCAATATTAAAAAAATTACATCTGGTCTGGAAAACAACGGCTTTCCTCATCTGCCCAAATCAGGAACCATTTAGAAATAAATATATTCATATAGAAGTGCTAAGCCCATCAGCCCACCAAGCAATAGAATTGCTACTATATCTGCTCTCTTGATTGAGAATTTTGTTAGTAAATAAATCTTATGATCCCCAGCATTTCCATGGAAGCCTCGGGCCATCATTGCCTGTTTCAGAAAAATTACATAAGAGGAAATTCTAATACTAAAGAAGTCAAATATCTGTAGAATCCAACTCTAGCTCAAAAGAGGTCAAAACTCCTTAGAAGAAAATAAGAATGGCAAGGAACAAAATAAGTGACAGGCACTGCCATTTAACTGAAACATTCTTATTGCATAAAAAAGAGTAAGATTCTGACTCAGTTTGGTGCCATATCTTTGGATTTGATGCAGGCTGAGTTACCTGTGAAATATGTTCTGCATGACTAAATAGGTTGTTGAAAATGCGCCGTAGGTAAAGAAAGAGAACTGCAAAAAGAAGCATGAAATCGTCATCTGATTTAATGAGCATACTTATACCAGATAAAGTCAGAAAGTGCAACTGTTCTTTTTAAATACATAAATGTAGGCAAAATAACTTGTTATAAGCAAGATGGTAGACAGCAATCATTTTTCTCTACTCACTGTCAACAGTCTCTAACACTGTCAAATTCTTCCATTTTATCCCACGAGCTACGATTCCCAGTGCTATGTTCCGCACCTGTCCAATTTAAGACTATCAATCAACACATATTTTGACTTGAGTAGAATCCACTAGTGATCACTAGAAGAACTGCAAGTAATGCATTCCAATGGAAAAAATGTAGATCAAACCATTAAATCAAGTCAGGATTACCTCATCAAACACAAGACTAATAAACCGAAGAGAAAGTAAGAGTGTGAGAACTATTTCGTCCACTGGAGCTCCTACATGTGCTAAAGGCAGAAGATACCACCGTAAAGCAGCAGCCAGCTGTTCAGGCATTGTTGTTGTCAGGCAAAGGCTTGCACTTTGCAAGACCTGTAAAGAAAATTGAAAACATATATTCAGCATCTGAATCAACTTTATGATTCCATCATTAAATTCATTTTGAAAAACAATAAACTGTAAAAGAGAGTTACGAGAATGATTGATTTAAAACTAAGCCCTTCCACAGCCTGAATAAATCCTCATTATGATAAACTGCATTGGAAAATAAGCAATTGGGCAAAATACATGGGTGTGAATTTAGATGTGAAGATTCTGTGTATATATAGGACGAAAGGGAGGTAGTAACCTGTTTGCAAAACAATCTGATAGGTGGGAACATGTATTCAAAGCAACACAACAGGTAGTAACATGCATTGAATATACCTTAAATGTAGTTGCAATTAACTAGTTAACAGGCATTAGGGAAAGCTCACGTCTGTTGGAAAATGTGGTATATTGACAATCAAAATATACATCTATCTCATTATAATATCGGCCATCATATTATTATTTTTTGTTGGTTTCTAAGTTGCATTAAATGTGGAAACAGGTAGGAGTTTCCAAAAAAGGGTATGCCCAGGAAACATGACCCCCCCCCCAGTTTTTGAAATAAGGAAACACGGTATTTAGAAAAATTCAAAAACTATACTTTCTTTTAAGTAACGCATGAAATGATCAAGAATTGTGTCTTAAAAATTAAGAACCCTTTTAGACTTAGATCCATCATCGGTTTCCTACCATTAGGCATTTGCGTGCCTGTTGAGGGTACCATGCACCTTTTAAGAGCTTTTGTGGTGTTGAAACACGCCCTGTTTGGGCCGAAATGCTGGCTGTTTGGACGAAAACATGTCAGAAACATGGGTCTGCATTTGGGGGATGCAACGCACTTCCAAATCCCTAAATGCCAACAAAGCATTTTGGGACATTTCCAAGTTTACATGCATTTCCGGCCTGGAAACATCGAGGTAAGGGGGAGGTGGGCGGGGGGGAAGAGTTTCCTGCAACTTAGATTCGCGTTCGTGTTCATACTGTTTACTCTAGAAGAGACTTGCCATAACTAATCAGGCCACTTGTATAATTATCTGTAATGCACCATTTGTTCTGTTAAAAGTGGTACCAAAGCCAGCCTTATTTTCTATCAGTTAATTGTTTGGTATGAATTTGCAGTTCAGTTTCAGTTCCCTTTTCAGTTTAGATAATGTTTCTGCTTTAATTTTCAAATTCAGTTTGGGATAGAGTTACACTGTGGCTTTAATCTCTTGCCCTAACATCCCTCACTAGTATAATCATAATGTAATATAAAAAATAAAATCTTTACAATTTGATCCACCAACATTCAATTGTCCTTGCAATATTAAAGAGATTGATAATGCCACATAGATCATAGAATATATCAAGAGATCAATCCAATTGCATAGGATCCCAAAAAGGTTTAGGCACAACCAAAGAAAGTACTAAAATAGAACTTTATCCTTCTTTCTTCCAATTTCCTTTCACATGACAATTTTGGGAAGCTGCAAGATAATGAGACAATTTAATATTCCAGGAATGGAAATGAGTCAAAGGATCCTCCATGCCGAATACCAAGTTCTCCCAGATCAAAAAGATATGAAGATAGTATTAAAATTACATTAACACCCAATCCCATTCACCAAACACATACTTCTGCAACAGAACGAACAGAAGACCAGAGGACCGACCATGCAAGCACAGAGGTTGTGTTGCAGGCTTGGGTTGTTTCGCATTCTGTTTATTCTGCAACAGGCATTGTCTTTCTTCTGTTGATGTATATGTAACTTCGGAATGTATTTCATCTATGTATTTCATATATATTTATTGTACCCTTATTAGAGATGTGTTATTCCTCTATAAGGAAGTGTCGTCATGTGGATTGACAAGTATCACAAGTGTGTGTACTTGCCGATGGGTTATTAGACCACCATGTGTGGGGTCGGCCCTGAAATATATATTATATTGTGGATGTATCTAGATAGACAAGTCGGCCCCATAGTGTAACTGGGCAATCAGGTTAAGTATAAATAGAGATCGGGAGATCTCTATTTGGATCATTCGGAAAGTCACACTTCTCTCACTCAGAAAGTGGCGCACTAGTGAGGAGGAGGATCATCTGCTACTAGGAGACTATCTCAGTGTATTTTTGGTTGTACTTTGGTTGAGCCATTGCTCTCTCTATCTCTGAGGAAGTTGTGGGGTTTTTCACCTTAGGGTTTTCCCCACGGAAACTCTGTGTCTCTTGTCTCTCATGCTTTTGATTCTTGTGATGCTTGTCATGCTTATTGTGATTGTTATGCATTGATATACTGTACATGTTATTCTCTCAGTAAAGATCCTAGAGTATTGTGAATTAATGCTCAAAATTTAACATGGTATTAGAGCTAACCTGAGAAGAAGACATTTTGCAGTGACGGAAACTTGAGTTTCTTGTTTATTGGGTTTCTCTCCACAGATTTTGGAAAAGCAGTATAGTAGATTGACTCTACTCATCAAGGAGAATCTATCTGCCCAATCAGAATTCAATTCTGAACATTTTCAGACTCGGCCCTGAAAATTAGGATTTCCACAAAAATAGGAATTTTTGGAATCTGAAGACCTAGCTGGAAGCTCCTTGCAAAAATCGAAGTTTAGAGCTTTGGATCGAGATTTTTGGCTGGGTAGATCTATGGGAAACTCAAACCCTAATTCAGGGCTCTCCCCAGTGAACTCGGGAGGACAAAAAGACAAATCTGAAGGGTAAAGCTTTGCTGATCTCAAATTCTGAATAAACCAGGCTGATCAGCTCATCAAGGCGCATCTTTCTATCCTTTCAGAAAGTTGAAATTCACATTTTGAATTTTTAGGGTTTTTTCGACAAACCCTAATCCGGGACCAGATCCAGTTTTCAGCATTTCAAGTGGTAAGACCTAAATCTTTTCTATTTCCATTTGAAGTACTCTTTAAGATGTCTCACCACACCAAGCTTGAAGATAAGCTCGAAGGGGCTGATAACTTCCGAGCTTAGAAGTATAGGATTGGGTTAATCCTGGAAGAGAATGAGTTAGACTCATATATAAAAGAAGACATCCCTATCCCAGAGGATGAAGAGGCTAAGGTATTGCATAAGAAGAACTTGGTCAAGGCAAAGAGAATCATTGTTGATTCTATCAAAGACCATCTCATACCCCATGTGTCTTCTCTAAAGACACCTAAGGAGATGTTTGACTCTTTGACCAAGCTATTTGAAGGAAAAAACATAAATCAGAAGATGACTCTGCGGAATCAATTGAAAGGGGTCAAGATGTTGAATGGAGAAACCATTCAATCCTACTTCTCCAAGGTCTCTCAGATCAAGGAGCAACTTGAAGTTGTGGATGAAGTAGTGGACAATGGTGAAGTTGTTATGACCACTCTGAATGGCCTACCTAGGTCATGGGACTCCTTTATTCAAGGAATCTGTGCAAGAAAGAAATTGATCTCTTTCAGTAAACTGTGGGAGGAATGCTCTCAAGAAGAAGCTAGACTTGTAGCTCGTGAGGAAAAGATGGGAGGTGAAGATCAAGCTCTCGCAGCTCACACCAAAAGAAGTAAGCCCAAGAAGGAGCAATCTCGCTACAAGAGATCTTATCAAAAGAATAAGAAGGATCTAAGATGCTTCACATGCAATGAGAAGGGTCACTTTGCCTCAAATTGTCCCAAGAACAAAAGGGATAATAACAACAACTCCAGCAAGAAGAAGAAGGGCAGCAAAAGAAAGTTCCATGCTCATGCTGCCGAGGATGATGAACCTCCAAAGAAGAAGGCTAGGGCAGAAAGTGATAATAGTGATGATGACTCATCAAGTGAAGAAGAGTATGTTCTAATCTCTGCTCTCACAGGTACTATCTCCCATGGTTGTAATGATTGGTTGATTGACAGTGGGGCTTCCAAACACATGACTGGGTTTAAGGAATCTTTTGTAAACCTATCTAAACATGAATCACCTCATAAGGTGAAACTTGGGGATGATTTTCAATATCCAATCAAAGGAAGTGGTGAAGCCTCCTATAACCTAGATTCTGGAAAATCTTTGAAGATGAAAGAAGTCCTTTATGTACCTGGGCTCAAGAAGAATCTTCTCTCCATCTCTGCATTAGATGCAAAGGCATGAGGGTTGCATTTGTAGATGGCCAAGTCCTAATGTGGCCAAAGGGCAAAACAATCGATGATGCAGTCGTGATTGGAGAGCAAGAGGGAGGTTTGTATAAATTGAAGGGTCAACCTGAACATGCCATGGTACATGAATCCATGGAACCAAGTGAACTTTGGCATAGAAGACTTGCTCATATGCATTATAGGGCACTTCCAATTGCAAGCAAGGCTGTAGAGGGTCTTCCTGAAATCAAGACCAAACATGAAGGTGTTTGCAAAGGATGTGCAAAAGGTAAGAACATTAAGAAAGCTTTCCCAAGCAGTGAAAGCAAGGAAAAAGATATCCTGGAAATCATCCACTCAGATGTATGTGGTCCTATGTCATCCAGTTCTCTGAGTGGGTATGTTTACTATGTCTCATTTATTGATGACTTCTCCAAGAAGACTTGGGTATACTTCTTGAAGAACAAAGATGAGGTGTTTGATAAGTTCAAGGAATTCAAAACCTTGATGGAGAATCAAACTGACAAGAAGATCAAAACATTTAGATCCGACAATGGTGGAGAATTCACCTCAGGTGACTTCAAGAAGCTTTGCAGTGATTCAGGGATTAAGAGGGAGTTGACTGCTCCTTATAATCCTCAACAGAATGGAGTTGCAGAAAGGAAGAACAGAACAATCATGGAAGCAGCAAGGGCAATGCTGCATGACCAGGATCTACCTATGCATCTATGGGCAGAAGCAGCTAGAAC
The DNA here is from genome assembly GCA_027924585.1 of Larix kaempferi. Taxonomy (NCBI): domain Eukaryota; kingdom Viridiplantae; phylum Streptophyta; class Pinopsida; order Pinales; family Pinaceae; genus Larix; species Larix kaempferi. Next base: position 2,499,069 of record BSBM01000573.1, read on the forward strand.
AGCTGTATATGTGCAGAACAGAACACCCCACAAGATATTGGACAACAAGACACCAGAAGAGGTCTTTTCTGGTAAGAAACCTGAAGTCAGCCATCTCAGAATATTTGGTTGTCCAGTATACACTCATGTCCCAAAGGAAAAGAGGACCAAACTAGATCCTTCAGGAAAGAAGGGTATCTTTGTGGGTTACAGTGAAAGCTTGAAGGCTTACAGAATATACTTTCCAGGGTTCAAGAAGATTGATGTCAGCAGGGATGTAACATTTGATGAAAACTCAGCATTCATCAAATCAAGGAAGGCACCTATCAAAGTTTATGAAGAAACTAAGGAAACTAGATTTCAAAACACTACTATGACTGAAGCAATTCCAAAAGTTGCTCATGAGTTTGAAGATCCGCAAGAACCTGTAGATCCACCCCGTGAGGATAACTCTCACAAGAGAAAACTTGCATGGGCTAGAGAGCTCATTCAAGATGCAAAAAGATTTGGCATTCCAGAAGAAGAACACAGAGCAAAGAAGAGAACCAGATCACATACCAGCTATGTTGCTTTACTCTATGACATTATGAACAAAGAGCCTTCCAGTTATGAAGAAGCAGCGGAAAAGAAAGAATGGAAGGATGCCATGGTTGAGGAATACCAATCAATAATGAAGAATGATGTTTGGGATGTTGTCCCAAGACCTAAAGAGAAGTCTGTTGTGACTTCCAAATGGATCTACAAAATCAAGCATGTTGCAGATGGCAGTGTAGAGAAATACAAGGCAAGATTCGTAGCTCGTGGCTTCTCTCAGAAAGAGGGAATAGATTATGAAGAAACTTTTGCACCTATAGCCAGGTATACTTCCATCAGAACAGTACTTTCCCTGGCTGCAGCAATGAAATGGAAAATACACCAGATGGATGTCAAGACTACTTTCTTGAATGGTATAGTTGAAGAGGAAGTATATGTGGAGCAGCCACTCGGTTTTGAAATACATGACAGGGAGTCATATGTGTGCAGATTGAAGAAAGCCTTGTATGGCTTAAAGCAAGCTCCTAGAACCTGGTATGGTAGGATGGACAGTTTCCTATCTAGTTTGGGCTTTACCAAGAGTAAAGCGGATTCCAACCTCTACTACAAGGTTGAGGAAGGGAATCCTGTGATTCTACTTCTGTACGTGGATGACTTATTTGTAACAGGAGATGACAGATTGATTGCAGATACTAAGAGGAAGCTTGCTGCCGAGTTCGATATGAAAGATTTGGGAATGATGCATTATTTCCTAGGTATGGAGGTGTGGCAGAGTGCAGGTGGGATTTTCCTTGGTCAAGGAAAGTACACAGTAGATATCCTGAAGAGATTCGGGATGATGGATTGCAAGGCCATGGCCACACCTATGGCATTGAACTTGAAGCTTCTATGTGATGCTTCATCTGAGCCGGTTGATGTCTCTATGTATCGTCAGATGATTGGGTCCTTGATGTACCTGACGAACACGACACCAGATATTTGCTTTGCTGTGAACACATTGAGTCAGTTCCTGACAGATCCGAGGAGTGTTCACCTGGTTGCTGTAAAGCATGTTCTGAGGTACCTGAAGGGTACAGTGGATTATGGGCTCAAGTATGAAGCGAATCAAAAGTTTAACTTGCAGGGTTATGTTGATTCAAATTGGGTTGGCAGTGCTGCAGATAGGAAGAGCACATCTGGGTGCTGCTTCAGTATGGGATCAGGTGTGATCTCTTGGTTTAGCAGGAAGCAGTCCTGCGTAGCACTGAGTACAGCTGAGGCAGAGTATGTTGCAGCCTGTTCAGCTAGTTGTGAGGCAATATGGCTACGGAAGCTAATGGTTGAGTTATTTGATCTCTCGTTGGATGCTACTGGTATCTTTTGTGATAACCAGAGTTGTGTGAAGCTGTCCGAGAACCCAGTGTTTCATGATAAGTCGAAACACAGAGATCAAATATCACTATATCAGAGATATGGTGCAGAGAGGAGCGGTGAAGCTCCTGTACATTGCGACGGACAAGCAGATTGCAGATGTGCTGACGAAACCACTAGCCAGAGTGAAGTTCGAGTACTTCAGAAAGAGGCTTGGTGTTCTTCGGATTGATGACACTTCGAGGAAGAAGTGATGGACACATTTGCAGAGGCCATTCCAAGCATGTTGGAAGGAGGATCCTTCACATGGCTGTGGATGTAAGCGCTGGATGATGAGCATCAGGACGATGCTCTAGTTACTGCTCTATATATGCATCAGGAGGATGCTGGATATGATCAGTTGGATCATTTATATGTATGTACGCATCATGTTGGATGCTGGATATGATCAGTTGGATCATTTATATGTATATGTATGTACGCATCATGTTGGATGCTGGATATGATCGGTTGGATCATTTGTATGTATTTTGTATATGCATCATGTTGGATGCTTGGACCATGTATCTGTATATGTATCAGGTGGATACATTGTATGATCAGGTAGATCATGTATGTTGATATGTATCATGTATGATCAGGTGGATCATGTATTTGTATCAAGTGGATACATTGTATGATCAGGTGGATCATGTATGATGATATGTATCAGGTAGATGCATGATATGATCAGGATGATCGTGGATGACGAGCTTCAGGATGTTGCTCCAGATGACTTGCAGCAGGATGTTGCAGTGATGATGATTAGGATGATCATGTATACATCAGGATGATGTATGGTGAGTATCAGGTTGATACTCTATGGCCGTGGATCAGGTTGTGCAGATGAGCATATAATTTGGCCCTGGGAGATTTGCAGATAGTCTTTCGAGGTTTTGCCTATGGCAAATAATTTGGCCCTGGGATATCTGGCAAATGCTCTTTCGAGGTTTTGCTCTGGGAGGACATATAATTTGGCCCTGGGAGATCTGCAGATAGTCTTTCGAGGTTTTTCCTATGGCATATAATCTACCCCTGGGATATCTGGCAGATGCTCTTTCGAGGTTTTGTCCTATGGCATATAATCTGTCCCAGGGAGATCCGATAGGTTGGGCTATGTGCCCATAATAAGTCCTGGGATGATCTTGCGAGGTTTTTCCATGACCACATATAATCTGTTCCTGGGAGATCCTATAGCTAGAGCTGTGTGCTCGTAATAGCCTGGGATGCTCTTGCGAGGTTTTATGGTGATCACATATAATCTGTCCCTTGGAGATCCTATAGCTAGAGCTGTGTGCTCGTAACAGCCTGGGATGCTCTTGCAAGGTTTTGTGGTGAGGTCACATATACTCTGGCCCTGGGAGATCCTATAGGTAGAGCCGTGTGCTCGTAACAGCCTGGGATTCTCTTTCGAGGTTTTGTGACGCACGTAATAAGTCCTGAGGATTCCACAGTATGGCCAGTGATGACGAAGACCTGCAGGTGGTGGGCCTACATCCAGTATGAAAAATGACTGGCTCTGTAGAACTTCCTATGACGAGTAGAGTCAAAGATTGGTTGAGATAGCAGCAGCAGTGACGATGATGATGACGATGCATCTATGATGATGATCCCGAGAAGAAGACTTGTTTAGCAGATCTGTGTCGAGATATACCTTCCTAGTTAAGAGGGAGTGTTGATGTATATGTAACTTCGGAATGTATTTCATCTATGTATTTCATATATATTTATTGTACCCTTATTAGAGATGTGTTATTCCTCTATAAGGAAGTGTCGTCATGTGGATTGACAAGTGTCGCAAGTGTGTGTACTTGCCGATGGGTTATTAGACCACCATGTGTGGGGTCGGCCCTGAAATATATATTATATTGTGGATGTATCTAGATACACAAGTCGGCCCCATAGTGTAACTGGGCAATCAGGTTAAGTATAAATAGAGATCGGGAGATCTCTATTTGGATCATTCGGAAAGTCACACTTCTCTCACTCAGAAAGTGGCGCACTAGTGAGGAGGAGGATCATCTGCTACTAGGAGACTATCTCAGTGTATTTTTGGTTGTACTTTGGTTGAGCCATTGCTCTCTCTATCTCTGAGGAAGTTGTGGGGTTTTTCACCTTAGGGTTTTCCCCACGGAAACTCTGTGTCTCTTGTCTCTCATGCTTTTGATTCTTGTGATGCTTGTCATGCTTATTGTGATTGTTATGCATTGATATACTGTACATGTTATTCTCTCAGTAAAGATCCTAGAGTATTGTGAATTAATGCTCAAAATTTAACATCTTCAGTATTGGCTCAGTTTTCCATAGCCCTCAATTGTTCATCTGTTACAACTTACAAGTGCCTGAAGAGTGCCTTCTATCCATTCTATTGCAGAAGTGTGGTGGCCTTGTGCTTGGTGAAACAAAAGTAGGATGCCTGCTGATTTGTTCTAGCGGATCTCTCATTTGTGAAACGAAAACAGGGCTGGCCTCCTGCTTGTGATTCTCTTGCTGTACTGATTTCTCTTCTGATGACTCCATTTCTTGCCTGCAATTTTTAGCGTTTCTTGGGGTTAGCATCCCTGTGAACCTGCATATCTGCTGAACTTGTGGCATAGGAAACCTAGAGGTATGGCTTTCCCGGATGGGGGTATGAATGCTAGCACCAAGGTAATGGCTGCTATTATATCTCCCAAAGACAACGTCATGATTGCTGAGGCTGACATGGTTGAAGGGAGATTTAACAGACTTTTGGCAGGGAATCCTCGATTTATCACCAATAACCCTCTGTTGGGTGTTGATTTGAGAGTGGGTGTCGATTTGAGAGATGCTGCAATAAAAGTGTTACGCATCACTTGGATTCAAGTGTGTTCAAAAGCAAAAACCGAGAGGTTCGTCCATAAGGTGGTAATGACAGCAGAAAGTTACGCATTCAAAAAGATAATCTATTTCAAATAACTAGCTATCAAGCATAAAGATAACCTTGTTGAACCCCCTCCTAGTACACAAGCATCCAATATCGGATATGAAACAATATCAGATATTCAATAGTTGTAGGCAGAATCAAGGTTTAAATGAATAGCCCGACCACTGGAGTCCCTTTCTGAAGCAGAGATCTTTACTAACCATCAAGGAGACCCCTCGTTATAGAACTCAAACTCTCTGGGTCAATTGGGTGAATTCGATATTGATTTTCCACTAACGAAGAAGTAAACATTGTTGCTTGGCTCAAGAAGGGAGCTGTCATTCTCCATTTTTTAAGTCAGATGCTTCTCGAAAATGAGCTCTAGAAGTGGTATGTGAAAACTTGGGGCCCTAGAAGTTGGTAGGTGGAACCCATATGGAGATTGGGCAAGGGATATATCAATGTCGTGCTTGATAAGGGGGAGGTAGCTCAAGCGGTGTACCTGAACAGGCTTTGGATGATTGTTTGTGCTTCGGCATATGTGTGGCTCTGGTATGAGACGTTTTGTCCAAAATTTGCATCTCAACACAAATAGCCTCTTTGGATGGAGTTCCCTTGCATACCTTAACACTTCCCGGCCTGAATCGAAAATATAGTGTAGTCTTTTGGTCCACAGCTTGTTGGATAAGCATGGTTTGCATGCTTTGCAGACTAATTCTAGAGTTTGTGTGGTGGTGGATATTTCGAGGCAACACCCTTCTGAGACACACCTTCTATTCAATGAACCATGCATGTTCAAAAGATCTTGTATCTTAACCTCCCTAAAGATTGTCCTTTTCACAAACAAGAACCCTCTCATGCTACTCCTTTATATAACCTCTCCACTAAAAAGCACAAACCCACCAAATCCACCTCCAAGCACACTGATGACTCGCAGCTATGGCAAGTGAAAAAATAAAAATAGCAAAATAAGCAATTACCAAAGCAGGTCACAACCCCTATGCCTTCAATAGGTAAAAAATGGGTGGCAAGCAGGAGTGATCAGTATATTATGTCACAATAGATTACAACAGGGCTTATGCATAGTACAGACCAAAGTTATTAGAACCATAACACGAAATGTCCAAACCATTAGATATCAAATATGTAAAGTTTGCTTGTACTAGGGTTTGGAAGGGATGGGGGACGACTTCTCTATTTCCTTAATTTTTCGGTTTCCCACCTTGGAAGTATCTTTGGTCCCTCCAGTATGAAACCAATTACGAGCTGGTTTGAACCTATGGTCGATCCGACTTTGCAATCGGCCTAGGGGCTAAGGCTCCAGAATCTTGACCAATCTGAGCTGGTCTATCCTGATAACACCTGAACAAACAACCAGTCATAAGTTGAGAGTGGACCGCATGCAAAGGCCAAAATCATATACTCTCCCAGCAAACAGGATGCTTCATAATACACATTTTATCTGGGCTTAAAGCAAGAAAGCCCTGTTATAACACTAACACTCTCCAGAATAAGTAATTGGAAAAATCTAAGAAGATACTAGACCAAACTGTGGAGAACAAATATAAAACGTGAAATGGAAAAGCTATCAGCTGAATAAAACAAAGTATTATACAGAAAGAAAGAAAAGAGCTTAAAGACAGAAAAGCTTTAAGAGAAGATGAAGATGAGGTATATCCCCTATTAGACTTTACCACCTCAGTAAACTTCATATATATTGCTTGTTAAAAACTAGAGGTTGACATGGGAAATGTGACAACAGAAAGGGTCACGATCGCTGTTGTTGTGTTATAACTAGACACAACCTGGTGCCAAGTCAAATCTTAATACATATTGTAGGTGTGCCTAGGTTTTCCAGATGACTCAAAGATGCAACACAAGGGAGGAGCAAAACTAAAATAAATTAATAAAATAAAAAATAGTCGGTGCACAGGAAAGGTCCAAAACAAAGTTTAGAACAACCAAAGTTTGTATGTTATGTTCAGAAACTAGAATTAGAGGCCCTTCCCTAGCTCATTACAAGATGGGCCTAACCATTATTATCTTGGTAGTCTGCTCCTCATTTTGCTCAATTTAAAGCTTTCATTCTTGCTATATAATCAACTTGGCATTGGAGGCTGTTGGAGAATACTGCAAAAGTCTTAGGGGCTTTCGTTTAGTTTTGTCAGATAAAGAAGAACAAATTACTGAGGTTCTAGCTTGTCTAGATGTTCAGTGGTTTATAACCCCCAAACGGTTACAAGGAGGTTGCCATCAAAGTTATTAACCTGGATGAAGCGGAGGACAAGGTTGAAGACATCCAAAGGAAAATTTCTGTCCTTTCTCAGTGTCGATCTCCTTATATCACAGAATATTATAGTTCATACCTTCATCAAACAAAATTATTCCTGGATGGTGGGACTGTTTTGGATTTGGTTGAAACAGGTCCACCTTTGGACAAAGGATCTATTGCATGCTTTATACGCGATTTGCTTCATGCTATAATACCTATATGCTGAAGGGAACATCAAAGCGGCTAACGTCTTACTCACTGCAAATGGTGATTTTAAGGTTGCAATTTTGGAGCTTCTGCTCAACTGACACGAAAGACATGCATTGGAACTCCATTCTGGATGGCTCCAGAGGTTATTCAGAACTTAAATGAATACAATGAGAAGGCACTTGGACAGCGGGGGCAGGTTACATTAATGGAATGTGCAATGATTTACAACTTTTGGAGGAAATTGCTACAATAATTAAGAGAAGCAATGAGCAGTAGACACATTCACTGTTGTGCAAAGATCGGGCCACTTTTACTCTCACAGAAATATTGGATCAGTGACATATCATCTTGTTAAAGCTGTCGAATCGCTCATGCTTTCCGCCCCCTATGTTTCTCACGGGCCAGGCCTGTTTGATCTGGGAAAACTCCTTCCTGCAAGCTCCATCTCGACTCATGATTTGTGATGAGGAGCATTTTTTAACTTGAATCATGGAGCCGAATCCCTTGCAAGTTATTATATGGAGTTGGGCCAATTCCTTGATAAAAGGGGATTAATTTAACCAATCGATGAATGCAGGATCGTGGAAGCAGCGGGTCTTCATTTGTGGCAGAGATGGGCAATCTATTGCTCATGATCTATGGGGTGTTGGTTTGCACAAATATCGTTGACCTATCCAGCTCGGGAGTCGTCTAATCTCTAGATGATTTGCACCTTTTCCAGTAGTTTTCACCGGAATCCAGCGAAGCCGAAATTGCAATTTTGGTTGCTAGAATTGCAATTTTGATTGCAGGGATGGATTCAGCACCCTCGATTACCCCTGGGGCACCCTGATTATGCAATTCCAACAACCCCAAACTGCGATTTCAACAATTTGAGCCGGATTTTGACCAGAATTATTGTCGGATTCTGGGTGCAAATCATCTAGAGTTTAGGATACCTAGCTCGTGGGCATTTTCTTTTTATTATCATTTGTATGGAGGAGTCATGGAGTATGGAGTCAACCCTTTGCAGATCTATCCGTGGAATATTTTAATGGGTCTGCCCCTGTTTGCATGTCGATTCCCACATCTTATGGAGCATGTTACCAGACAAACTAGCAGGGCTAGTGTCCAATAGACAAATGTATGGATTGTGTGACCCAATGTGACCTCAGCCACACCTCCAACTACTTTGGAGTGTCGTAAGATCCAAGGGGAGAGCCCTCCTAACTATTCTGCAAGACACTTAGGCAAGCACACTATATCTTCCACACAATTGAATTAGCGACCAGTGCCTTTACGAAATCAACTAGAGAATGAAGAAGACATACTATGTAAGTAATAATGTTGTAGATGTAGAACAAATATATCAACGTTACTAGAAAAGAATTATCCACCCAACATTCATTGTATACATATGATCATTCATCTATTGGACAACAAGATGCATGTACTGTTGTAACAATGTAATGAAAGATATCCAACATTGTTCAACAGTCAATGACAATACTCTTCAGCGGTAAACAGTCAAGTAGTTATTAAACAATTTAATATCCAAACGATTGTTGATATCATGCAATAAGTGCTTCACCAAATTCAATCTTGAAGAGAGATCTTGTAACAAATTGAGTAAACAATCAAGGTCTGATATATGTCCTATATTAGCATGCCAACAGTATGAAATTCGGTCCTTTGAATAAGCAGTGATCAAAGTATCCTTTGCCAACCTTTATAAGCTCAATTCTCAGTCTATTTATGTTGTGCTTAACCCCTTTATGGTCTGATTGAAGTCCTCTTTGTGGCTGGTATTAGGGCTGCAGAAGGATGTGCACAGGCTGTCTAAAATTGCAGACCTGAGGTATGAAGAAAATGGACCTGAATGAGGCGGGCTGAGGCCTTATTGAGGCAGGTCGAGGGTTTGTAGGGAAGACCGAGGCCTATAAGGAGCATGGTGAGGGTCTGGAGGGCAGCAAGGAGCAGGACCGAGGGAAAGGGATGGAAGGAGAGGGTTGTCGAGGGTGCTGCAGGCTAGGCCGAGAGCCAAAAAGAGGAGGCCAAGGGTGTGGGGAGAAGGAAAGAGGGAGGTCGAGCTCAAGAAGGGAGGAAAGGAGAGGGTCGTGTGGCCTAGGAAGTGTTAAATTTTCTGAATTTACTTCAATCTTATCTAGGATCTTAACTGAGAGAACAACATGTACAGCATATCTACAGCATATCAATCATGGAGACAATAATGCAAGCACACACAAGAGACACAAAGATTTACTTGGGGAAAACCATAAAGGTGAAAAACCCCAATAACTTCCTCAGAGATAGATAGAGAAATGATACAACCAACCAATAGAGATAGCCATAACCTAGCAGCAATCCTCCTCCTCCATAAGTGCACCTCTCCTCCTTGAGAGCATGTGTGTGAAGTGAGTGAGCAAATAGAGTGCCTCCCGCACTCTATTTATACTTGACTTGACTTGCCTTTTTACCTAACTCATGTCGGCTCTAACTTAACCACATAACATAATGCTGAGTGGGCCGACCCCCAATAGGGTGGTCTAATAACCCTTTGACCCACATGGCCGACCCCCAATAGGGTGGTCTAATAACCCTTTGACCCACATGACTTATACAGGGCCGACCCCAAACAAGGTGGTCTAATAACCCATCAAGTATAAGTTACGGCACTTACAATATAAATGACGACACTTCCTTATAGAGGAATAATACCATCTCTATAGGAATACAATATACATATATGTGAAATACATTCCGAAGTTACATATACATCAAGAGGGGAGATAGGGTTTAAGGTAGATTTTGGATTGTTTTTAGGTTTTAGGGTTTTATATATCTTTTTTGAGGGGGGTTTGTAACAATAAACATAGATAAAAATAACCTAATTTAAAATAGTAAAGATATTGCAGACCTAATTAAATAACCTAATTTAGCATGATATGCAATATTTACATATGCATATGCAAGAGTAACTTGGTAAAAGATTGATAATTAGGGTTTTATGGATGAGACCCTTAACCCCAGGCCTAGAGGAGAGGTGACCAGCCTCCTTCTTGGAGTAATTTCTCCTTGTCTACTAAACTAGGGCTTCCTATAACAACCTCTAGGGTTTGTTATAGGAGCCTAATCTAGGGAAAAATTGGAGATCCAGGGCCAAACTTGGGAAAACCTCCTCTAAAGAGCGTTTTCCACCATGCAAAGACGATAGAAGGAGAACAAAAAGGCCATATTCAGAAAAAATGTAGCTCTATGGCCACCATTCAATCATCAAGAAGCAAGAATTCACTTACCTTCACCAAGCAAGGCTAAAAACTAGACTTACTTGAGCTTTGTGTTGTTCCAACAATTCCTAACATCCACCAAGCATGAGCAAAACCCTAGACAAGCATCCAATTTCATCCACAAGGCAAAGAAGAGCCTACTTCAAGAGGTGCGCATCACATCCAAGAGACTATCTAGGGTAAAAGAGAAACATAATAGTGTTTTATCCCATGAGTTATGATTTACAAATGAAGTGAGGAGTTTAATTTATAGTGTTATCAACTCACTTTTACAAAATAACCAGGCCGACAGGACAAATATAATGTCAATGTAAAAATATAACATGAAATAATATAAAATAGTCTAAAATATGGCTAAAAGGTGGCCACCTGGAGTATTTTCCCCCTATGTGACCAAAAACTGCTAAAAACAAGTAAAATTGAACAAAAGGCTTCACTCTGAAAGGTGGAGTGAGCAAGGGGGGTCATCATGCCCCATCTAACCCCAATAATGTTGAAAAACCCTCAACATCCCCCCTCTACAAGCCTATGGGCCCGATGACCAAGGATGATGTCATCAAGGAAACTGCACCAAGGAGAGAGGGTGCCCTGCTGGAAAGGTACCAGGATGGGTGCATAAGGTGACCGGAAGGAGAGGCAAGAGCCTCAGAGATGGAATACTGTCACCGGTGTAGAAAACAAGCAAGGGGTCATGTGACCTAGTGACCCACCCCTAGGAGCCCCGGACAACCAACCTTAGGGCTACAAGCCCTAAAATGAGGCATTCAGCAATGCCACTAAGCCATAGTACTCCTCAAGGAAGGACCAAAGGGTCCGGCCATAACCACCTCTCAGAAAGTACTGACAACACCCCATCATGGCACTGAAGAAAAATACGGCCCCTCTCCTTGGGCAAGCATTTGAATGTGCGTTGGTACTGGTACCACGTAACAAAGCATATGCCATATCTTGGTATAGAGACAAGTCACTTTAAGCCAAGCACATGGGTCATGGGTGTAATGTGCTATCAAGGGTCCACTTTGGAGGATATTCATGCTATTATTATTTAATAATTATTTAATTGCGGTGCACACTTCAAAGACTACATATTTCTAGGAAGATAGTCGGATATCATTACACCTACAGTGAGGTATCAGAGTAGTCTAACTCTTCTACGATTTCGCCCAGAGAGTTGACTACTCCGGGCACTCCTTTCTCCGGCACTCCTCCTTTCTCCAGCAGCCCTCACCGTCCGACCTTTTGGAGTAGGGAGTAGACTGTGACAACGGATCAACACGGGGACTACTCTACCAGACGCGTCGCCTCGTCGCCGTCGGGAGTTGACATGCATTTACTCACAAGGTGGCAGGTTGGTGACTACAGCTCTCCCAACTCGTCACCCTCCTACGCTTCGTTCAATCCAACCCTGAATACTCTGTCACAGGAAACCTTGAGCGCCATCACTATGAAACCACGTTGTTGTTGCATCTTCGTTAGCTCTCACCAAGCAAACAGAGGGATATCAGGAAACCCTGAAACCCGATTACATCCCATTTGTTGTTGTTGCTCTGTCACAGGAGACCTGATTCACTCCATACGAACCTGTTGTTGCTCTGTCACAGGTAACCCGATACCCCCCATACGCTGCTACTGCAGCTACATGATCAACTACCAAGCAACCAACTGTTGCAGGCCGTCTTTCATTAAGGTAAATCTCTAGCATGCTCTGTAAAATTAGGGAACAGTAAATATGTGCATCCTTAAATCTCCACAAGACTAACTTACCTCAAAACGATGGAACCGATTGACAAACTTACCTCGCGGTGATCTTGACTAAGTGGGTTGGCATGAATTTTTTAAAAATCAAACTTGTTGGCATTGAAGTTTCTTAAGTGCGATCCTCTGCCCACCATATTACTATGTCCTCCACAGTGTTTTTGTGAATTATACAAAAGAAAACATTAATAAATTCCTATCTTTGCATTCATATTGCTACATTACGCTCTTATGTTTAAGATAAAAATAGACTCCATTGTTGTCCCTTGAAGAGATTTCCCTTAATTATACCCAATAACTCTCAAACAACTCTCAAAATGCACTGACTGAAATCAGTTTAGCACCTTATATAAGCATACCAACTGTTTTTTGGTTCCTTACATGCTGCTGCTTGCTTGATTGCTGATAAGAAAATCTTGTCTTGCTATGACTGTTATATTTTAACCTAGGAAAAGTAACAAAAATGCAATAGTACAAGGATCAAAATTGATTTATAAGAGACAAACAAGCCATTGCCATATTATGTGGAAATTACAATAACCTTATTTCAAGGAATGCCAGTGTATTTGTCCATATGTGCTTCCTAGCATATAATTGTTACAATATAAAAGTTAGAAAGTTCCATAAGTAAATGATTTCATCAAGCATATAAATACTCATACACACATACTCTCCTTGTCAATCTTCAGATGAGCAAGGGTGTTTGAGCTCCTACTATTGATGTAGCTCATACTCTCCTTGTCAATGTGTGCTTGATGTGCAGCGATGGGACGGTGTGTCTAGCAGAGTGGTCCCCACGTTGATCCGTTGTCAGAGTCTCCTCCCTACTCCAAAAGGTCGGACGATGGGGGTTGCCAGAGAAAGGAGGACTGCTCGGACTAGTCAACTCTCCGGGTGAAATCATAGAAGAGTTAGACTACTCTAAAACATCTCTGACAGAATCAATCTCTAAAGAGTAATCAATCTCTGACAACAGATCAAATAAATAGTGGAGGAACTTGCAATAGGGCTCAGCTATACGTTTATGCCTCCATGAAAACAGAAGATCTGTGGTTGCCTCTTCTTACTACTAATTGGGGAAAATTGTTACCAGGGTTGGCCAGTGGATCGATTTTCGGAATGATTATAAGACGCTTGATCTCCAATTTAAAATAAAATAGCATGTTTAAACTCCATTATAACATGTTTTATTATTATTATTATTATTATTATTATTATTATATAACCAACCGAAAATAGAGATCTAATTACTTAAACATGTTGATTGCCAACTGAGTTGTAAATAATAGTTGTCTAACTGAGAGAAGTTCTAAAGTTTTAAAATAATAATAAAATACAAAGAGTAATGAAAAAGGAGGATTTTTTAGAGACCTAAGTTACCTAACACGAGGACACGGGAATACGAGTATCCGACACGAACACGGCGACCCCCAGAATTAGGACATAGAGGACACGTTATATATATATATAGATAGTAGAAACTAGAACATTTACAAATATTCAATAGAAATTACAATCAATACACATTACACATTCACAAATCACAATGCATATGTCAATGATAGACCTAACTGAAACCTTCATCAGCGGAAAGGGATAGGCCTCACTCCACTATTGAAACAAGGGAAAAAGGTTGGTGATTGGCTTCCCCCGCCCCCACTATTGGATGCCCACGAGAGGCATAAGAAAGCCGACCAAAATAGGACCATTTCTATTTGATTAGATTATACGGATGGGGGCCACACCCTATTATTATCTTTTCTCGTTACTAAACACCCTTTATATTTTAGATTATGCCACTTACAATGATGATGCCACTTAGATTGAATGTCATGGGTAGGAATAGAAATAAGGGGTAACCTTCCCTATGTGAAATGAATCCCATTGTGATGTTTTTTGTGGAATATCCCCCCACAAAATACTTATTGGTGTGCTCCCTAACTTTATTTGAGAGGCTAAGAGCCAAACAATGTAATATGTAAATGTACGTAGAATAATAAAAATACATCGCAAACTGCAGACAAAGAAGGATGACAAACATGGGGGGCTATAATTCCATCGATGCAGTGGATTCTCAGACTCATAAAATTTCTCATTAAGTCATCAAAATCAAAACGTTCTATTACATAGATGTCGAAATCATATTTCTCATTAAGTCATTGTTGCCGCCTAATACACACCTGGGGAGAACACGGCAAAAAACCTTAAAGCCGCTCGATGTGTCCTTGGGGGCAAGTCAGAGTCAAGTGTTGTCACCCGATTACTCAACTCCTCCATCTAGGCTACTCCTAGCGAAGCCAAGGGGGGGTGGTCCCTATAAAAAATAATTCTAAGGCTTTTACACTATGGAAGATAAAAGCGAATCTAGGAATTAATGATGGATATAAAAACACTGAAACAAAGAAACAATTGCAATTTAGTTTAAGTACAACAACGCATGAGATTAAAGCCATTCACAACATTTTGTGGATTTAAATTAAACCATGATAACGTATGATGACCAGTGTCGAGATTATAAGTATGATGTTGCTGTGTTGTGTCGTGAAAGTATTGCAAAGTCTCGTGTGTTGTTGTACTTAAACTAAATTGCAATTGTTTCTTTGTTTCAGTATTTTCATATCCATCATTAACTCCTAGATTCGCTTTTATCTTCCATAGTGTAAAATCCTTAGACTTATTTTTTATAGGGACCACCCTCCTTGGCTTCGCTAGGAGTAGCCTAAACGGAGGAGTAGAGTAATTAGGTGACAACACTTGACTCTGACTTTCCCCCAAGGACACACTGAGCAGCTTGAAGGTTTCCTGTCACGTTCCCCCCAGGTGTGTATTAGGCGGCAACATTTTGGCGTCGTTGCCGGGGATAAACCTTTCTATTCCTGGGTCACGAATCTTGTTTTCTTTTTCTTTTTTTTACTTTGTTTGATGATTGTTTAGTGTAGACCCTTATTCTTTCATCTGGTGACTCCACTAACCTTTTTTCCTTTTTTTTCTCAAAGTAAAACAAAAAATAATAATTTTGTGAGAGTTTTTAATGCATATTTTTACTCACATGGTGACTCCATTGAAGGGATAAAACCTTGTTTCTCATCGAATTGTTGAGACTTGTTGTGTGTAAGATGAGCCCATGCAACACAGTAAATTTTTTAAAGCTCACCTTTTAACAGCACCACTGATTCAGTACCAAATGTTCTCCATGATTACTTCAGAATGACATTGCTTAATTCTTGATATGGATGATGAAAGAAAAGAGTATGGTGCCAAGATCGCCACTACGTTTCATCCCATTGATTTTTCAGTTATTCTGGGTTTTCCAAATGAAGACTTGACCCGAGTGAGGTGTTTGAATATACCCCAGACTTTTATGGAAATGGTGATTCGGTTGTTTTGCACATCACAATTGTCCTCAGTGTTATGATTAAGTCCAACATCCTTCATGATGACCGTAGGATGGAAATATTTGCTTGTACTTTGTATGATGATGCTTATGATTGGTTCTTTGAGGAACTTCTTGATAAATGCATTACCTCCCTTGTAAATTTCTTAGAGATTTTTCTTAAGCGGTGGAATGATGATGACGATGATATGGAAAAGATTATGGCCATGTTTTCAATAAAAGAAGCACATGAGGAGCCCTTAATTGAAGATATTATCGAAGACCCTCCTCATGTGGAGATGATAAAGGGCATTGAGGATGCGGGTTGTTCTCAAGTTTATTCCAGTAGTGATGATCACATGGGTATTCCAGAATTACCTCCGGTATTCCAGAATTGCCTCCAGAAAAAGCCATTATAGAATTTCATGAAGAAACTCTTAAGCATCCCTTGATGGAAAATGTTATTGAGGAATCTCTTCATATTGCCATGGTGAAAAACATTGAAGATTTTGAGCTATCTCGGGATCACTTCAGTGAGGATGATGACACTTGTACTTCACATCTACCTCCAGAAGAAACCAGCACAGAGGCCTATAAAGAAATTTATGACGAAGACTATATTGTGTATGACGATGGTCCTCCTTGTTCTCCACATGGTAATGAACCTTTGGAAAGCTTGTTCCCTTGTAATACTTTTGAATCCAAGCCTTTTAAAGAGGATTGTTATGATCATGAGGAGGATAAGTATAGCCAGGGATATAATGCAATGCATGAAAACTTCCTCCTTTTTGATAGGGATGGGCATAATGATGAATGGATGGATTTAGAAAATCCCATCTTTGATGTATCCAAAGAAGGAAGTGTGGATTTTGAAACCTTTGGTCATCTCGGCATGGAAGAAAAGCTTGTAGATGTTTCATATGATCAATCAGAGCCGTATATGAGTATCAGTAATGAGGACATGGAGAGGTAGTACAGTCAAGAGTCATATTGGATGCAATCGATTGAACATCAGTCTCAGCCATCATATTCACATTCAGAGATCCCTCATGATTTGGAGCAGCTTGGGGCTTATGCTCACATGGAGATTTATCATCAGAGAAGCCTTTCAAGTGAGTATGGTGGTGTGGTTGATCTGCCTCATCATACAAACTCATATCTCAATCCTATCCAATCTTGGATAGAAGAAGCCTGCAGTAGGACTTGCCAGTTTGGAAAGCAGTTCGATGATATATTTCATTCCTATGATCACCCATCCAGCCCTCCCATCCAGAAGATTTACACAGGTTTGCATTTCTTAAATAATTTTTCCTTGCTTTGGCTGGTAACCAAAGACAAGGCCAAAAACTTCAAAATTGATAAAATGTTAAAATGGCTGCATTGGATTTTTCATTTTACATAACGTTTTAATTATGTTATGCTTAGAGTAGGAGAATAAGCTCATCAAAGTGAGCATTTACTTTTTGCATTTATTTTTCAGTATTTTCCTTTTATGTACTTAGGAATTTTTTCATTAGTAATTTCATTTTTTGAATAATGCAACTTATGGTTCATTGGCTTCTTATAAAGAGCTTGTGCTACTGAAGGGTTTTCTTGTCAAGTTAAGATGTTTCTATAGGTCATAGAAACCGAAGATTCTGGTGTTCTCGTATGCTCTCCTTGCCTGAAGACTAGATCGAGCACACATCCCGCAGTTGGAGCCAGATGTTACCACATGAGTTGCACTCAATCGGACTTTCAAGCGAGCGTGCCAAAGATGAACATGTTACATGTTCTTTATCCACTTACTGAAGTCCATTAGGCCTTTTTCAGGGCCCTTTTTAACTTTTTTTTGCATGTCCATACCCCCATGGGGAATTGTAATAAGTTGGTCCAAGCATGGTCTTTTTGTGACAGGCTTGGCTTGCCTTACGTTTATCTGTCAAGGGGATACTTTAGAGTGTTTTTTCCTTAGGAATTATGTGTTGCGCTTTAGTGATGTATAATTCCTGTGTTTTTCACTCACACCTCCAAAGTTGGAGTATTTACCTTGGTGGTCAAACCTTGGGAGGTTATAAAAGCCTAAGTGTCTATGTATTTTTACATGCTAGCCATCAGTAATGAGTCGTATGGACACGCACTAGGTCCCCTAGGAGTTTGAATCAATTCCGAGAAAAATAATTTTTCCGTTAAATTATGCCATTTTTAATGGTTTAGTTGGAAATTTTCAAATTGTAATAAAAGTGTGATTTGGAAGCGGAATTTGGCACAAGAATGCTCATTTTCACACTCAGAGCATCCTCTTTACCCTAGAACCTAGTATTCCTATGTTTTGGGTGATTAAATTATCACTTGGAGCATTTTTTCTTATTGGGGTGACAAAATTGCAGAGAAATGCTAACAATGCGACAAAATGACCCAAAAATATCAAAAAATAATAATAATAATAAAGTAAAGAAACATGTGCCAAATGACTTGGCATTTCGTCTCTTATGGTGGGCGAATATATTCCTTTACTAAAGTGTTGGAGTTTGATTGATTTAAAGGTCAAACATGTGATAATCAAAGCAAAGGATGCACCCATCTCTCACGTGGGCGTCATCAAGACATGGCAAATCATTGTCGGTGTGATATCTACTAGGTAGGAAGTGCCTACCTCATTCAAGGTGGCGCATTCCCCTTACTATTGGCTCCCAATCAACTAGCAATCAACACCATTCACTTCATGTTAACTCATCCTCAAAGTCATGTGCCTTCTCATAGGATTAGCGCCCCCCCCCCCCTCTTGAGATTTCTACTTAAGAGAGCCATCTCTCCCATTGTAAGCATTAGAAGGTCGAACCTTTGCTTGCCTATATTGTAATATTTTTCATTGAGTTAATAAAGAAGGCTTTGGAGGCTTACCCTGTTGTTGTCCTTGGTTGGATGTAATGTGCTTTGATAACATTAGGTAATCTATATCTCTTATATTTCATGCTTGCAATTATTGAGATCATATGTCTTTTGAAGGGAAGTTAACTTTCATAAAGAATAGTGAGTAATGCTTTATAGGTTGCTTACTTTTGTCAATGATATTAGAATGCTAGAAGTAGTATGATATCTTGTTTGAATCTATTATTTCTCAAGTTTTCTGTTGTTCATTTACACATATGCTTTTAATCCTCTTTGTTAGTTGTGTTGTGATTCTACAGGTTGCTTAAGCTGGAGGAGGTGGAGAGCATGTTAACTCAATACTCCATTCAGTAGATCCGATCAAGGCACTAGATCCCACCGGTGCATCAAGAAGGAGACTCCATTGCCCATCTTTAGTGCTCAACCCCATGGGTTCAAACCATAGTTGAAAAAATCGGCATCAGCAAAAAATCGGCAAGGGTCCCGAATACAACTTCTCAGCAACATCGGCGAAAAAATCGGCAAACCACGGAAAACATTAAAAAATACAAAATATATCATTGTTTTTCATAATTTTAAACATATAAAGCAACAAGAACATTAGATAAACACATTGGCACATAAATATGGAGAAAGCACTAATATATATGATGTAGTGGCTGCCAAATAAAATATGATACATCAAAGTTTCAAAGATTGGAAATTTGGATGTTTCAACACTGGTTGGAACATGGTCATTCTCCCCTCCTCTAGGCTCTAGCCCTTGCCTCTACCTCGAATCTTGAAGTTAATCCTTCAAGGACATTAGTCAAAAGACTCAAAACCCTACAATGTTGATGAAACTTCCTAATCCAACCGTTAGGATAAGGTAGAAAAAGCTTCCCATGCTTAATAAGTGATTTTGTTTGACTGAAGGGTATACTTTTATTAAGGTCATGACAAATGAGTTCAATCAACTTCAACAATCAGGCATCAACACCACCAACATCAAGGTACATACCCAATTTGATGTGCTTGATTGAATTCCAATCCCTTACCCTCATACATGATAGAATCCAATGGAAATGTTGCAATCCTGAAATCCTGAAAACTATTAAGTCTGTTGAATTCTAAATTGGATCTAAAATTCTACTTTTTGCATATGAAGTCCAATGAAGTTGGAACCACTCTCAGACATCCTGAAACAATTAATGGTAATGTTAAAACTTTAAGTAAAAGGATGGAAAATAAAAGATAAGGAGAATGTCACTTTTACTTTAAGAATTTAACATTAACATTACCATTAACTGTTACTAGCTTCAATGCCTTATGTACAAAACTAGTCAAATTTTTCAAACTCCATGGAGATTTTTTGGGACTTCGCACGATTTTTCCAAAAAATCGCGATTTTTTCTTCTACCGAAAAAATCGGCAGGCTAAAAAAATCGCGATTTCTCAGGAAAACGGCGACATTTTCCACTATGGTTCAAACTTCTAGATCCACTTTGTCTCTTCTTTATCGGTTACCGTTCCTATTTCTATTTAGATTTTGGTTTAAAAACTATTCTTATTAATAGATCTAAATAGTTGCAATCTAAAAGCTTAAAAGTTTCATTTCATCGTCTAGATCTAGGTTGCTCTCTTCTTATTTGTAAAATTCCAAGTGTAGATCTAGAGAGGCAAATAGAAGAAATTTAAATTTTTTAAAGTTTTATCCAGCAAATCTAGTGCTATTAATTTGCTTTCCATCTCTTAAAGAGGAAAGCAAAGAACCTAGGAAGGCAAGCTTTCTAGCTTGCCTTACTTAGTTGTTTTTCGCCTTTCTTTTACTAATTTACTTAGGAAAATTTTAGGAACTTTTTGTAATATTTCCAAAGACACTCTTAAAGTGTTTTTGGCCATATTTAATCTAATAAAGCTTGCTGATTTTCTGATATTTTTTAGCAGGTTGAAGGATTTATTGGTCAAAATCTGAGCTTTGGAACCTATCGTGACCGTCTGGACAACCGGTTATATCTTCTTTCTTTCTTCCTAGCTTTTTGTAAGTTGTTTGGTGCCTAATTCATAAAGAACCAACAACATTTCTTCATTTGGGTTATTGTAACTTTAAAAATAAAAAGAGCAAGCGGGCTATTTGTTATCCATAATTTGCGCTCATTGCATTGACCTGGAAACTGACCTTTGTCGTGATCCTTGAAGCACTTAACCTGAGTAACTGATCCCACTTGCCCTATTCTATCATTCACCATTTTTGGCAGTGTTGTCCTCCGAAATGGCATGCGTGTCATTTGAAAGCCCAAAATGCAACACACCAGCTGGAATGACAACTCTCTTAGGAGAGAGGCCAATGTCACCACACTCCTCTCCTCTTCGCTTTAGGTTGGCTCTTCTCCAACACTAGGGGGGTATCCCTAAAATAGGATCGCTGAGGCAGGTACAGTAACGGGCAAGGTGAATGGAAGAGGCTGCCTTAGAGAAACGGAAGTAACAAAAGATAGTTTTAGATGGGTGATGGAAAAGAAAGGAAGATCAATCCTCAGGGAAAGACCAGTGCCAGTATCAGAGAGGGGCGAATAGAGTCAAAGGAGAACTCTAAAAGGGCCTTGCTGCCAGGTGAATGTAGTGACCAACTAAGAGCTCTTGCGCTCGAGGATACCTGAAAGCCACAAATCTTAAGAGAAAAGCATGGGTCAAATAAAGCTGTGCTAGATTGTTAGCCCTCTGTTTAAGTGATTCTAGCTTAAGAATCGAAAGTAAAGAGCTAAGAGAGGTATTGCCTCAAACAAAATGAAAGATGGCACACAAAGAAAAATGGCATACAAAGTGAAAAAAGACCTCTAAATTTATCCAGAGAATCCCGTCATGATATTTTTCATTTTAGTTCTGGGGAAGAAAACTCCCAAATTTTTCCATCCTTTTTACAATGAGGAGGCTAGCTCCTTTATAGACCCAAAAGGTTTTCTTAAAACAGAAAATAATAAAATATCAGAGACAAAAAGTGAAATAGATCCAAATGGCTGCTAGTGAAAAATTTGATACATGGAAAACCTGCCAACAGCTACCAGCTGCCAATACTCCCAACAACTGTCAAAAAACATAGGCTCTGAAAAGTGATCACCGATTTAAGCCTCGATGTGCTGATAGACTTGTTTGAACTCAGAGTTTTACAGCTGCCGACACACGGGTCACACACTAAATTGGAACTGGGACTTGGTGCTGCTAATGAAAACGTGGCTTCCTTCATTCGCTTGCAAGCTCGGTTGCTAAAAAATGCGTGGATGATCTCGATCTTCAAATGCTTGAAATGACCCCCGATCCGACGTGCAATTTCACTGTTGATTAACTTTGATAGTGAGTAGCTACCTAACAACAGGTTCGACGTGATAAGGGGGCATAACCCGGCGTCAAAACAGATCCTGATTTATTTTAAGTTGCACTCCATATCGTTGGCTGTCCGATCAACCTCAACTTACAAAGCGTCGGTTAACTTATTGACACCTGAGCACTTGGCGTTGATAGAAACTCTGTAACTGGTTGTCAAAGAAAATTAGGGTCCGCGTTTCATGCGGAGTGGTGCGCTCGGATGGTCCACAGCAATCATTTACACCAATTCTGTGACTTACAGGCGGATTCAAGATGCAAAAGGAAAACACGGGTCAAGCCCCATATCGAAAATGAAACTGGCGTCAACTGCCAGTGTAAGGAAATTTCATGACCTCTGCTACTAAGGTGACAAAAGACGCAAGCTCGACTCATCATAATAACTCAAATCGGCGGCCGAGTGATGACTTGTGGTCACGCGATAATCAAATTTTGGCTGTCAATCGAGTGGAGAAAAACGGAAAATACACCCAGTTAGAGTTACGGATTTTTCTTTTGGCGTCTAACTGGAGATGACCACTGACAGTCTTGAAAAACTCCCACTCACAGCTTCTAAATACCTGATAGAGAATCGTGATTTTTATCGACCTGTCCTCCGAAAGAGTACTTGCCCCAAATTCCAATAGTACCTTTGCCACCGAATGCAAATCCCCGGTTGCTTCCAAGTGATCAATTGTCACCAGCCTCGCCATAGTGAGGACGAAATTCCTTTAGATTCCCGAACCCTGTGGAATTTGTCGCTCATGTTGAAGCTTCTCAGATCCCTCTTCTTCTGATTGAATTTGAACTTCCCCCTCCACTTGGTATTTTTCTTGCTAACTTTTGGAGAGTTCCATTTGCGAAAAATTTCGTTTGCATAGATCCTTCTGTTGCTTAAAAGCATGTCCAATATCAAAAACTTTGTTGCATGCAGAACTATTTTGCTTCCTGAAATTGTATGCTTTCCAAAGTCTAAATGTCTTCACTGCTGAGTATGCTGATACACGGTCATTTAAGGAACACAACGGACCCCTTTCACTGTTGATATTAGGGACAGACCTGCTGAAGGATGTGAGCATTTTCACTTGTGGACACCCCTGCCAAAGAGGGGGGTAACAAGCAGCATCAACGCACCTTGCATAACTGACAAAGGGTGTCAATTCCCATCGACGCGATCTGCTATATAAGCAACTTGCGCCATCGACGCAGTTGGCCTTCATGTCAACCCGCGTCGATGAGTTTCAACGCACTTTGCTTTACTGTTAAATCGCGTCGATGTCCGTACAGGCAAATTATTAGGTTTTTGAGAGGTTTCTAGAAGTGGATCTTAGTTGGACATCGTCACCGCCATGCCAACTAGACTCGCCCTCGTCTTCCTTATCCTTTGGGGTGACATCTCATCGTTATTTCCATCGCTATCTCCCTATAAATACAAGCATTAGCCAAGGGGATGGAGTTAGTTGAAAAGAACAGGCAAGCAAGAGTGTTATGTTGAAGGAATCATCCCTGGGTGATTAATTCTAAATCTCAGTCTGTCGCAGGAGACCATTGGAGTAGAGGAGGAACCCATCGGGAAGGAGCTGCAACGCCAAGGCAAAGGTTGTAATTTCTTTCCATTCTGTTGATAATACAATGACATGTTTTGTTTCCTGTTGCTGCCTGGTTTCACACTTAGGAAAACGCAGCAGAAGTCTTCAAGTTGTTGGTGTGGCCTTGGGGGCAAGTCAGAGTCAAGTGCTGTCACCTGAAACTCGACTCCTTTGTCTAGGCTTTCCTAGCGAAGCCAAGGGGGATGGACCCTAAAAAGTGAAAATAAATTATGGTGTCTAATCTATGAAAGACAAAGCATCTAATCTAGGAGTTAGAATATTTTTTGTAAACCAAGACAATGCAGCACAAATATATATAAAGCAAAAATTATTCATCATCATTGTCATGAGCAAACATCCATCAACATCATTGTCATTTTAAAACATTCATCATCATTGAAATATAACAAGATAGACCAGTGCCGATAAATGGAGTCAAAAGAATACTTGAACTGAAAAGACAATGTTGTGCGATTGTTCTTGGTTTATTTTATTTTTAATGTGGTAATGATCTTTTTATTAAAGGCTGGTGGATTCCCGATATACACAAAGGTACAGGGAATATCTCCGGAATTCAGCTGTGTGGTTTCTCGCTCAGACATGTGGGATGGATCGGAGTCTCAAGGAGATGTTCAAATGCTATATCAACGAGGGCAAGCCTAACAGCTTCCAAGAGGTCACTATCCAGTGTTATCCCACAACCTTTGAGAAATTTTCCCACAACAGAAGAATATTCGCTTTGTGTCGGATTTTCGCAAGTAGGTTGTTTATTTGGGATGTGTTATAACCTATTACTAGTCAATAATCCCTTTCTGATGTGTGCCAGCATGTTCAGACTAAGCTGCAGTGGCCATAGAGCATATGGGGAAAAGCCTTGAAAATTTAAAAAAAAATAGAACTAGTATTTTACTTTTTTTAGAGCCCCAAGAGTCTCTTTTCGAGCCAGTACTCAGGCAAGCCCTTATCCTGAAACCTTACTTCGGGAAAGCAAGGGGGTGTTTTGAATTTGTAAAAAAAAATGAAAATTGTAAAAAAATAAAAAAAAGCTAAGTCCTGAGTGAACTTGTGGCCCACCAATGGAACGGACCAACAAGGCAAATTTTAATCCTAGTTTGATTTTATTAAGTGCGGAAATAAAAGAAATACATCTAATCTAACAATCACGCCATGAAAATGAGACGACACTGATTCCCCCTGGGGGGATGGGGTGTGAGCGCTAGTTAGCCCACTTGCTCTCGTTTAATTTTCTTTACAATGCAATAGAGAAATGCCCCAGTCTCTTTTATGACTTAGTTGCTTACAAAAATGGAAGAAGTATTTGGTTTTCAAGAGTAAGGTTCTAGGTGCTCTGGATGGCTTGGATCTTCGAAATTTGGGCAACACTTCCTCCTACCTGTTCGTCTTTTGTTGCAAACCAACAAGCAAACATCAATATAAGATGCCCAAAAACACTTTAAGAGTGTATTTGGGACACCTCCTAAAAACCCACAAAAAATCTAAGTCTAAAACTAGTTAAAAATGCAAGAAATTAAACAAGTAAGACAAAAAGTGAGGCTTGTTTACTTGGGATCTTTGGAAGCTTTAAGAGCTGCAAATTCTAAGCTCTTGTAATCATTTAGATAAACTTTTCAATCAGATCTAACACTACCCTTTAAACTCTTTGAAATTTTAACGATTTTTAACAAGTTTGAAAGGTGAAATGCTAAATAATACAAGATCTAATCTAATGGAAGATAAAAGCTTTAAACAACTAGATTAGAATTCTAAGAATGAATCAGATCTACTTAAGAATGTATCAATCAGAATGTAAATCAAGAATCACTCTTCAATCGTAACCAGTAACCAAGAAAACTTTGATTTTATAAGCTACGGAAGAGAGAAGAGACAGAATGGCCCTTGAAACCAAAGACTTTGGAAGCTTGAAAGTGGGAAACCGAGGGTGAGATTCACCAAAATGTGCACAAAAGAAGAAATGGAGAGCAAACAAGCTATCCTCCTCTTCACACCTATAAACCTGTAGCAAACAAAACTCACAGAAAAACCATTAAACTAGTAATGCACATGGTTAGAAATCAAAATAGTATGAGCATAAACAAATAAAACATATAAACTTTGAATCTCTAACCAATATGACAAATGCAAGAACAAATTAAAACAAACAAGATTAATTGTTCCTTCCCACAAAATCGTTACCAATCCTTCAAGCAGGCTAGTTGATGACTGGAAATTACTTGCACAGAACTTGAACTTGCTACAAATTACTCCAAATCAAGAGACCATGAAACCACTCACAAAAGTATCACACATATGGACCTCCAAAGTCTTTTTATTCACAAGTGAAATAGCAAAATCTTACAATATAATTCTGCTCACTCTCCAACTAACCCAAAAAGGAGAGAACAACCATGCTTTTATAGGAAATGAGCAAGAGAGATAGGCGCCCAACATGAGGAGAGAGTGGTGGAATGGGTGGAGCAAACCGTGGCTTGAATGGGGCTGCCCATTCCTCCTAACATGCTGCCAAAACGCAGCCCTCAATCAACCTAAAAACATGTTGCAAGATTCCCCCATGTTTGGGCCTCTTTCCTTGGGAAATGCACCCACCAAAAGAGGAATGCGCCTAGCTTGTTTGGGGGAATCATTCCCATGTTTTGGGCTGCCCAAAGCACTTACATTTCAGCCCAATATGCTCCTTAATCCATGCTGATTTATTTATGACATCAAATCCCCACAATTATGGAGTTTATTTTTTAATGACTTTTTGACTTTTTTTATTTTTTCTCACTATTTTTCACTTTTTTTTATTTTTTCTCCATAAGTGAAAAATAAATGGGTCTAAGACTATGGAAAGTGGGTTTAGAGGTAAGGTGGGTGCTCTGAGTTAGAAAACAAGCACCCCCAAGGCCAAAAAGACCCCTAGACCAAACTTTTATGCCAATTACAACTTTTTTAATTAAACCATTAAAAAAAGGCTCAATTACGGGAAAAATATTTTTCGCCGGAAAATAAAAAAACAACCTAGGGGGACTTAGCAAATGTCCATACGACTCAAAACTAATGTCTAGCATGTTCATATACATTGACCCATGGACTTTAATAACCCCCTAAGGCCCGTTAACCTCACCAAACATTCCAGCTTTGGAGGAGTAGGAGAAAAACTCAAAAATTATGTTATGCAAAGTTGCAAGACCTAATTCTTAAGTGAAAAAACTCCTTGGAATACCTGACTTGGCCAAAAGTTCATAGGGAACCAAGTCCTTTACAAAAAACCAGGCTAGAACATTTTATTACAAACCCCACAGGGCCATGGACATGTGGTAAAAAATTTAAAAAAATGGGCCCTAAAAAAGGCCTGACGGTCATCATATCATCGAAAATGAACATTGACATGTTCAACTCTGCCCACTCGCTTGATAATCCAACCAAGTACAACTTAGTTGGCAACATTTCCCATATATGATTAGTTTCCATATATTATGTATTTCCTTGGTCGTACATTTAGCTTGATCATATTACTAGTATTCCATTGCATGTTTGTCTAGTATCTTGCTTGACAGGTGATCTATTCAAAGCAGGTGAAAGGAAGCATTGGAGCGCTAGCTCGGAAAGGGAGGAGCATTCTTTTATCAAGAGGTAAATCATCAAACCTTCTATTTGTATCAAGTTAGGGGAATAAACATGCTTTGTCTCGTTTTGTTTCTAGCATATGAATTGGGCTAGGGAGGTCATCTCATATCCGTATTTGCAAACTAATCCACTATAACACTATTTAAGCGCCTGCCCCCATCCCCCTAGGGGGTATCTGTGTTTTTTGTGGTTTTTTGTTTTTTTGTTTATTTTTTGCTTAGCTTATTTTCCTTTTGCAAGTAGTAATTAAACAACATTCACAAGCACACAATCCGTCCTTAGAGGGTTGTATAGATTAGATTTACTTATTCATGCTTTGTCAGTTTTTACAATTTTTTCAATAAACCTTAAAATTCCTACCCTTGCTTTCCCGAAGTACTGCACCATTTTTTGGTGTATGGAAAAGAAACTCTTGGGATTTAGATTAGTTAAGTAACTCACTTTTTCACATTAAATAAAATTTACCAAGGCTTGAGAGATCTGAGTATGCTTTTGACCGGTGCAGCTTAGTATGAATAGTTTGGTCAATCAGAAAGGGGATTTTGAGTAGTTAGTTCTAATAGGGAAATCCTACAAAGTTTCAATCTTAAGAACTCGGGAGGTCGAGTGAGGCTAACTATAGAGTCAGCAGGCTGTCGTAAGCAGGACTATCTTCGCCTGGTTGGACCCTTGGTATAGTTGTCACAACGCCCAGTTCGAAGGAGCAATTCAGAGTTGGGCCAAACAAACAATCAACCCACTCCTTTAATACTCATTAATAAATCTAAAACTGACAACGAGACTTTGCAATACTTTCACGACACAACGCAACAGCATCATACTTATAATCTCGGCACTGGTCATCATATGTTATCATGGTTTAATTTAAATCTACAAAATGTCGTGAATGGCTTTAATCTCATGTGTTGTTGTAGTTAAACTAAATTGCAATTGTTTCTTTGTTTCAGTATTTTCATATCCATCATTAACTCCTAGATTCGCTTTTATCTTCCATAGTGTAAAAGCCTTAGACTTATTTTTTATACGGACCACCCCCTTGGCTTCGTTCGAATTAGCCTAGCCGAAGGAATCGAGTAATCAGGTGACAGCACTTGACTCTTACTTGCCCCCAAGGACACAACGAGCGGCTTCAAGGTTTCCTACCGTGTTCCCCCCAGGTGTGTATTAGGTGGCAACAGTCATCAAAATAAAAATGTATTACATAGATGTCGGAATGCCACTGGTAAATACAAAACAGGTAGATCAGGATGGAAAACCTTCGAATGCTCTTCACTTGCCAAAAAAACCCTCTTAGAGCTCAAGCCTCACTGAAAAATGTGAATGAATGAGGGTAAAATTGTTTTTTACATATATTTTGGGTCATAAGTGTCTTGTTTTAGGGACACGGTGTCCTGTTTTTGGGACATGGTGTCCTATTTTTGGGACACGTCCTGACATGGTGTCGGACATGTTTTTTGGACGTGTCCTAAAACAGGACAAGTCCAAAACACGTGTCTAACACCGTGTCAAGACATGTCGATGTCCAACAAGATGGCATGGGACACGATGGCCTATATGGACATGTCCGGTATCATAGTGAAAAATTGATCCTTACACTAGTGAAGATGAAAATGAGTTAAAATATCTATATATAATAAAATTAAATTAAAAGACAACCTGAGAAATGGAAAATGGATTTTGGAAAAAATGTTCGCAGAATTATTAAAAAAAATCCAAATATAGACTAACTTAAAAAAAAATACCTAAACTTAGAATATCGAAAATGGATTTTGAGAAAAATACTCAGCCGAAAAAGAAAAAGAAGTGCAAATCGTTAATCTTCAGACTAGATGGTCTTCTTCTTTACACGTCTTAAGAACAAACAAAATCTTAAGAAACTAGATGGTTGGTCTTCTCCTTTACATGTCTTAAGAACAAACAAAATCTTAAGAGTAAAAATAACAAGGTCTGTGGGAGAAGGTAAACGCTCACCTCCCTCACTGTATACATGTTATTCCTTATAAATACGATTTATTTTCTCAGCTTCTAAGTTTGAATCTTAATCATCTCTTAATCAAAATATTAAATTTATCTTGTACGAAAAAGTGTGGCCAACAAGGTTAGTGAGCTGGTGATGCTATAGTAAAAAACTATATTCAAAATGTGGAATCATCATTGTAAAGTCTCAGGTAAAGATAATACATCCTTCATTTAACTCAGAAAAGTAAACCCTGAGACCACGGTTCGAATCACATGGCCACAAGCACTCCTTCAGAAAATAAGAAAGTCCTACTGCCCAGATTTCCACAGGGTTTTCTTGCCTGGAGGAAGCTCTGGTGGAATGCAGATGTTCGAGCAGCTCTGGCACAAGGATTTAGTATACGGTTATGCCGTACAGCACACGCTACAAGACTTCTCTGTCAAATTTGGAAGCTGGACTGAATTACAGGGATGTGCTAGATCCTGCAATAATGGTGTCGTTTTCATTAAAAGATGAAACAAATGGTGGAGCCCTGGTAGCAGGGACCACTACACCATGGACTCTTCCTAGTAATCTTGCTTTATGTGTCAATGCAAATTTTAATTTTTGACTATGCAAAGGTTAGATGTAAGACAACTGTAGCAATATACATTGTTGCAGAGTGTCGACTATCTCAGCTACCAATGAACAAGACAGACAGATGTGCCTAATGATACTGTTTCAAAAGAAAAAGAATTGGGAGCGAAAGAAGGAAGCAAGCAAAAAAATGTCTTCCTGAGGAAAAGATTGCAGCTCCCTTGGATGGTAGTTCATATGAAGTGCTCAGGATGTTCAAGGGCTCTTCTCTGGTTGCTAAAAAGTACATGCCGATGCATTTCCAATTTTGAGAATTGCAGCATTATGGCAAAGAGAATGAATATGCCATTCCAGATGTAGGTACTTGTTGTTCGCAGTGGTTTGTAATCTAGTTAAAACTTAAAAGTATCAAGGAAGACTCTGTGATCTGCCTCATATTTTGATATGAATGAGTTCGCTGAACATGGTGGTGCTCTGATACCAGATGTAAAGCCCAAGTTGCTAATATAATCCTAACCTCTAATTATAAACTAAATTCTAATTAAGGGGTAAAATAACAAACAATTCAATAAATTGTTGAACTCATTTTCACAGTAAAATATTTGTCTTGAACTAAGTAAATTGATTTAAAACAGTAAAAGAAGTAAATTTGACAGCAAAAATGGATGTGGAGGTCCAACTCTCACTTAACCAACATTAGATCATCATCAGATAAAGCATAGCCTAGACTTATTTGAAGAATGCAGTGGAGAGTACGTGTCTTTAAGGATTGACCTCTAAAACCACAGTATCATAAATCATTAACTTGTAGTTTGAAGATGCATAACTGATACCTTGGACCAACACATGGTTTCTGTTTCACTGATACCTTTTTTGAAAAGAAATTCATTTGTCTCTTCTAACTGAG
This sequence comes from Larix kaempferi, assembly GCA_027924585.1. Taxonomy (NCBI): domain Eukaryota; kingdom Viridiplantae; phylum Streptophyta; class Pinopsida; order Pinales; family Pinaceae; genus Larix; species Larix kaempferi. Next base: position 2,529,600 of record BSBM01000573.1, read on the forward strand.
AGTATACCTACTGCTAAGAAAAAAATACATATTCAGAACCTTTCACTTGATATTCCCGATAAAGTAACATACTCTACCTCAACCTTAATACATGCCAATACGATTAGATTTCATTAAGCACAAGCAAAAAGGAAAAAAGGTAAGAGAGTGAAGGTTATGAAACCCCACAATACAAACACCTCGACAGCTTAACTTACAGCAAATGACAAACATGAAGCTGTAGCAGCTAGCGATAGACCTTTCCTGGTGAGCTGCAGTGGACCCAGCTTCATAACAACATACGTATAACCCCCCGGAGCTGGTGGTAGGCTTGGCATATGCAGCATATGTGCTGGAGGTGTACGCATCTGAACTAGGGGTGGGACTCCATCTGTACCCAAGGCTAACATGACAAATAAAATGCCTGAAAGTAAAGACATTCGGATAAGTTGATCCTGTCATAAAAATAGGTGATAGTCAATAATCTTCATATATAGGTGGTGATATTGCTCAAATTGAAGATAAAGTTATGCAAATGCCCAAGTATTTCTAATCTAAAATACCCAAACAGTTGAAATGAGTTAAAAACATGAATAACCATCATACAGAAGAGTAACACTTGGTGTTAAAAGTATGACTTGAATCATGAAAGCCCAAATGAATTATGCTTAATCATTGTTTTAATCTTTATATTAGAGCATTGCATAACAGTTGTGGTTTTGTGTACCCTGTAGTAATCATGGAATTCCATGAACATTCATAAAAGGAGGCACAAGGCTGTCTATTCCAAAATGACAGAAACTAAATAAATAATCAATGTCAAGATACAAGAGATGTTGATATTCAGTCAAGAAAACTGCCATATTTATAGTACATATGAGACATGACTATCCTAAAGGACACAACCCTATATAATTATTGATATAAATAGTATAAATTACGTATATTACATGCCCTCACATCTAGGAAGGTTTTGTCTTCAAAGCACAAGAGGAAACAAGACAAAAAGATCATGCGAAGCATGGAGCCATATTCATGCATTGTAGAAGCATCAATCCATCCTAGATTGGGTTTTCTTAGAAATATCTGTTGAAGATTTTCGAATGATACTTCTATTATTATCAGTCCAAGTATGTCTTTAAGAAAAATCATTCTAAGTTTGATTTTTTGGAATGATAACAAAGTGTTGTCTTTATACAAAGCAATGTGGATGTTGACAAGTTGGCTGATTAGAGTGACTACTCTTGTGGTTAGGATGACAATAAGGTTTTATTGAAAATTTATTTTTCTTTATTTCGATTTTAGGACTCTAATAAGTTGTGTACTAATATCTCCATAAAATACTTCTACTGATTTATCAATTTATAACTTTCTTAAGTAGCAGATGACTTTGGTAAACCATGATTTCTTCTAGTCTCCAAAAATCCTAGACATTGCGCGACCTAGTGATCGCCTTCCTCGATGTCTCTCCCAAGCATGGATCCAAGGGAGAATGCTCTACGTTCAGAAGAGGATGCCTTTTGAGCTCTAGCAACCTCTTATCATTCCTCCTCCAAGCCTTCCACCCCTCTCTCTCATTGTGTGAAGCTCACCTCCATTCCAAAGGTCAAGCTTTCTTTTGCAGCTTTGCGTCACAAAGCCCTAACCCTCTCAGAGTGAGGACTCATTGGGCAATTTACTGGACTTTGGCCCTCTCCTAGAGCAATGGAAATGTGGATCTCTAAGAACTGGAGGCCTCTTATCAAGGGTGATTTGCTTCAGAATAACTGTGGTAGAAGGTATTTTGTTTTCTTCTTTGAAAAAAAAAGAGGATAAAGATCTTATTTTCAGAAGCAGGCCATACTTTATGGGGCCAAGAGGAATGTATATGAATAGATGGTCACTAGCTTTCAACCCTAAAAAATCCCCTCTGTGATTCCAGTATTCCTCTCCCTCACTTGGCACTGCACTATTGGAGTGTGGAAGATCTGGTATCCATTGGGAACACTTTGGGACGATATACTGACAAATCTTTTTTTTAACCATGGGAACAGCAACCTCCCAAGGATATATCCAACAGCCCGTAAGCCAGATATACCAGAAACGATATATTGACAAATCTTAACCAAAGCATCCTTTGTTTGTTTGGGCACGAATATGTGTTAAATAGACCTCGAAAAAGATCTTCCTTAAGCCATAAATCTCTCCATGGTTGGATGGACTCATATCCAGAAGCTAGATTACAAGCAACTTCCCTTCAAGTGCAAGATCTGCCATGAATATGGCCATTTCACTAGAAATATTTACAAAGCTCCCTCTCAACCCTCACCTGTTGAGAGAGATGGGGGTTGGAAACAAGTGAAGAAGGGAGGCACGACCACAGGGAAAGAAAACCCAGAGTCGATGAGTGCTCATCATTCCCCTTCTTCGGCCCCTTCGTTAAATCACTTTCAAGTTCTCGCCCAAATTAATCGAGAGGAGCCTTTGAATGAACAAGCACAAGCAATCTCATTGGATTCTCAAGGAAAAATCTCCAAGACTCCACAACAGCTAGCCTTAGAGGAAATAGGTTCTCAAGCAAACAGCAAAGAATGGATTCCTCCTGAACCAATCACAAAAGTGCGACCTCCTCAAGCTAAGATTTATGCAATGCCCAGTGGTATTGTGGCTAGAAAGAAAGCCAAGCAACAACAACAAGAAGAATCAAAGTAATATAAGGAAAGAAAGATTGCCTCCCAATAAGTTTGGCAAGAAACTACAAAAGAAAAGAGGGGAGAGACCCCATCTAAAGAAAAGGTCATGGTCCTTCAATCCACTCTTAAGAATTTGTTTTAGAATGCTCGATAAGAATCCCCAGCAATAGGAAACTAGAAAATGAAGTGGGTGCGACCTCCATCCCAAATAGTAGTAAATAATGAACATTGTCTCCTGGAACTGCAGAGGTATGGGGAGCTGTTAGCACTAATTTCCGCACTGTAATGATGAGCTAAACTTTTGAAACCTACAATAAAAATTAGTGTAACTTATAGGAAAATTTACCCAATTTGTTACCAATGAACCTCCTCTTCATTTGTGTTGGTGCATGCCAACCTCAAAAGGGTGTCCTTAACCTTTGTACACTACTGCCCAGGCTGTAAATATGCAAATAAAACTCCTATAAAAGCAAGTAAAAAAGCGATCTTTGACCTGCAATTAAGCTGCCAAAGAGATAGTAAAATAGTTTTGATTTTTAATGGTGGAAATTTTTTGCATGCAACAGTTTTAAAACGGTAAATGGATGGAAGAAATACACTCTAAGTGACTGAAAACATCAAAATGCAGGCCTAATATCTTCTGAAATATACATATAGATATATCAATGCATCAACGAATTAAAGAGCTAGAGAAATAGCATAGTCAAACTCATCTTTGCAATAGCCAAAAGGTCAGTTACACCATAGAGACAGTTACAAGGTTGATCCAATGATGATCCCTACACAAAAATAGAGAAGCTGAGATAAAATGGAAGGAGAATGGAAGAGCAATACATTGTTGCTGCCAAGAAGAAATTCCACCTTCTTTCCTTTGCCCAAGCCTGACTAAATAGATGGGCAAGAACCATGTTATCACCTAAACTGTAGTTACCCCTATGGATGTATCCACTCATGGATGGCAATAGGGAGGGGCAACTCAAAAGGTGCAACCATGATCACCTCAACCTCCAATATATGGTTGTCACGCCAGTCGAGGCAACCTTCACTTTATGTTATCTAGCCCAGACAACAAAGGGGGAGACCCAATCTACTCCCGACAGGAGAGATCAAAACCAAGACACCAAATCAAGTTAATTCTAAGTGAAGTAAGGTGTATGGTTTATCCAAGACCTTAGGATGAAGTCACAAGACAAGTGAGGGGTTCAATGAGTATAGCTTTGGTTCATTATTGATGTGAAAGTGACTTATGATTTGTGAAATAGGATCCAGGATTGATGTACTAGTTCAATGTGACAAAATCCACTGCCTTGGGAACCGTGTCCAATGTAGGGTAGTTTAGGGGTTGAATTGGGGCTAACTAGTACAAGTGACAAGATTGATCATGATACATGATGACATCCAAGGATTTAGTTCACCACACAAGGGTCAAACCACAAGTTAATCCAACAATCTAGGAAAGTCGAACTGACTTGGAGAGAGACAAGTGCCTTGGGAATTGGGATAATGGAGTCAAAGTGTAGTTAACTTGTGATTGATAACTCCTATTGTATGAGACAAGTGGGCAATTAAAGTCTTGATGGATGAATAGGTCTAGATCTAGGTTTCACCTAAGTGGACCACAATCCCCTTAAAACAAGAAATGTTATCCCCAAGGCAATATTTGACAAAGTGACATACTAGACCTAGGTTTTGAATTATGCCCGTTCCAAATCCACAAAAAACTCATGTACCCACGTCCTAGAAGTGGACCAACTCACTTCTCCAAGGTGGTGCGACTTTACCCAAGGAGGCTAAAAAATGGGATAAATGAATCAAGACAAGTCCAATGGCATCCAAACTTTAGATCCAAGTAGTTTAAGCAAGTGAGAATATGGATCTACAATTTCACGGCAATCCGATGGCTAGATCTTACTAGATCTAAGTTTAAAGATACCAAGTGGTCCAAAAAATGGGATTAAATCCCTTAAAACATGGAATAGGGCCCACAAGGTAGAAATCAGAAAAGTGACAATCTGGGGGTAGGTTATTGGATGTGTAGATCAATAATCAAGTGGGATCTCAACTACCCATCAACTGGATCTAGGGTAACTCACCTTCCCCAAGGAGTGCGACCTCACTTGGAGAGGCCTCGGAAGGGGGTCAAATGGAGGCCAATCCTCACCAAACTATAGATCCGGGATGCCTTGGATGCTATAGAGGTGGGTTTTAAATATCACACCCAACAACCCACTAGATCTCAGTAGATCTGAAAAAATGTAAAAATGGGGGTTTTGATTAATTAGGGTTTAAATGTTTTAGACAAGTGGATAGATCATGGAGATAGAACTTACCTTGAGATCATACCTGAGTGATGAAGAGAGATGCTTTGATGTTGAGGAAGATTCCCGCAGAGATCAAATGAGAAATTCTTGATTTTGCTTGCCAAATTGATGCCCTAGCCCACAAGTGCGCCCTCCTCTACCTGTCAATCCAAAGAAAATCGATTTCAATCAGAGAGGTCAAGTATGGAGGAAATACAAGTAAAATGCAATGATAACATAGAATAGAAGGTCCTGGGACAGTAATACTCCCTGTTACCAACGAAGAGATCCAAAGCAGAAGTAGGTAGAGTCTTCCCCTACCAATACTTCCTCCTCAAAGCAAATCGGCCTCCACCTGTAGATGCAAAAACGTGGTACAAAAGATATGGCAAAACAAGATCTCCAATAACTCAGTGCAAAGGAAGAACCAACGAATGAACACCAAAAACATTCACCACAACACTGGAGATAGATGCAATAATAATTTTCTATTCCAATAATCCAGAGCCACGAGTCCCTTTACAATGAGAAGCTCTCTCTTTTAAATAGGAAGGAGAGACATCAAAATCCTAACCACTTTTTGAATGAGTGGCTAAGATTAAAAGATACAAATGTCTAATCAATGGTTGAGATGAGCTCAACAATAAAATACATGGATCACTCATAAAATATAACATAAGTGGACAAAATCGCCCTAGAAGAGGGGAATCCCACCATATCATGATGACAAAATATAATAAGAAGTTTATGGTGGGTCCAAGGGGTAATTTTAGCCACCCTTGGTCAATCCCCATAGCACAATAATAATAAAATAGTCATCAATATACCAAATTGTGCCTCTATGGACAAATCGTAGGCCTCAAAAGACCTCAGAAATCATCAGAAAGTGCCATAAGTGATGGATGCGGGTCCCGATGAAGTTGAAACTGCTGGAGGAGGTGTGGAAGCAATCAATCCATCATCACTGATCATCCCATGCCAAGACATTGCCTCAGTAGCCCAAATTGAATTCCTCAATAGCCATTTCTACCAATCCTGAAATGCCTTGGGAAGCATGACACTGCCCCAAACTGCCTCCTGGAGTGCCTTCGCTGTCAAGGTGAGGGCACCAGTGTGTCCGGGAGGGGGGTAATATGGTAAAAACAAGTGGCTGGACCACCCCCTCCAAGCACAGCGCCCTAGTTCAACCGAATAAAACTCCTCTCTGCTCTGACAGGGTCTCCGACAGACCAAAACTGCACTGGGTTAGCCTGCTGAGGCTAAATCATCACTGTAAGTGCCCGGAACTGAAAACAAACTGTCTCATTGGACTCAGAAGGTCCAAATCCATCCAAGATGTGTACTCATACACCATATGAGTCTCTGCATGATCATAAAATATATCCAATATACTGAAACAGGTCAAATAATAATAATCTGTAAATGATCAAATACTGCTGTAAACCATGAATCATCATCATAAACCTGTATCTGCTGCATAGAATCATCATGTATATGTATATAGACCATATATCATCTATCCATATCATCACAAGGTCCAACCATCTCATGTCCTATGGTTGACCTTGGTTAAACTAGGTTTGACCAAGTCAACATGACCAAATATAACTCAGATCATCATCAGAAGCTGCTGCAAAGTGTCAAAGGTTAATGCATGCTTTACAACTTATTCAAATAACAATTATAACACAAAGTAATCATTACTGGCGATCTAAATCCAAATATATAATGTCATTAATTATTATTATTACTCAGATTAGAGTTTCAAGATCATACTCACATCATAGCTATGATCAATTTGCTAGTGAAGGGTGAAGGCTAAAATAACTGGCTAGGCTAAGGGATGACTTGACTAACTTAACTTTGTGACACTTTGGCAAAGGGAAAGGGAATACACACCATAGTATATACTGAATGAGCAACAACACAGGGAATGGCGGTGTCTCACAAATGGATGAGTTGTTTAAAGAGGGTTTATTCACCTTTAACAGATGCGCACAATCCATAATACAAATAAGGCCAGCAACTGTTTAGATATAGCATTTAAGTTCCATTGCTTTTTGGGCCTGAAGTTTCCATAGCCTTGATCTATGTGTGTTTATAAACACATTGCATAGATTTACATTTATTTAGGCTTTCTGCTGCAGGTGTGTTTTTAAGGCACTTGTTTACCTGAGCACTTCTAGGTGTGTCACAGACAGCTTGTTTACCTAAGTATTTACATTTCCAAAAGATATAACATTTTATTTTCATGGCCATTTTCATTTGGCATGCTTTTCATTCATGTGTGTTTAGAAACACATTGCATGAATGGGCTTTTCATACAAGATATAGCATTTCATTTTTTCCAGACTTTGTATTCATGGCAGCACTAAAAGTTTCAGGTTTAGCCAACACAACTTTAGTGACTAGGGGGAATTCACAAGGAACTCCAACTCACCATAGGTAAGTTTTGTCACCAACTCAGAGCCGAGACACAATAAACAGGGAAGCTCATCCAATACAGGGGCTACAGTGGGGAAAATTCCTCCATGCCACTAGTCAAGTAGTAAGTCAGGGTGATAAACTAAAAGGTAGGTAATGGATGGATGAAGACAATGAATAATGGTGCCAACACTAGCAAGCCAAGGTATGGTGGAATGATCACCTCTATTCTCCCTAAGGAGGGTAAAACCAATGAGTATGAATAGTGAACTTCTAAGTCTGAGTAGGGACATTCTAATATATATAATATGATCAACCAGGTCCACATATCTATATGATCGCCAGATCATGACACTAGGTGCTAAGACATGCTATAAGAATAAATATAAAAGCAATATAACCATAACACAATGATATACCTACTGAGTCATATACCTGAATGCTCCTCACCTGTACCATCATCTGTCCTCTGAAACTGTTGCTGCAACTCTGGGCACTACTAACTGCTCTGTACAACTGGTATAATGGCTACATCGGTCATCTCTCTGAGTGTCCTGAGACTCAGTCATGGCATGGGGAATACATACTGCTGTCCAAAATCTGATAGTGATCCAATATAGATGCTCACCTCAGCATCTCAATGTAAGGGAACTGGCTGAATAGTGTACTGGAATCAGAACAATAATGTGTGGTAGCCCGGCTACTATATATGTGATAACAAAACCCTAATGCGCCCTCTCACCGACTGATGAAGCATACATAAGAGAGAGCGCTCAACCTGATGTAATTATGCATGAGAGAGTGCACCCCTACTAAAATTGTTGTCTTCGTCATGCATGAACTAATGCGCCCCCCTTGTTGCAGTTTATCTTCCCATTACACGTGAGTAAAGTGCCTAGTTTAACTAAACTTCTTTTCGTGCACTTCACCCTTAACATGAGTCTTAACTTGGCTTGCATGTATGAATCAAGTGGAGGCGCCCTCTTCAAGGCTAAGTGGAGGCACCCTCTTCAACGCTGAGTTAAGTGGAGGAGGTCTCATGCATGTGCCCTGTTCAAGTCTAATTCACTCCAGTTTCAAGCATCCACCCTCTTTCTCATGCATGCTTCCATGTGACATACATGCATGGATGCCACATGTCGTACATGCAGGAATGCCACATGTCACACCTGCATGGCCTGTTGCTAAAAATAGAAAGTGCTCGCATGTTTGAAGATTTGGCATGCAAAAATATGCAATTCCATACATGTCCATGCATGCCCCTGAAAATGCCATGCAAGTCAAACCCTAACTACCAAAAATAGAAGTATCATGCATGTCATCCAAAAAAGGTTCATCGGAATCCTAAGCTTGCAAGAATGACAAAAATGTAGTCATCCCTGTCATGCACCTCCAAACCTTGTCTCCTAAAAAGTAGGAAAGCTGCTAAAAATAGAAATCTTGTCCAACACTGATGAAAAACTTGTGCAATGTCTCTGACTCTAAACCTAGATCATATCATTGAACCAACCTGCATTTGAACCATGTGGGAACCAACCTCTGACCTATGAAATTTGTCTCTCTAGAACAAAGTCCAAATACTATCCTAATGAAATAGGTTGTCTCTTAACCCTCCAATTTGCATATGGAAAAATATGAGAGTTAACAATGGCGACTCAAGGGGATGAGATTTCCCTAAGGGATATCGAGAACCTCATGACTTCTATACTCTACAACTCTAAAAATATGATCTCTATATCTTTGGTTTATAGATTAATGATGCCTATCATATGGGCTATGGAGTCCAATGTATGGCCCTCTACTAATCAGAAAAAGAAAGGAACAAAGCCACGTACACACCCATCTGCAACCGCAACCTACAACCACCAACACGTACAATTCCCCTAGCTAAAAAATGAGTTGAAGTCGACATGCAAGGGAAAACCACCTAGTCAGATGACAATGATGTAAACACCTTCCAAGCACAAGGCCACCCACCAATAAGGCCAATGGGATCCAAGGTAAGAGCACAACTTATTAGTGTGAAAGATGGTTTCTGTTGAAACTTGAAATATTGTAACTTCGAAGAATATTCTATTGTATTTTATTATTGTAATTTATTCGGAGATGTTTTATTCCTCCGTCGAGATGTTATTATTGTATTTGGTCATCATAGAGTCATGAGGTAAATCCTCCCATGTAAGTCGGGGCAATAGATCCCCTAGAGTCAAATGTAATGGGGTTTTTAAGTCCCCTTGAGGAGTCATCCCAGTCAGCATTAGTTGAGTGGTAAGTTAGTTGAGGCCAACATGTCAAGTTGTAAAATTAAAGTAGAAGTGAATGTATAAATAGAGATCTAGGCTCTCTCATTTATTCATTCATTCACACACACACTCACTTGTGTAATTTGCAATGGAGAGAGAGAGAGAGAGATCTACAAGGAGAAGGAGCACTTGTTTGGGGTTTTGTATTTGTACTTTTGATCATCTATATTGAGGAAGTTTTGCTGGGTTTTCTTCCCCTAGAGGGTTTCCCAGGATAACTTTGTGTCTCTTGTGTTTATGCTATGCTTGTTATTTTTTCAGTGATCCTGTATATGCTATTGTTGTGAAATTGAATTGAACACTGATGTTATCTATATTAGCATATTGAATCTTAACATGGTATCAGAGCTAGCCTGAAAGAAGGCAATGTATGGCATTTATGACACTTGTTTCACTTGCGACAATTTGAAAGCTAGGGCTTTGTATAGCAAAAACTAGTCATCTTGGCATTTTCACTATAAATCTCTTTTGGCAAAGGTTCGGGATCTGCAACTTGGACAGGCCGAAGATGAAATGTTCATGTACCTTGTGTCCGAGTTTCAGCCTCATATTCGTTGTACTTTGTGAGATGTGATCTGTACAAGTTAGGGTTTCTGCCTCTTCCAAAATGCAGCCCTAAACAGGTGACCTAGGGAAAAAGGACATATCTCGGGCTAGGAAGCTCCAAATAGAAATTTGTAAAAAGTTACAGTTAGGGAACGGACTGTAGTTTAACAGGGCCGAGTATCAGAGGCCTAAGTTGAAACAGTGACACGTGGCATTCCGTACAAGTTCGCTATGTCGTTTCATCCCGTAAACAGGTGACCTAGGGAAAAAGGTCATATAGCGGGCTAGGAAGCTCCAAATGGAATTCCGTAAAAAGTGACAGTTAGGGAACGGACTATAGTTTCACAGGGCCGAGTATCAAAGGCTGAAGTTGAAACAGTGACATGTGGCACGCCGTAAAAGTTTGCTATTCTGTTTCATCCCATAAACAGGTCATGTTGGGAAACTTAGCATATCTCTCTCATGAAGAATCCAATGAAGCTCAAATCTATGGGGTTGGAAAGATGACAGTTCAGGATACCACAGGATAGAACGACCCCTCTCCTTGGGCACATATCTGAAGGTGCACTGGTATTGGTACCACATAACACCCACCATACCCCTTTCTATATATTATCATGGCGGAGACCCTCAATAGAAAACTGGATAAGGAAAGGGAGGCAGACAACTTAGAAGGGATCCTCATTTCTCAAGGAGTGAAACCTCTCAACCATGCAAAGTTGTTGATGATACTCTTTCTGGGAAGATCTTCCAAATGAACACCTTCAGATTCAAGCAAGTTCTAGACAATTTTACTGAAGCATCGAGAGGCCGCGTAAATGCAAGAAACAGTCAAGACTTCAGCTAGAACATTTCCCCTATGTTGTTACACCAAATTTCTCGTATCTTTAGGTTCATTGGGAAGTAGCAATGTTGGACTTCCTTTAAATATTTAGGCACTCCCATTTTCCTTGAAGTGTCCCAAAGTGGTGAATTGGAATCTCATCATTCAAAAAATAAAAAATAAAATGCAAGGCCGGAAAGCACATTAGTTGAACCCTGCAAGAAAGATTATCTTAATCAAATTAGTCATTTCCTCTTTAGATAGTGCTCTACCTTATTAGATCCATTTCATATTATGAATCACATCAATAAGGAAGTTCATCGATTTCTATGATAGGGGGGCAAATCCAATCAAAAAAAATTCCATTTGGTCAAATGAAATGGGAGATTGTTAGAGATCCCCCGGCTAATGGTGGGCTCGGGATAAAGAATCTAAGACAAATGAACTTGGCTTCGAGTTCCAAAATACTGTGGCAGCTCATCAATAGGAAATATGAATGTTAGAAAGTAGTTTTTACGAAGAAATATTTAAGGGGTTCCATGTAGAGATGTATATATCAAGGCAGCTTGGCTAGTAAAGGATCGAGCATCTGGAAACTTTGTAAAGTAGCCTCCCACATCCTTTAAGAAGGATTGTATTGGATCCTAGGAAACGGAAAGCAAATTAATATTTGGGAGGATAAAACTATGGGGAGGGCCACTCTCTCTTCTAAGCATGAGCTCCAAGATTTATGAGAATGGCTTAAGGCATGTGGAATTGAATCTTTATTTGATCTCTCAAAGTGGGAGCTTTCAAGACACTAGAGGAGCTTAAAACAATTAGAAATTCCAAACACCTACAAATTCAATATTCAACCCTCCTCTCATTATTACAAGGCACAACTCCTATTAATATTGCCATTAGAAATAGTCGAGGTTGGGGAAAGGAAGGTTCATACTCTATCTAAGAAGGATACCAGACCTTTCTCTACAATCTGGCTCCAAGATTTAAGTAAATGGCTTAAGGCATGTGGAATTGAATCTTTATTTGATCTCTTAGAGTGGGAACTTTCAAAACACCTATAAATTCAATATTCATCCCTCCTCTCATTATTACAAGAAACATCTCCTCTTAATATTCCCATTAGAGATAGTCGAGGTTGGTGAAACAAAGGTTCATACTCTATCTGTGAAGGATACCAAACCTTGCTCTACAATTTGGCTATGCCCCCACAATCCAATATGTGGAAAAAAAAACTAGCACCTGGATGGTTTACCAAAAATAATTGTATTTTGTTGGGTCTTGGTGCATGGAAGGCTACTTACGATGGAGAATCTCAGGAAAAGGAATATACATCAACCATCGCAATGTGCTTTTATGTGTTGAAAAGGAAGAGACATCTAAACACTTATTTTTAGAATGTGCATATGCTCAACAAGTATAGGAAATTGTCTTGTTTGAGCTGGGGAAGCAAATAATCCTTCCCCGGAATTGGAGTGATTTGTTCTCTAATTGGAAGCATTTTTATCTAGGATCTATTCACAATAAACCAAATCTGAATTGAATTTGAACGGCTCTACCAAAGTTTATTTGTTGGAAGATTTGACTTGCCAAAAACAAAGAGATTTGATCTTCAAAGTTCATCCATCCTCAAAGAGAAGCAATCAAAGTTAAAGCTTTGATGATCGAAGCTCTCGACTCTAGAAGCATTTCTAAAATTGAACATGAAAATCTCACAATTTAGGAATGCCTTTGGGTCTGTTACCAGCTATTTTGTACAATAGCTGAATTTTTTGTGAGCCGCCAGTTTATTGAACATGATTCATGTTCATCATCAGTGTTCAAAAGTTCATAAGTCATTTTCAGGGCAATTTTGCCCCATTTGTAATAACTGCATGTTCATACCCCCATGGGGAATTTGTAAAAAGTTGGTCTAAACAGGGTCCTTTTATAAAAGACTCGGCTATCCTTAGGTTTAACTGTCAGGGTGATACTCTAGAGTATTTTTCCTTAAGAATTATGCATTGCGCTTCAGTCGTGTATAATTCCTGAGTTTTTCACTCATACCTCCAAAGCTGGAGTATTAACCATGGTGGCCGAACCTAAAGGTGGTTATTAGAGTCTTGTGTCTAGGATTTTTTCCATGTTAGCCATCTCGATTGAGTCGTATGAACATGCACTAGGTCCCTTAGGAGTTTTGTTTGATTCCGAGAAAAATAATTTTTTCCGTAATTTAGACCATTTTTTAATGGTTTAAATGGAATTTTTCTAAGTGTGATAAAAACCTCATCAGGAGGCGGAATTTGGCGTGAGGAGACTAATATTGACGCTTAGAGCGTCCTCTTTACCCTAGAATTCTCTTTTTTCAGATTCCGGGCAGTCACATTGCCTCTGGGCCAGTTTTCACTAAAAATGCCACAAACTGCACTTTAATTGCCAGAAAAGGAGAGTGCACTAGAGACAAAATTCAAAAAAAGTCAAAATTGATTAAAAAATTCATGGAAAAGGGATGCATTGTGATTCAATGAGGATGTACGATCACATAAAAAGGGAGAGGTCATGTTATAATAGTCAAAATTGGAATATTTGATTAAATATTAGCGGGGGCCCTTCCCTCACGTGGGGATCTTCCACGAATGCATGAGTGATGGAGTGGTTGGGTGAGTACTCCATTATGGTGGGAGACCATATATAATATTAAAATCACATGTTATCGAGCTTTGGTTAAAGCTTTTGAATGGTTCAAGTGAAGAGAGCATGGGCCTCACGTGGGCTTTCTACTCCACGTCAATCAAGCTCGCGTTTGGGTGGGCAAGTATTACCAGGTCTTGGGCGTTGGTTTCAATGGGAGTGAGGCTCCACCTCATCCCCCACCAACCCAATCACACCAACCAATATCCCATCACGCCCACCTCTTCACAAATCAGTGCGTGAGTCTCTCCTTGATTGGCATGCGCCTACCTCAAGCTTGGCTCTCTCCATGCCAATTTGCCTTAGGTTATTGGAGCTCTCTCATTGTATATATAGAGGTCTCTTCTCCCATATTGAGGATGGATAATTTTGCAAGAGAACTCTGCTCGAATGTATAATTTTGCTTATTGTTTAATTTGGAAATAAAGTGAAGACTTTGGAGGTCCATGCATTGTCTCTTGGTGTTATGAATTCATCTTGTTGAGGTGATATTTCTCTAAACCCATCTCTCTTTTGCAAGTGTAGTTTATCATTGCTAGCTTAGGAAGGCTATTAATCTAGCACGCATAGCCATTTATTGTCTTTAATTTGGTTATCTATGCAAGGTTTTTCAACATCTAAATGAATAGGAAGTAGTCAGTTCTACCAGTATTGATTTGATGTTGTTTTACTTAGCATTCTAGCACTTAATTGCACTTGTTTCTTGAGGTTTGTGGCTTTTCAGGGATCATCAAAGGTGGAGAAAGGTGTGAGCTCAGCTGCATATATCCTTGCTTCACAAGTCAAGAGCTCTTTTCTTCAACACTTCTTGTTTTTGCAAGATCTACAAGGGATTCAACTTTCAAATCCATAACTGAGCTATAAGGGGCTCTTCCTCATCCATCACTCATCAAATTTTAAAAAACTACTTTGGTTACTGGTTACTACATTAAGAGACCCTAATTTCTAAAGATCCATCCATTGGCTTCTTCCCTCTTGCCTTGTTTGGCTTTTTGCTCCTCCTCCATTTGCTTTTCTTCTTCTTCCTTGCCTTCGTTTTCTTCCTTCCTTCCTCTCACTGCTCCTCTCTTTCCTTCTATGTTCACAGCTCCTTGCTTCTCTCTTTGCTGCTTCTTTCCTTCTTTTCCTTTGGCTGCCATTTTCTCCTTGTTGACTGATTTTTCCTTCATTGGCTGCCTTCTTCCCTCTCTTTTTGTGTTTGTTTGGCTGCCTTTCTCTCCTCTCTAAATTGTTTGCTGCTACTTCTTCTTTTTATTGGCTGTCCTAACCTTATTTTGCAGCTCCTTCCTCCTCTCTTTCGCTGCCCACTTTCACCGTTGTTTGCTGCTACTTCCTCTTTTTATTTGACTGTCCCATTCTCTTAGTTGGCAGCCTCTTCCATTTCTTTTTTACATCCCCTTTCCATCCACTTCTCCTTTCTTTGTTTGTTAGTTCTTAGCCTAGCCTCATTTAGAAGTCAGCATTGTTGGTCTTGCATCTAGTTTCTTTGTTAGTTGGCATCTAGATCTCATTTTTAACATTAGTTTGGTTTGGAAAAAGTTTGCATTAGATCTCATTTCTCACTTTGAATCTTAGATCTAGGATTGCATCACTTTTGTAAAAGTTTGATTTTCATTTGAAAAGTTAAAGTAGTTTCCATTTCATTATTTCTAGATCTTAGATTAGCTTTTTCAAGTTTTGATTTGACTAATGCATAATGGGTGTTTTGAGTTGATTTGTTTGTTATAGGTACTTGACGAAAAGAACAAACCAAGAGGAGCAAAAAAAACAAGAAGAGAAGAAGCTAAAACCAAGAACAAAGAAGAGCAACAAACCAAGAAGAGAAACAAACCAAAGAAGAAGATTGTAACCAAGAAGATCTAAAAAACCAATCTCCTTTTGTAAAAGCTCTTAAGAGCTTCATAAGCTTCTATTTTCATTTCTTTTCTCTCTTCAATGGTTAAATTCCCAGGGCATTGTAATAGCTAATAAAAGAGCAAGTGGGATTTAAGTCTCCCACACCCAACTTCCTCATTTGGGAAAGTTTGTAGTGTCTTTGTCTTTTGTTTACTTCATTGTTAGCTTAGTTTTCCATTTTGCAAGTAGATCACTAGTTGTTAGTTTACATCTCTTTTGCATTCTTAGAATACTAATTGCTAGATTAATCTTCCATTATTTAATTTAATTGTTGTGTTTCTTGATCATAATTTCTCAATCTTAAAGGAACATAAAGTCTCTTGAACTTGTCATAAGACAAGTCAAGAGCACTCTCTGTCGGAGAGCATTGTTGCATTTTGCACTTTCATATAGATTAGATAAGACTCTTGAATCTCACCATCAGGTGGATCAAGAGCACTCTCTATCGGAGAGGTTTGTCTTTATGCTCTATTTAAAACACTCACAACTCATTCTCCCTTTAAAATTGGAATTTATTTGTTTTTCCATACCGCGTATGCTCTGGACAACCTTGAGAAAGGTTGGATTACTCAGAAACGGTATTGGTTGCTTAATCTCTCAACTTTAAACCATAATAAAATTCACCACCCCCATAACCAACGAATCCGGCGTTGATCGATAAATAGTCTAAGTGGGGAAATTCCAAGTGGGGGAGCTGGGCAGCCATGTTCAGACTCTAGTTGCTAGTTAGCTATTGAGCGTCTAGCTAGAGAACTGGGTGGTCCGTCATGTCTTCGAACGGAGCCATTTAGAATATTTCCCGGACAGATTTCCAGTACCTTGCGTATCGGTTGGAAATTCCCCTAGCCATAATAATCAAGATCATCTTAAAACACATAATAAAATTTACCGAGAGCATTGCAAAACGATCTCACGAACATATATTAAGACTTGTATTTCAGCATCCCAAGCACTTTTGACTCCATTTGGCACTGGTTCTTGAAACTTATATGCATCACCTTATTTTCGACCATTTGTCCTCCATTTTCTTAAGTCATTAATTATTCTGTGGATGCTTTAATTTTCGGTCATCATATATTATTTATCTCATCTTGTGTTTTGCAACTGCAACGTGGATTGCTTAATTATTATTGTGTTCATCTAAAAAAACTCCTAAACAACAACCATTCACACCATTCACCCCAAAAATACTTTAAAAACACAGAGCCTTAGACAACTCTTTGTTAGGGACAACCCCCCTTGGCTTCGTTAGGAGTTATCCTAAACGAAGGAGCTGGGATTCAGGTGATAGTACCTGGCTCATTGCTCTCCCCAAGGCCACACCTTTCCCACTTGTAGTGAAGAAACAACTTTCGAAACATTTCTGCTGCTAGTGTGCATCTCGGCGGACAACATCTTTGGCGCCGCTGCCGGGGACAAATCTTTTTGTTCCTAGATCACCTTAGTTTTTTCTTAGTTTTTACCTTTTATCTTTTGATAGATTTTTAGTTTAATCAACTCTCTAATATTAGACTTGAATCCATCTGGCGACTCCATTGTCAAATAACTTACCAAGGTATTCAACTAGAAGAAACTCTGAAGGCTTACGTAATTTCATCCCTGAACCTAAAAAGGTTTATTAGAGGAAATTGAATAAGCTAGCTTCTCATAGGATCCTTGAGAATCCTGGATCTGAGTCTGTTTTAGACATCCATATTCTTTTTTGTAGAGGTCAAAATAAAAAAATTCTGGCCACTAACCTTTTCCCTTTGATAAAATGTCAAAATAAAAGTAGAACTTTTGTGAGTATTTCAAATACATATTTTTTATTCTCACATGGCGACTCCATTGAAGGGATAAAACTCTTGTATCTTGTTGTCCGCCGAGATGCACACCAGCAACAGAAATATTTCGAAAGTTGTTCCCTCACTACAAGTGGGGAAGGTGTGGCCTTGGGGGCAAGCAATGAGCCAGGTACTGTCACCTGAATCCCAGCTCCTTCGTTTAGGCAAACTCCTAACGAAGCCAAGGGGGGTAGACCCTACAAAGAGTTTTCTATGGCTCTGAGTTTTAAGTGTTTTTATGTGTTGGGTGATGCGGATGGGTGTATTTTAGGAGTTTTTTGAATGATCAAAAATTTATAATGACAAATAAAATAACCACGAGATAATTGCAACATTACAAGATTGAAAACACAACCACTTGATAATTTAAAACAAGACAACCATATGATATAGAAATTTAAAGACAAGTGCTCCAGATAGATATTAAGCAAATAAAAATGATGTCAAGGACCAATGCCTTATGGAGTCAAAAGTCTTCAGTGCTTGAGTTGCTTGATACAAGAGTTCAAAGGTACGTTTGTGAGATCGTTTTGCAATTGTTCTTGGTTTATTTTATTGTAAATTTTAAGTGATCTTGTTTTAGGTGAGGGATATTTCCAACCGGAACACGATGTCCTGGAAATCTAACCGGAAAAACACTCTAGGTGGCCCCGTTCAAGGACATGACGGATCGGCCTGGATCACAGCGAGGCGTGCAATACTAACCAGCCACTGTGTTTGAGGTTGGGTTGCCCGGCACCCCCACTAGGAGTTCCCCACTTTGAGTACTTATCGAACAACGTCGATTCGTTGGTTATGGGTGAAAATTTTATTATGGTTTGAATCTTGCAAGATTAGGCAACCAACACCGTTTCTGAGTAATCCAACTTTTTAGGGTTGGTCAGAGCATACATGGCATGGAGAAACGAGTAAATTCAAATTTTATTATGGGGAATGATGAGCTGCGAATTTTAGTTAAAGCACACAAAAATGCTCTCCGATAGAGAGTGCTCTTGACTATCTTATGATCAGTTCAAGAGACTTATCTAATTTATATGAAATGCAATGCAACAATAAAAATGCTCTCCGACAGAGAGTGCTCTTGACTCGTCTTGCAACAAGTTCAAGAGACTTATTTACACTATATGAAATGCAAATGAGATAATTAAAGTGCAAATAACTTGAAATGAAACTTAACAACCATTATTGAAAGAGATCTAAACTAAATACTTGAAGCAAATCTAAGCTAAGAAAACAAGGAAACACACAAGACACTCTTCCCCGAATGGGGGAAGAAACACAAACTATGGGAGGCTTTATCCCACTTAGCCTTATTTCATTAATCAATTACAACTTTTGAGGATTTTCAACCTTGGAAAAGAGATGAAGAAAGTAGAAGTAACTTTTAAGAGCTCTTAAGAGCTTTACAATAAAAGGAGAGTGTTTAAGTCATGGTTTTGATGCTTGGTTTCAAGCTTCTTCTTGTTTTTTGCAATCTTCTTCTTCTCCACTTTGATGATTTTCTTCTCTTCTTCACTTCTCTCTTGAGTTTTCTTTTCTTCGAACCTACAACACAACAAAAATCAAACTTCAAGCACCCATTAGCATTAGTCAAAAATCCAATAATGAAACTTGAAACTACTTAGATCTAGAATTGCAAAAATCAAGTATTTTTAAACGCAAGCTTTTTGACTTTTAAATGAGATCTAAGACCAAACATGCAAACTAAAATGAAACTAAATCTAAGATCTAACTTTAAAACTAAATGATGAAGAAACAAGTACTAGCAAAAACGTAAGCAAGAAGGGAGGGAAGAAGGAAGCAAAGAAGAAGAGAAGAAAACGAGAAGGAGGTAGGGAGACGAAAGGAGAGGAGGAGAAGAAAGCTAAGGGAAAGGAGGGGGACGAGAAGGTTGAAGAAAACAAGAGATGGGAGGAGGTAAGAAGGAGAACCTAAGGGAAAACGAAGGCTAGAAGAGAAGGTGAGCAAGGAGAGGAAAGAAGACAAGAGCAAGGATGAAAGGAGGGATCTAAAGGGAAAAACGAGAGGAAGATGAAGCTTGAAAGAGGAAGGACAAGAGCAAGGAAGGAGGGACGAAAGCAAGGAAAGAGGAGGTCAAAACGAGGCAAGGATCAAGCTTGTCAAAAGCAAAAAACAAACTTGATGGGAGAGATCTAGGCTTGGAGAAGGGTAGAACTTTAGGCTTTCCACAGCTTAGAGATAGAACAAGAAACCAGTGACTGAAAGAGAGTTTTATAATTCTTGATGGATGAGGCAAGAAGGCCTTGTGTTTCTCGATTCTTTGAAGTAGAAGCCTTTTTTGAGAACCTGCAAGATGAATGTGTTAGTCAAAAAGAGCTCTTGCTTGATGGATAAGAAGAGACAAATCCTTTCTCCACCTAAAAGTGTACCTAAAAACCACAACACTCAAAAGAAAACATTAGATCAAATAATAACGTGCTAGATTGTTGGCCTTCCTATCAATGATCATACAATTAAAGTTAAGAGAGTTGAGTTAAGAAAGGTATCACCTCACACAAGATGAAATTGACACCCAAAGAACTCCAACATGGACCTCCAAAGTCCTCCACTTTATTAAATCTTAAACAAATAATACAAAATTCTCCAAAGTTTCTTTGCATAAATCTCCATGAAGAATGAGGAGGCAAGGCACTCCTTTTATACAAAAACTAGACACAAAAAACCTAACTCGAATTTGGCTTGAGAAGAGAGCCAAATGGCACCAAAAACTAATTTGAATCCCAATCTAATCCATGCTTGGAGTGAAGCTTCAATAACTAACACGAGTTTTGAGTAAATGCCGAATGAGGAGGTGGCCTCCACCTTGGCAAGGCGCCCCTCATTCCTACATTGGAAGCTCCACCCAACTTTGTAATGTACACCCAACCAATCACGTGAATGCCAAGTGGATAATGTGTGAGCTTGAAGGAGAATGCGTGAGCCATGAGGGAGACCAAGCTTTGGGTTGAAGTAATGATAACTCAAGTTTCAAAGGAAGCCAAGCCTTGAGGTGGCCACAAAATAAGGAGGGCGCCTACCATAAATTAAATGCATCCTCAACCATCCACTAATCAACCACCACATCATCAATTCGTGATTTCATGAAGGAGCTCACGTGAAGGTAAGCTCATGTCATCCTTTTAATTCAATTTGCAAATCCAAACCTTAATATAACATGTGCTTTAATACTTTAGTGGGTCGTACACCTCATGAGACCATGCCCCACCCCTTCCATAGTTTAAAAAATGATTTTTTGACTTATTTTAATTTTTGGACTCTAGTGCATTTTCACCATTTTTAGCAATTAGGTGCCAAAATGATGCATTATTAGCCAAAACTCCGCCAGAGGTGACGTAATCCCCCGGAATCTAAAGAATGAGGGTGCTTGGGTAAAGAGGACGCTCTAAGCGTCAAAACGAGCCTTCCCACGCCAAATTCTGCTTCCATATGAGGTTTTTATCACAACTTGAAGAATTCCATTTAAACCATTAAAAAATGGTCTAAATTACGGAAAATTTTATTTTTCTCGGAATCAAACGAAATTCCTAGGGGACCTAGTGCATGTTCATACGACTCAATCAAGATGGCTAACACGTAAAAAATCCTAGACACAAGACTCTAATAACCACTTTCGGTTTTGAGCACCATGGAAAATACTCCAGCTTTGGAGGTTTGAGTGAAAAACTTAGGGATTATACGCCACTGATGAGTAGCGCATAATTCCTAAGGAAAAAACACTCTAGAGTATCCCCCAAATGGCTAAACCTAAGGATAGCCGAGTCTTTTATAAAAGGACCCCGTTTAGACCAACTTTTTACAAATTCCCCATGGGGGTATGAACATGCAGTTATTACAGAAGGGGCAAAATTGCCCTGAAAATGACTTCTGAACTTCTGAACATTGAACATGTTCATGAAGCTGGCGGCTCACGAGAAATTCAGCTATTGTACAAAATAGTTGGTAACATCTGGCTCCAACTACGGGACGTGTGCTCGATCTGGTATTCATGCAAGGAGAGGATACGAGAACACCAGAATCTCTAGTTTTTATATAGCCTGTAAAAACATCTCAACTTGACAAAAAACCTTCAGTAGCACAAGTGTTATATAAAAATGCCAAATGAAACACCAACTATATTTTATTTTGAAAATAAATTCTAAGAAATTTAAATGCAGAAAAATAAATGCTTATTTTTTGAAAAAAAATTATTTTTCCTATTCTAACATAATATAAAAGAACATGTTAAGTATAATCAGAAATCCAATGTAACCATCTAAGCATGTAATCAATATAAAAGCAATTTTTTACCTTGTCTCTGGTTTCCAGCCAGAGCAAGGGCATGCTTATCAGAAAGTGCAAACCAGCTAGGATCTTCTGAATGGGAGGGCTGGACGGAGAATCATAAGTATGTAATAAATATTTGAAGTGCTTCCCAATATAGTAAGTTCTCCTGCAGGCATCCTCTATCCATGACATGATAGGGTGAAAAAACTCTGGATGATAAGGCAGTCCCGGTACCTCATAATACTGATCTGAAAGGCTGTTCTGAAAACAATTCTCTGTGAAAGTGTAAGCCTCGAACTGCTCTAATATACAAGGGACATCCAACGGCTGAGATATATGCTTGATTAACTGGACCCAATCCGACCCTTCACTGTATTGCTTCTCTAGATCATTTTTGTTGATAATCATGTGTGGCTCCGACTGCTCATATGCAAACATATCACGCTCTTCCTCTATGTTCAACTGCTCAAAATTCACACTCCCTTCTCTAGATACATCAAAAATAGGTTTTGCAATGTATGTCCAACAGTCATCATCCACATCTTTGTCAAATATGGGGGAGTCTTCATGAATTTTGTCATATTCCTGGCTATATGTATCCTCATGCTCATAAGTGGGATTATCAACAAAATTTCCAAAGGAATTTTGTAGATTATTGACTTCTTTAGACATGGCATAGATAGGGTTCTCTAAAAAGGTCCATTCATCGTTATCAATATCTATGTCATCCATGATGGACTCATCATTACTTATGCCATCCTCCAAGCTATGTTTATCCTCCTCAACTTCATCCTCTCTTTGAATAGGTGCTAGAAAAGTAGAGTAAATTGCACAAGTCCCAATATCATCAGTATTATGAGTATATTGATTAAATGGATTCTTGGGATTCTCAACATGATATTTCTTTTCTTTCTCATTGTGCAATTTAACCACGGAATCCTCAGATGCTGGCACAGTAGCATAGGTCCAATCCATTTGGATCCATCCTCCTAAAGTGGCATCCCACTTCCTAGAAAGCAGCATTCCCCATTTATCTGGAACATCAATAACAAGTATGTCCATAGCTACATGGATGTCCGGATACTTAGCCAACCTTACAAGTTGATTTTCAATCATTCCTTCAACCTTAACCGGCCTAGAATCCATAGCACAAACATTTTGATAAGGCCTTGTGGTTCTCAGGTCAAGCTGTTGCATAACTTTCTTAGTCATGAGGTTGGATCCCGATCCTAAATCTAACATACAGTTGTGTAGAATAAGATCTCCTATCATCAATGATGCATAAAATGGGGGATGATCTTCTTTTCTTGGGTCCCTAGTGTTACCAACTTTTTTGTACTATAGTTGGATTATCTGAAGAGTCGCCATTTGACAAACATGATAAGTGTTTGTACTCCAGTGTATCAGATGATCCATCCTTTGTGCCTAGCCAGTTTTGGTTAGTCAGTTTTGTTTTTCAGTCGATATGACCATGGCCCCACGGGGTTTGTAATAAAGTGTACTAGTAGGATTTTGAGTGGCTCGGTCCCCCATGACTTGGTTAAGCAACTAAGGTATTCCAGGGAGTTTTTTCCCTTGTCAATTATAATTTGCCTATAGCCGAGCTATAATCGATAAGGTTTTCTCCCACTTCCTCCAAAGCTGGAATACCCGATTTTGAAAATTTTAGCCATGGGGTGTTATTAGAGTCCAACAAATGTATATAAGCCAACTAGACACTATTAGAATAGGTTTTGGTCATGTCCTAGGTCAATAAGACCCTCAAAAAAGAATTCAAAAAAAATTTACTGGGTCCTCCAGTTTTGGGTTTTTAATTATTTTAATTTTTTAATAAATTTTTCCATAGTTGAAATGGAAAAATTTCAATTTGTAATATGTCAGTCATCTGGGATCCGAATTCAGTGATTGAAAGCTCTAACCTTAAGCCAAAAATCATTCATGATCACCGGACCAGTTTATCCTAAGTTTCGGATGTCAATTCAGCCTCATAATTAATAATTTCTCAAAAAAGTCATTTACAGAGAAATTATTAATTAAAATATTAAAAAATGAATATTTGGAGATAATCCAAATCTCTCCAAAATAATCCAAATGGATTAAAATAAAAGGCTAATTGACATGGCACTGGGCATTAATGAAGATTCCAATCATCTCAGTCATCATCCAGTCAAGTATCCAGTCAATAGTAGTGATTAACTCCAAAGGAATTCGCCCTCTGCATGCAGAAACTCGATTTTGGTGATGTGGAAGGGTTATTAAATGAAAATTGGTTTGGTTTTGAGTTGCATTGAATGGGAGTGGGGGCGCCTTACCTAGGTGGAGGCCACCTCCCACTCTCAACCACCAAGGATCTCGATCGAATTTGAGTTAAACTCCAAGCCACCTACCATCATCCTCACGTGTTCTCTCTTGTGCTCACGTCAATATTATTTGGAGCTCGAGTTTTACATGTCGCAACCTTTTATATGATGGTGGAGTTTCCAAGATAGGGATGGGGGGCACCTTGCCAAGGTGGAGGCCACCTCCCCATCCACATAGACTCCAAACTCGAGTTGTAGGGTGGGATTAACTCCAAGCTATGTGTTGATTAGATTATGACTGAGATTTGATAGAATTCGATTTGATGTCAAGGCCATTGGCTCTCTCCTTCCATGCCAATTCGAATTAGGGTAGAGGTAGTCTAGTTTTGTTATAAAGAGAGAGGCTTTCCTCCTCTTTTCTCATGGATCTTTTAGCATAGAAACTCTGGAGAATTTTTGTAATTTTTTTAAGTATTGAATAAAGTTGAGACTTTGGAGGTCAATGTGGAGGCTCTTGGTGGCCATACTTCATCTTGTAACGAGGTGACATCATGTTTTGCTTATATGCTTTCGATTTTTAAGTATTGGATTTATGATTTACAGGGCTAACAATCTAGCACAAGTATTATAAATCTATGGTTTTCTCTTGAGTATGTGGGCTTTTCAGGTGTTCTCCCAAAGTGCAAAAGTTCTTGTTGGTTTCACTTTCACTCTGCAGGTTGCCAAAGGAGTTTCGCTTTACAAAATCGAGAAACAAAGAGCTTTTGCTTCTTCCATCAAGCATTCAAAAAAATTTCATTTGGTTACTGGTTACTAGATCTACTTCTCTAAACTGTGGAAACCCAAGGCTCTATTCTTCTCCAAGCTTGGAAACCTTGTCTAGCTTGCCTTTGGTTTTTGGCTTGCTTGACTTTTGCCCCTTTTGCTCTCGTCCCACTTGTTCTTCCCTTCATTCTAGCCTCGTTCCAACTCCTTAGCTCTCCATTTCTTCCATTCGTCTTCCTTCCCCTCATCCTAGTCTTTCTCTCCTCTCCTTGCATTCGTCTCCCCTATTCTTCTACCTCCTTTAGTCTTTCCTCTCATCTCTTTTCCCTCTTTTTCTTGGCTCTCGTCCATCTCCATTTAGAGCTCCTTCTCCTTTCGTTTGGGTCCTCCCTCACCCTTTCGTTTTCCTTCCTTTTGAACTCCATTGCTAGCTTTTGTTTGCCTTCTTCTTTGCCCCAAGTCTCCCCTTTCGTCTCCTTTCCTCTTAGCTCCATTTGCCTCCCTTTCGTCCACCTTCAAATCTGCCCCTAATCACAACAAAAACAAATCTTAAACTTGTTAGTGTTAGTCTAGTTAGTAGTTAGATCCATTTTGTTGGATATTTTACAAGTAGTTTCTCCTGAAAAGTTAACACTTAGGTATTTCTAGATCTCATACTTTGCATTTGTCTTGGTAGGAGCTAGTGTGTATCTAGGTTGTTAGTGGCATTTTCTTAGTTTAGATTTCATTTAAAAGTGTTAAAAGTTTGCATTTAGGATTTGGCATATAGATTAGATCTTAGCTTGCACTTAGTTTCAAAGTTTTTATTGTTATTTTATTAACATCTAATGGGTGCCTTGTTGAAGTTGATCTAAGCTTGTGTAGGTACTTTGAAGGAGAAGAAAGACTTGAAAAAACAAGACTCAAAGAAGATCAAGACTATAACCCAAGGAGAAGAC
The DNA here is from genome assembly GCA_027924585.1 of Larix kaempferi. NCBI lineage: Eukaryota > Viridiplantae > Streptophyta > Pinopsida > Pinales > Pinaceae > Larix > Larix kaempferi. Next base: position 2,555,323 of record BSBM01000573.1, read on the forward strand.
TTGAACCAAGAAGAGAAATTATATACACTCTCCTTTGTAAAAGCCATTCAGGGCTTCTAAGTATTGTTTCCATAGTTGTTTTATCTCTCTCAAAAGACCTTTCAAGGGTTTCATTCCCAAAGGCACTTGTAAATTCATTAATAAAAAAGGCTAGGTGGGATAAGGCCTCCCACACTTTGGTTTCTTCTTCCCCATTTGGGGAAGAGTGTTCTGGTGCATTCTTTAGCTTAGTTTTGTGTTAATCTTCTAGATCTATTTTTCATAATTTTGTACTTAGAATAATTTTATTTCAAGTCTTGACCTGAGAAGCCTCTTGGAATTTTTATCCCAAGTGCCGCATTAACACTGCGTGCTGCTTCTCTTTCCCCACCGTGTACTGCGTAGGACCGGCTAAGCTGGAAGTTTCATGAGCGGTGTGCAGAAGTGACTTTGACTTCACCTTAGGACTAGTCCCTATTTTGGTAGAACACTAGCTTTCGTTCTTGCAAGTAGATCATTTCTTTTAAAGTTATCATTGTTTATTTTCAATCTTATTGAGCTAACACGTTTGTTTTTTGCGTACAATCTGTTTCTATCTTAACAAAGAACTAAGCCTCTTGAACTTGCAATAACCCAAGTCAAGAGCACTCTCTGTTGGAGAACATATTAGTATTGCATTTTCCCTGCATTAGGCATATAGAATAGCTAAGTCTCTTGAACCTTGTCATAAGACAAAGTCAAGAGCACTCTCTATCGAAGAGTTTAATATTGTGCTCTAATAATAAAAAACTTCCAACTCACATCCCCTTAATAATTTATCTTGGTTGCTATCCAACACCCGTATGCTCTGCCAACCTGAAAAGGTTGGGCTAGTACTCAGAAAGGTGTTGGATTTGATAATTTTTCGATAAACATAATAAAAAATTTCACCCCCACAACCAACGAACCGGCGTTGCTTTTTCGAGACATACTCAGGTAGTGAGCAAAGTTCCTAAAGCTGGTGGGGCCGGAAATTACAGCTGTCTTAGACATCGGAGTGGTTAATTCTTAAGACACCTACTCCTTGACATCTGGGCGGTCTGACTTACCATCAGAGGGGAAGCCACTGAAAGTACACCTTTCCAGTCGATTGCTTACCTTGTTGTTCTTAGCCTAATAATCAAGACCATTGAAACTTTTAATTTGCACAACGATCTCACGAACAGCTACTATTGAGACTTGCATTTCAGCATCCCCAAGCACTACACTTGTTTGACTCCATTTTGGCACTGGTCATTTTATATTTATGCTTTAATTAAGTTGGGCCATTTGTCCATTGGATTTTATATTTGGAACTTATCTATCTGTGGATGCTTCTTATTTTCGCAAAGTCTTTCATATACTGTTTCGCAACGTGGATTGCATTTTACCTTGTGTTTCATTTAAAATAAATTTGTGATATTTCATCTTTAAAACTCCTAAACAACACCCATCCGCATCACCATACACTAAAAACATTAAAACACATCGAGCCATAGTAAACTCTTTGTAGGGACTACCCCCCTTGGCTTTGTTAGGAGTTAGCCTAAACGGAGGAGCTGGGATTCAGGTGACAGTACCTGGCTCATTGCTTGCCCCCAGGGCCACACTTTCCCCACTTGTAGTGAGGGAACAGCTTTCGAAAAATTTATGCTGCTGGTGTGCATCTCGGCGGACAACACCTAGTATGTAGAATTACAGAAGGGTCTTCATAAGCATTAGTATAGCTTGTCGAAGGTTTCCCTATGGTCTCTGAAAAATGACCTTTTTGGGGGTAGGGGGCTTTATAGGTGTGGGGGGTTTTGGAGGAGTTGGAAGATCTAAAATTTTCAAAAGCTTTTCCTTCTGCCCAGGTATTTTGCACAGTTCTAAGACAGGTGTTATCACATTTTATGTCGGGAGCAACTTCCACTCTGCAGACTGTGTGGCCGAGGACCGCACAGTACCTTTTTTCCAGATCGGAGATCAGCTGCCTTCAGAGGAGGCATTTTTGTTCAGATTGCCCCTAGCAGATACATCAGAGGGGACAGGCAGTTGGACTTACCATCTACCACAGGGTTACCTTTCCTTGCCAGGCTTTGACACAAGCCCATTTGAGACAGTGCCTAGTCATATTCTAATAGAGATTGTCACAGTACAGTGCTGGTTTATTGTATGCCCGAATTCAGCAGAGATCCAGCTCAGATACAGTTTCAGTAGCAGCAGGTATATGGTGCAGCAGGTATTGCATATATTGATTATTGCTCATGTTGTAGATTAGACTCTTTTACACTTGCTAGTACACTAACTTTGCATGAAATGATATATTTGGTGATCTGCTTATGATATGATGTGTTTGGGCCTTTGGTGATGTCAGTCCACCCCTCTAGTTAGACTTATGTATATGCACGCTAAGTCATGTCCTGTATACTTGACTTAGACTTGATCACTTAGCCCCTCGGCAGCTGACTTTAGCACCATTATCACCTTCTCCACCCATCCAACTCATCCATGACACTTCTTCCCCGACTTGGATTATGATTTGTGATCACGAGGACCCCCTTTCCCCACTGATCTCTGAGTTTGCCATGACTCCCTGTTTATTGTGCCTCGGCTCTTTAGTGTGTGAGATACACGGTTAGACCTGGGATTTGCTCCTGTCGGTTGCCCCCAATGTTGCAATGCAGTTAGGATTGTGTAGCCTCACCGGGTGCTCCCCACTTGTCATCGAAGCTTGTATTACCCACCCCCATTACCTTTGCAGTATGAGCACCATGTTTATATCTTTTGAGATATGTATGTAGCCCAAGAGGGCCATGAAGAAATTAAGAAATGAAATGTAAATCAGGCTAAAAAGGCCATTGTATTGTAAATTGTAAAATCTAGCCAAAAAAGGGCTAAGTATGAAACTCATTGTAAAAATCCATGCAATGTGTTTATGAACACACATGGATTTTGGTCAGCTATACATGTCAGCATTTGTAGTGGTTATTTCTCACCTAGTCCTGCGGGACAAGGAGGTGAGAAGGAGCAAGGGACAAGCTCAAGATTGCCCCCTAGAGTCTCAAGTTACGGTTTGTCGGACACCTTGTTTGGCGGCTCTGGAAAAGAACCTCACGGAGTCTTCGGATACGGATGTGAGTTGTGGGATACCTGTTAGATGACTAGTGGTGGTTTCCCTGCACTATACCCATTTGTGAGGCACCGCCCTTCCCCGTGTTTTGTCATGGCATACTTACCTCAATGGACCCCGTTTTCCCGAGATGTCTAATGGTCACATGATCCTTATCCTCGTCTTCCCATATCTTTTACCATGTTGTCCACATCACCTAGAGTCAGCAAGGTGGTCAATTCTATGGAGGTGTATAGCATCCTAGTCTTTTGGAGGTGGTGGGCCCATTTCACCAGGGCCTTGTACTATTTCGGGATTTAATGTATTTTTTATCACCATGATATCATTTATTGCTTAGTAATGTACTAACTTGTTTAATTGAGCCTTGTCACTTCATGCTTGCATACAGGTTTCAACTAGCACTATAGTTGACCAGATTTGACTTGGTCAAACTGGGTTGACTAGGCCAAAAATGGGCCCGAAAAAATGTTGCGATCGGAATTTCGATTTCGATCATTTATTATCTACAGGGGTTCCATATGTGCATGCAACTGACGGAATTGCAAAACATTGAGCCATTTGGGAGATTTTTAATTATTATTGGTCAACTTTGACCTGTTTTAATTAAAAATCATGGATTTGGGGCAAATATTGCCAAAGTGATGGATCGGGGTCGTTCAAGTGGTCATCACTACTACTTTTGGGGTCCACGATCACATTGCAGCAGACGGTTCGGCAATCCGGGCAATAAAAGTGGGTCAAAAGCCCAATTTTCATCTTCAGCCATATAAACTAGCAGAAAATACATGGAAATCAGAATTTGACTAAGGCAACTATGGAGAAATGGCAAAATCAAAGGTTGGCAATGGTAAAGGTAATTACTAAGGTATTTTTGGTATGTTTTGACATTGTATTTGATGGTTGTGGGGCCCTCACTTGCCCAGCTCACTAGAGGACGAGTTCATCCATAGAGGGAGCGTTTTCTCCACTAGGGGAAATTCGACTTGGTTGTTTTCATGGCTATGTTGGTGTGTGGGACCCTTGATATATTGTGTTGGGGGGGATAAAACATCCCATAGACACCCCCCAACACCACCTTGTATTGTTGTATGGCCCACAAGGGCCCCTCTCATCCACTAGTGGGCTCTCTTGGGGCAATTCGCACCCCCCACTTGGGATTCATCTCCACCATTCGATTTTGTGGATGGGAAGATGATCTCAACCCTCCATTTTGGGGGGAAACCTAGTTGAGAGTGAGCCATCTCTATAAGAGAATGGACTCACCTCATTTTACTTCTTCTTGGCATTGTAGAGACTTGACTTTGAGCTTATAAAGAGACATTCTTCTTGAGTCACTTGTGGTTTTGGAGTTGGATTCTTCTTGTGTTGATTGAGATCACATCTTTGATGCATTGCTGAGCTATTTGTGGTGTTCCCATATCTCCTTGAGCATTTTCGATTTGCAGGTGAAGTTGGCCACTAGGGGAAAACGCAGCTCTTGAGACAGGGTCTCCTTGCTGGTGTTTTTCTTTTGGTTCTCCAACAGGGAAGTGAATTTACTATCATTGTCATTCATTTTCCTCATTATTTGTCATCTCATTTGTTGTTTATTATTGTCATATTGCCATAGAAACTGACTTTGTCTTCTCCTTGGCAGGTACAAGAAAAACGCCCCTACTCACTGGCTGCTCCAAAAAAACGCTGAAGGGAAAGCACATTTTGGCTCTGCATTTGATCTTTGGGGAGTGTCTTCAGCACGGGAATACCTTCTCCATTATCCGGGTACTGATCTTTCTTCCTCTCTTATAATCTTTCTTTCACTGTTTGAATGCTAAGCTGCAACCATTTAAAAAAACCTAAAAAATTGATAACTTAGGATTTCACCGTAGGAACTTGTTATAACTAAAAACCCAGTAATGATATATGCTTAAACTTACATATCTCAAGTTTCATTCGAATCCGGCCCCGTTTACCCTTAGAACTAGGAGCTAGTCATCTGTTGAATTCGCCCTCCTTGGGCATTTCAGCCAATCTCATTGTTGGGTTAACTTTTGGGTTGTGGGTATTCATGATTCCAGCTTAGAACGCTATTTTACCTTAAGGAATCAAGTTTCAAAGCTTTTAGACTCCATTTGCCCGAAATTTTAGCACTGGTCCACCTGGCAAAAACGCCCCACTTGGGCATTTTTCTCTTACTGCTTAATTGGGTTGATTTGGGGTTTTGGGTACTTCTGATTTGGATTGCTATTGTCATTTTACCTTAGGAAATCAAGTACCATCTTCTAGAAGTGATCATAAATGTCATTTTCTTGCTGCCCTAGGTCCATTTGATTCATTATCTAACCAGTTACCTAGGCAGTTCAATATAGCACATCACTTCTATTTCATTTCAGCTCCCTAATCATTTCAGCCATATAATCTCTTGTTATAATCATAGTATTTAACTATTTCTGATTGCTGGTCACTTATCTCATCACGCTTATTTTATTGCTTGTGTCCACTCATTGGCTGAAATCAAACATAGGAGCTCATTTACACTCATCCCTTGCTTTCGTCTCTCATCTTTCTGTTTTTGGGTGTATTTGTTGTCTCTCAACCATCACTGGTTGAGCAGGGTCTCCCCCTTGACTTGGCCAAGTGCCTCGTCCAAAGTGACAGTAGCCTTGTCCGGTGTGACTTCCGTTCATTTGAGCGGAGGACCTAGCTATTGCCGGTTACACCTTCCTAGTTGTCTCCACTACCGTCCCTATTGGGATACCTACCACAAACAGCTAGAGATTGTGTGATAAGAACAGGAACAGGAACCTTTGAATTGGCTAGCCAATTACCCAAGTCAAAACTCAAATCAACAATTTATTTAACATCATTTATTTCTTTAGCAATATTAGGAATTGTTACCTTAGGTGCATTCTGTGTGGAAGGTCCATCCCTTGCTTTCCTTTGGTAAGTCACGCCCTTGAAATTTTGAATGTCGTTGATTTGTTCATCTTAAGGCATCTCACCATAATACTGATTCAAGTTATCAACCTTCTGATGATACTGGTTGGCTTGTGTCCAATTTTCCCTGGGAATGCTACTGATGTCACCTACATGATTAATGTAATCAAGCTCGCTTGTCGATGTACTAGGACCACAACCTTCTGGATGACCATGCTCTTGAACATAGCACGCATAGTGGCAACCAAATTCTTCATGGAAGTCTCTGCATGCCCTACAAAATGGCTCGTAATTTTCCACCATGTTAGCAACTTCCAATTGATGAGGAGGCCTTTGTTCATGGTTTTGAGGCTTTCTTTGCCAAGTTGGTTTTGTAGGAAAAGTTCTTGGAGCAAGTTGAGTTTGTGATCTTTCCATGGTTACAAACCTGTTCCTCATCTCCTTCATCTATGCAAGATGTTTCACTTCCGTTTGCTCCATTCTTTCAAGTCTTTGTTTCATTTCTAACATATGTTTCTCATAATTATCCTTTATGGGATCCTTTTCTTTGTGTTCAGATGCTTTTAAAGGAGTGAAAGATCTGGAATAGCCATGAAGGTTGGACTCACCTGATGATTGCATATTTAAATCAATTTTAACTGCCATCTCTTGAGCTTGTAGGAGAGTAGTGGGTTCTTTATCCCTGATCTGGTATTGCATCTTCCCACTAAGTGCTTCAATATAATAGACCAAAATGGATGGTGCAGGTGGTGCAAGAGTAGCCGGAATGGCGTTTGACAGTTTTCTGTAAACCTTGTGTTGAACTCATCCATTGTTTTGGTTTCCTTCTTCTTTACGTTGGTCAATGAAACAAGTTGATGCCTAGGTTCCTTCTTTTCACCGAACTTGTTGGTGAAAGCAGTCTTGAAGGTTGCAAGTGTGGCAAATGAGTTGTTTGGTAAATTATTGTACCAGTCACCAGCTTTTCCATCCAAGGAAAGAGCAAAGAGCTTCATGTAGACATCGTCATGCTGATTTGCAGGATCACTAACATAAGCATTGATACATCTTGAAAAGTTTCTGAGATGCATGGCGGAAGTTGTGGCATCAGTGCCAGTATACATTCGGAGTTTCTCTACAGCTTTTTCTGGAAGACGATGGGGTTGACCTGCTATCTGAGAGAAATCGAGTTGAGTAAAATACTCACCCATGATGTCGGGAATACAAGTGTTCTTGTTTTCTTCAAAATTATTTTCTAAAACCAAACTATGGATGTCCGAAATAGATTGAGATCCAAGATCTTCAAGGATCCTACAAGAAGCTAGCTTATTTAATCTCCTCCTATAAACCTTTTCAGGTTCAGGGATGAAACTAAGTAAGCCTTTAGAGTTTCTTCTAGTTAAATACCTTGGTAAATTTAAAGACAGTGGAGTCGCCAGATGGATTTCAAATCTAATATCAGAGAGTTGATTAAAATAAAAAATCTGTCAATTAGGTAGAAAACTAAGAAAAAACTAAGGTCGTCCAGGAACAAAAAGATTTGTCCCCGGCAATGGTGCCAAAAATGTTGTCCACTGAGATGCACACCAGCAGCAAAAATCTTTCGAAAGTTGTTCCCTCACTACAAGTGGGGAAGGTGTGGCCTTGGGGGCAAGCAATGAGCCAGGTACTGTCACCTGAATCACAGCTCTTCCGTTTAGGCAAACTCCTAATGAAGCCAAGGGGGGTAGACCCTACAAAGAGTTTTCTATGGCTCTGAGTTTTAAGTGTTTTTAAGTGTTGGGTGATGCGGATGGGTGTTTTTTAGGAGTTTTTTGAATGATCACAAATTTATAATGACTAAATAAAATAACCACGAGATAATTGCAAGATTACAAGATTGAAAAGACAACCACTTGATAATTTAAAGCAAGACAACCATATGATATAGAAATTTAAAGACAAGTGCTCTAGATAGATATTAAGCAAATAAAAATGATGTCAAGGACCAGTGCCTTATGGAGTCAAAAGTCTTGAGTGCTTGGGTTGCTTGATACAAGAGTTCGAAGGTACGTTTGTGAAATCGTTTTGCAATTGTTCTTGGTTTATTTTATTGTAAATTTTAAGTGATCTTGTTTTAGGTGAGGGATATTTCCAACCGGAACACAATGTCCTGGAAATCTAACCGAAAAAATACTCTAGGTGGCCCCGTTCAAGGACATGACGGACCAGCCTGGATCACAGCGAGGCGTGCAATACTAACCAGCCACTTTGTCCGAGGTTGGGTTGCCCGATGCCCCCACAAGGAGTTCCCCACTTTGAGTACTTATCGAACAACGTCGGTTCGTTGATTATGGGTGAAAATTTTATTATGGTTTGAATCTTGCAAGATTAGGCAACCAACATCGTTTCTAAGTAATCCAACTTTTTAGGGTTGGTCAAAGCATACATAGCGTGGAGAAACGAGTAAATTCAAATTTTATTATGGGGAATGATGAGTTGCGAATTTTAGTTAAAGCACACAAAAATGCTCTCCGATAGAGAGTGCTCTTGAATGTCTTATGATCAGTTCAAGAGACTTATCTAATCTATATGAAATGCAATGCAACAATAAAAATGCTCTCCGACAGAGAATGCTCTTGACTCGTGTTGCGACAAGTTCAAGAGACTTATTTACACCATATGAAATGCAAATTAGATAATTAAACTGCAAATAACTTGAAATGAAACTTAACAACAATTATTGAAAGAGATCTAAACTAAATACTTGAAGCAAAACTAAGCTAAGAAAACAAGGAAACACACAAGACACTCTTCCCCAAATGGGGGAAGAAACACAAACTATGGGAGGCTTTATACCACTTAGCCTTATTTCATTAATCAATTACAACTTTTTGAGGATTATCAACCTTGGAGAAGAGATGAAGAAAGGAGAAGTAACTTTTAAGAGCTCTTAAGAGCTTTACAATAAAAGGAGAGTGTTTAAGTCATGGTTTTGATGCTTGGTTTCAAGCTTCTTCTTGTTTTTTGCAATCTTCTTCTTCTCCACTTTGATGATCTTCTTCTCTTCTTCACTTCTCTCTTGAGTTTGCTTTTCTTTGAACCTACAACACAACAAAAATCAAACTCCAAGCAACCATTAGCATTAGTCAAAAATCCAATAATGAAACTTGAAACTACTTAGACCTAGAATTGCAAAAATCAAGTATTTTTAAATGCAAGCTTTTTTACTTTTAAATGAGATCTAAGCCCAAACATGCAAACTAAAATGAAACTAAATCTAAGATCTAACTTTAAAACTAAATGATGAAGAAACAAGTACTAGCAAAAACGTAAGCAAGAAGGGAGGGAAGAAGGAAGCAAAGAAGAAGAGAAGAAAACAAGAAGGAGGTAGGGAGACGAAAGGAGAGGAGGAGAAGAAAGCTAAGGGAAAGGAGGGGGGCGAAAAGGTTGAAGAAAACAAGAGATGGGAGGAGGTAAGAAGGACAACCTAAGGGAAAACGAAGGCTAGAAGAGAAGGTGAGCAAGGAGAGGAAAGAAGACGAGAGCAAGGATGAAAGGAGGGATCTAAAGGGAAAAACGAGAGGAAGATGAAGCTTGAAAGAGGAAGGACGAGAGCAAGGAAGGAGGGACGAAAGCAAGGAAAGAGGAGGTCAAAACGAGGCAAGGATCAAGCTTGTCCAAAGCAAAAAACAAACTTGATGGGAGAGATCTAGGCTTGGAGAAGGGTAGAACTTTAGGCTTTCCATAGTTTAGAGATAGAACAAGTAACCAGTGACTGAAAGAGAGTTTTATAATTCTTGATGGATGAGGCAAGAAGACCTTGTGTTTCTCGATTCTTTGAAGTAGAAGCCTTTTTTGGGAACCTGCAAGATGAATGTGTTAGTCAAAAAGAGCTCTTGCTTGATGGATGAGAAGAGACAAATCCTTTCTCCACCTGAAAGTGTACCGGAAAACCACAACACTCAAAAGAAAACAGTAGATCAAATAATAACATGCTAGATTGTTAGCCTTCCTATCAATGATCATACAATTGTAGTTAAGAGAGTTGAGTTAAGAAAGGTATCACCTCACACAAGATGAAATTGACACACAAAGAACACCAACATGGACCTCTAAAGTCTTCCACTTTATTAAATCTTAAACAAATAATACAAAATTCTCCAGAGTTTCTTTGCACAAATCTCCATGAAGAATGAGGAGGCAAGGCACTCCTTTTATACAAAAACTAGACACAAAAAACCTAACTCGAATTTGGCTTGAGAAGAGAGCCAAATGGCACCAAACACTAATTCAAATCCCAATCTAATCCATGCTTGGAGTGAGGCTTCAATAACTAACACGCGTTTGAGTAAATGTTGAATGAGGAGGTGGCCTCCACCTTGGCAAGGCGCCCCTCATTCCTACATTGGAAGCTCCACCCCACTTTGTAATATACACCCAACCAATCACGTGAATGCCAAGTGGATAATGTGTGAGATTGAAGGAGAATGCGTGAGCCATGAGGGAGACCAAGCTTTGGGTTGAAGTAATGATAACTCGAGTTTCAAAGGAAGCCAAGCCTTGAGGTGGCCACAAAATAAGGAGGGCGCCTACCATAAAGTAAATGCATCCTCAACCATCCACTAATCAACCACCACATCATCAATTCGTGATTTCATGAAGGAGCTCACGTGAAGGTAAGCCCACGTCATCCCTTTAATTCAATTTGCAAATCCAAACCTTAATATAACATGTGCTTTAATACTTTATGTGGGTCGTACACCTTATGAGACCATGCCCCACCCCTTCCATAGTTTAAAAAATGATTTTTTGACTTATTTTAGTTTTTGGACTCTAGTGCATTTTCACCATTTTTAGCAATTAAGTGCCAAAATGATGCATTATTAGCCCAAACTCCCCCAGAGATGACATAATCGCCCGGAATCTGAAGAATGAGGGTGCCAGGGTAAAGAGGACGCTCTGAGCGTCAAAACGAGCTTTCCCACGCCAAATTCCGCCTCCATATGAGGTTTTTATCACAACTTGAAAAATTCCATTTAAACCATTAAAAAATGGTCTAAATTACGGGAAAAAAAAAAAAATATATATATATATATATATATATATATATTTTTCTCGAAATCAAACGAAACTCTTAGGGGACCTAGTGCATGTTCATACGACTCAATCGAGATGGCTAACACGTAAAAAATCCTTGACACAAGACTCTAATAACCACCTTAGGTTTTGACCACCATGGAAAATACTCCAACTTTGGAGGTTTGAGTGAAAAACTCAGGGATTATACGCCACTGATGAGTAGAGCATAATTCCTAAGGAAAAAACACTCTAGAGTATCCCCCAAATGGCTAAACCTAACGATAGCCGAGTCTTTTATAAAAGGACCCCGTTTAGACCAACTTTTTACAAATTCCCCATGGGGGTATGAACATGCAGTTATTACAAATGGGGCAAAATTTCCCTGAAAATGACTTCTGAACTTTTGAACACTGACGATGAACATTGAACATGTTCATGAAGCTGGCAGCTCACGAGAAATTCAGCTATTGTACAAAATAGCTGGTAACATATCTCATATTTTGTTTGAGATTTGTGTGTAGATGAGCCTGTTAGATTATGATAACTTCGGGATGTCCTCCATGACTCAGATGCCTTGCATGGAGGGACATTAGTACCATAGGCATCAGGATGGAGTAGAGAGTGAGATGCACTCTATTCAGTGGCATGAGCCCAGCTGGTGCTACATGCAGAGCTTTAGGGGAGGTTGACCTATGCATGCATGAGTTTTGCATGACCTGCCAGCATTCAGTGAATGCATGCAAAAGTGACTTTTTGCATACACCGAGAATTAGAGTTTTGGCAAACTTAATTCATCGGTGAAATTATTTATAGAGGCAGGGGGTCCCCAGATGGGGTTACTCAGTTGCATTATCAGAGAGAGATACTGCTAGAGTGAGGTGGACGAATCTGTCCATGTGGGGCGACTTTCTGAGATAGGAAGGAGTTGTTGCAGGAGCTAGGAAGGTCAGATCTAAGCTAGATCAGTGACCTTCAGTTCTAGAGAGACCAGATCTCCAAGTACTGTGAGCTGAGAGAGCTTCACAGTGTGATTATTGTCTAGATTGGAGGAGGCCGAGTTTGCTTGGAGGAGGAAATTTTTCCTGAGGAGGAGAAGCTCGTTGTGAGCTGGATTGATCGAGTTAGAGTCCAAGACTTTCAGGATAGCCTTGCCTCGAGATTTGAGGAAGGTTAGAGACGATCGGAGCTCATATATGTTGAGATCCGGAGCAGTACGAGCATTTGACATCCAAAGGAGGAGGGCGCACTCGTGCATGCAGAGAGGGTCGATTTCATCAGTGGGCAGTCTTCAGAGCGAGCAGATCAGAGCAGAGTGATCGAGAGAGGGAAGATCAATCAGAGGCTTCATCAGAGCACTCAGATCCAGATTGGCAGTTAGGGCACACTTCATCAGTGCATGCATCAACTGGATGCATGCAAATATGGGTTTATCCTAGTCAGAGGGATTGAGCTACCGGTTGAGGTAACTCTGTATTGTATCTTCTTGTATACATATATATGCTCTGGGCTCGAGATTGAGAAGATAGACCCATAGTTAGCTGGTTTCTCTCGAAAGGGTTCCAGGGTACATCTGTTGTCTATTGTTGGTGATTGCTTTTATATGTTGTTGGTAGATGCAGATCTAGTGGTTGAGTCTATGTTTTTATGAGTATGTACTGACATTGAGATTCATACTACTTGAGGTCTCAGGGAGTAGTGATCTCTGTATCAAATATTTACATGGTATCAGAGCCCTGTTGAGGATCAGGGTGAGCAGTCACACATAGATATGCAGTGGTGGTGACTAGATCTGAGATAGATCTAGTAGATCTGTGGAGGTAGAGACCAGATCTACCAGATCTGAACGTTCCCGTTCAGATCTGTGTGTGTAGAGGTCAGATCTATCAGTTCAATTGGGTTGTGGTCAGATCTGAGATAGATCTACCAGATCTGTGATCAAGAGAGATTCTTGCTTACCGTGGGTTACAGTTTTTCCAGTTGGGTGAGTATGGCTACTGGTTTGAGAGTGGAGGACCGGTTGGATGGTGCCTCCAACTACAGTGCATGGAAGGCAGGCATTACTCTCTTGCTGAAAGAGAGTGAGTTATGGGATGTTGTGTATAGCACGACAACAAATCCTGTTACTATTCCGTCAGATGCCACTGCCAAAGCAGTGTATGAAAAGAAGAACATAAAGGCCCAAAGGATCCTGCTTGATGCGATCAAGGATCACCTTATTCCACATGTCTCTACCAAAGACAATGTGTATGAGATGTGGGATGCATTGACTAGTCTGTACCAGAGTTGAAATGAAAACAGGAAGATGGTTCTCAGAGAGAAGCTGAGAAGCATCAAGATGGGGAAGGATGAGAACATGGTTACCTATCTCACCAAGATCTCTCAAGTGAGAGATGAGTTGGGAGCAGTCGGTGAGAAGGTAGAGGACAGTGAGCTAGTTCGGCAGGCCTTGAATGGCGTGTCTGTAGCATGGGCAGTGTTTGTTCAGTCCATCATAGGTCGTGAGAACCTTCCCAAGTGGGATAGACTGTGGGATGATTTCACACAGGAGGAGACCCGGAGAGGGTACATTCAGAGTTCAACTTCTGCCATTCCTGAGGAGGAGGATGTGGCTTTCGCAACAGGCGAGAAGCAGAGGGGCAGACAGAAGAAGGATCTAAGTAAGATCAAGTGTTTCGCCTGCAATGAGTATGGACATTATGCGGGACAGTGTCCGCATAAGAAGGGGAAGTAGGCGAGGGATGAGTAGGTGGCAGCAGCATAGGAGGTTGATGAGTTCTCTTTTCGGTTTGAGAAGGAATTCTCACTAGCCACAGTTCAGTAAGGACATGATAGCAGCCCACCTGAGATTCAGGCTGATTAGAGATGGAGAGTGGACATTACTCTTAGCAGTCATATGACAGGAGTGCGAGATGCATTCCTGATTCTAGAGCATACGGCGGCAGTACAGTTGACTCACGATGGTCAGGGGGTTAACCATTTAGTTGCTGGTGTGGGCAGAGTGAGATTTCTGCTTGACCGTGGGGAGCTCCTGGAGGTATCAGGCGTGTTCTTTGTTCCAGGACTAAGAGGGAGTGTTCTCTTAGTGGCAGCATTGGCAGCTGCAGGATTCCCTGTAGTGTTTCACAGGGATCAATTCTTCACCTATCCCAGAGGAGTAGACCCAGTGTTGTTTGGTCACAGGATTGATGGTGAGTACTTGGTGGACAGCCTACTTCAGGCACATTAGGATGGTTGAGTGCATCCTCTTCAGATGCAGAGGGGGATGATGGGCGAGATGCTCACAGCAGAGATGAGGCCAAGAGGAGTGGGCCTGTTCAATAGATGGGTGAGCGAGAGGCTCACCATGATGAGGATCAGGGCAGTGATTGCGGAGTTCCGATGGATGAGCGAGATGCTCATGACAGTGATGAGTCACAGGAGATTGAGCCTTTGGGCTCATATCAGATGGATGAGCATGTTGCTCATGCAGGTACCAGTCAGAGAGTGAGCTGGTATGACATGGTTGAGATGGACTTGGTTCAGGAGAGAGCTCAGCCAGTGCAGAGACAGAGGGAGTTGACTTACAGAGCTGAGTCAACTCAGGGTCACAGACAGATGCTCTACAGAGCAGTAGATCCACTTGACAGAGGTCTTCAGGGTTGGTTACAGCAGCAGACTCAGAGGGAGTCTGAGTCAGAGTGCAGTGACAGAGTCAGCAGTGGTTGACAGAGGGGCTTCATCAGAAGCCACACATATGGAGATTGATCAGGGTGGTCCAGGTCAAAGTGCAGCAGTGTCACGCAAATCAGTTAGATCAGAGGCAGCAACGGCGGACTTGATGGATCCAGGCATCAGTTTCAGGACTTCCCTTGTTAAGAGGGAGTGTTAGATTATGATAACTTCAGGATGTCCTCCATGACTCAAATGCCTTGCATGGAGGGACATTAGTACCATAGGCATCAGGATGGAGTAGAGAGTGAGATGCACTCTACTCAGTGGCATGAGCCTAGCTGGGGCTGCATGCGGAGCTTCAGGGGAGATTGACCTATGCATGCATGAGTTTTGCATGACCTTCCAGCATTCAATGAATGCATGCAAAAGTGACCTTTTGCATGCATGCATGCAAAAGTGACTTTTTGCATGCACCGGGAATTACGGTTTTGGCAAACCTAATTCATCGGTGAGATTATTTATAGAGGCAAGGGGTCCCCAGATGTGGTTACTCAGTTGCATTATCAGAGAGAGATACTGCCAGAGTGAGGAGGACGAATCTGTCCATGTGGGGCGACTTTCTAAGATAGGGAGGAGTTGTTGCAGGATCTAGGAAGGTCAGATCTGAGCTAGACCAGTGACCTTCAGTTCCAGAGAGACCAGATCTCCAAGTACTGTGAGCTGAGAGAGCTTCACAGTGTGATTACTGTCTAGATTGGAGGAGGCCGAGTTTGCTTGGAGGAGGAGAAGCTTGTTGTGAGCTGGATTGACCGAGTTAGAGTCCAAGACTTTCAGGATAGCCTTTCCTCGAGATTTGAGGAAGGTTAAAGACGATCGGAGCTCAGATCTGTTGAGATCCGGAACAGTACGAGCATTTGACATCCAGAGGAGGAGGGCGCACTTGTGCATGCAGAGAGGGTTGATTTCATCAGTGGGTAGTCTTCAGAGCGAGCAGATCAGAGCAGAGTGATCGAGAGAGGGCAGATCAGTCAGAGGCTTCATCAGAGCACTCAGATCCAGATTGGCAATTAGGGCACACTTCATCAATGCATGCATCAGCTGGATGCATGCAAATCTGGGTTTGTCCTAGTCAAAGGGATTGAGCTACCGGTTGAGGTAACTCTGTATTGTATCTTCTTTTATACATCTATATGTTCTGGGCTCGAGATTGAGAAGATAGCCCCATAGTTAGCTGGTTTCTTCCGAAAGGGTTCCAGGGTACATCTGTTGTCTATTGTTGGTGATTGTTTTTATATGTTGTTGGTAGATGCAGATCCAGTGGTTGAGTCTATGTTTTTATGAGTATGTACTGACATTGAGATTCATACTACTTAAGGTCTCAGACTGATACAGAGGGAGTAGTGATCTCTGTATCAAATATTTACAGAGCCCATACAAATACATAAAAAATTTAAGCTCTTTGTTGGATAGCTCTGTTCTTTCAGCACTTAAGTTTCTCCATGATCAGTTCAAAATTGAGGTCTGAATTATTATGACATGGATATTAACAGAAGAGAAATTGCTGCTCGGATCTCCCTTGCATATCCGCCCATTGATTACTTCAGAATTCTGGGCTTTCCAAATAAATTTGAGGATGAAAAGACATCTTATTCCCTTCCTAAGTTTTATCATCATAATGAGAATTATTCAGCCAGATTCCATGTTTTGACTTTCCTTACAGAAATGAGGAAACATGACATACGCCATGAAGATCATATGATGCAGATGTTTGCTTGTTCTTTGCAAGGGGATGCTTCATGTTGGTTTTATGAGGGCCTTCCCAGTAAATCTATTACTTCCCTCGTTAACTTCTTTGAGACATTTATGAGTCAATGGCATGTATATAATGGTTTGGAGTTTTACACTAGAAACATTCTTGCTTCTTTCTTTCCTTCAAAAGAATTTCATGAAGAAGAGCCTGAGTTATCCAATGCCAATATGATATATGACACGCCTTTTTCAGAAACTCATGTTGATCCCATTGAAGAACAGCCTGAGGAACCATTCATGGAAGATGTTATTGAAGACCCTCCTCATGTTACCTCAACAAAAAATGATGAAAAATGGGAATTTTTTCAAGACTACTTCAGTGATGATGAGCACATTTGTACTCCTGATCCACCTCCAAAAGAAACCATTGCAGAAGCCCATGTTGAAATTCATAAAGAAGTTTGCAATATATCTAATAGTGATAGTTTGGAAGGTTTCCTTCTTAATGAACCTTTTTCTGAAGAGGAGGATTGTGAGCATGAGGAGGACAGACACAACATGGATTATGATATAGTTTACAAAGATTCCCCCATATTTGATAAAAATATGGATGATGATTATTGGACATACATTGAAAAACCTATTTTTGATGTATCTAGGGAAGGGAGTGTGGATCTTGAAAGTGTGGGACATTTGGACATGGAAGAGGAGTATGCTATTTGTTCATATGAACAGGCAGAACCATGCATGAGTATCAACAATGAGGACTTGGGAAAGCAGTGTACTAAACAATTGGATCAGATACAACTTATTGAAGAGCAGTCTCAGCCATTGTTTCTACATACAGAGATTCCTTATGATTTGGAGCACCTTGGGGCTTATACTTTCACAGAAAGTTACTATCTGTTATCACCTATTTTGTACAAATAGTTGAACTTCCGATGAGCCGCCAGTTTATTGAACATGATTCATGTTCATCATCAGCATTCAGAAGTTCATAAGTCAATTTCAGGGCAATTTTGCCCCATTTGTAATAACTGCATATTCATACCCCCATGGGGAAAAATGTAAAAAGTTGGTCTAAACAGGATCATTTTATAAAAGACTCGGCTATCCGTAGGTTTAGCCATTTGGGGGATACTCTAGAGTGTTTTTTCCTTAGGAATTATACGCTACTCATCAGTGGCGTATAATCCCTGAGTTTTTCACTCAAACCTCCAAAGTTGGAGTATTTTCCATGGTGGTCAAAACCTAAGGTGGTTATTAGAGTCTTGTGTCTAGGATTTTTTACGTGTTAGCCATCTCGATTGAGTCGTATGAACATGCACTAGGTCCCCTAGGAGTTTCGTTTGATTCCGGCAAAAATAATTTTTCCATAAATTAGACCATTTTTTAAATGGTTTAATTAAAAAAATGATAAAAGCATTATCCGGAGGCGGAATTGGGCGTGGGGAGGCTCGTTTTGACACTCAGGGCGTCCTCTTTACCCTAGCACCCTCGTTTGTCAGTTTTCGGGCAGTTTCGTCACCCTAGGAGCAGTTTTTGCTAAAAAAATGCATCATTTTGGCTAAAAAATGATAAAATACACTAAGTGACAAAAATTGAAAAAGTCAAAAATACATTATTTTAAACATGGAAAGGGTCCAATATTAAATTCATAAGGTTGTGCAACCCACTTAAGTGACTAAGGCATGTGTTATATAGCCATAGTTTGAATATACGATTTATTAAATATGAAGGACGTGAGCATGGTTAACACGGGCATCAATTCACATGGATTGTAAGTGAGGGTTCCAAGACATGGTGGGCGACTACCTAAAAGTAATGAGCACATGTTATATTAAAGCTTGAAGTTACAAATGAAAGAGAGGTGACGTGAGCCACTTTAGCCGTACGGCTAGCTCTCACGATTTTGTGAAGTGGAAAGCGTTGAATGGTTTGGTGGTCATGCTTTAAATTAAAAGGTGGGTGGATTCCTCAAATTTGTGGCCACATCACAAGTTTCAACAACCATCAACTCCGAGCTATCTCCTTAAGATTCATGCACTCCCTCATGAAGCTCACGCATATGCCACATGGAGCTCACGCATTTGGTTGATGTACATTCTTATGTTATGGTGGAGATTACTATGCAAGAATGGGGGCACCTTGCCAAGGTGGAGGCCACCTCCCCATTCACAATTACTTCAACTCTTTGTTGCTGGTTCGATCACACTCCAAGCTCATCATGAATTGGAATTCGACTCTTTTTTTATTGCTATTTGGCACTCTTGATTGCCAATTCGAATTTACTCAATGGATGGCTAGTTTTTTGTATAAGTAGAGGCTCTTTGAGCTCTCTTCTCATGGACTTTTGAGCAAAGAAACTCTGGAGATTTTGTAAGCTATTTTTTTTGTAATAAAGTTGAGACTTTGGAGGTCAAAAACGTGGAGGCTCTTGGTGGCCATTGCTTCATCTTATAAATGAGGTGATATTGTTTTGCATTTGTATTTGAGATTATTAAGTTGTAGATCTTGCATCAAGAGGGCTAACAATCTAGCACAAGTAAGCATGTATCTAGTTCTTTTCGCTTGAATACTCTTGTTTTTACATATATTGCACAAATGCTTAAGGTTCTTGCAGGTACATCTTCACTCCACATAAGGCTAAAGAGGTCTCATGCTTTATGGACTTGATAAAAAGAGGATCTAGCTCTTCCCCATCAATATTCAAACAAACTTTTACCTTGGTTACCGGTTCTTAAGGGTTTATTTCTTCAAACCTTCCACTTTCTCTTTGATTCTTTTGCCTTGAATTGGTAGCCTATTATCCTCTCTTCTTGCCATTTATCCATCCTCTTCTTTCCCCATTCGTTTTTCCTCTTCTTCTCCTATTCGTTTCCCTATTCCCTTACCATCTCCTCCTGCTATCCGCTGCCCATTTAGTTGACAGTCCGCAGCCTTTAGGTCACTGTTTTGATCTCTTCTCATTCACTATATTGGTCTGATTTTTGTACCATCTTCCAGCTCTGTTTTTTTTGTCTTTCTTGTGCTCACTTTAGGACCTTTCCCTCACTATTCACTGTCTGAAAGAGGTGACCAGCAAACTCACTGTCTGCTGCCCCAAGAAACTCATTCTTCTTCCTCTATTTTTCTGCCCCAATTCCACTCCTCTCGTCCACCTTCAAACAGCTCCTAAAACACAAACAAAAAACTAAGTGTAAGCTTGTTAATGTTAGAATGATCTATAGTTTAGATTTTGTTAAGTTTAAACCAAATAGAC
The DNA here is from genome assembly GCA_027924585.1 of Larix kaempferi. NCBI lineage: Eukaryota > Viridiplantae > Streptophyta > Pinopsida > Pinales > Pinaceae > Larix > Larix kaempferi. The sequence continues at coordinate 2,575,050 of BSBM01000573.1, forward strand.
TAGCAAGATCACTGAAAGAAACATAATCACAAGATAGACACAGAATTTACCCTGGGAAACCCTCATGGGGTAGAAAACCCAGCAAAGCTTTCCTCAATAAGATGATCAACCAAAATACAAGATGTGCTCCAAGACTTAACCTCCTTCTCCAACTCCTGTGCAGACCTCCCAGACAAGTGCGCTACTTTTCTGAGTTGTGAGTGAGTGTATCAAATGAGGAGCTCCCCTCCTCTATTTATACTAAACCTCAACTGACTAAAATCCCTAATGGGGCCGACCTCTCCTGGAGAAGTCTAATGACCCCTAAAATACAATATTAGGGCCGACCCCCACATTGTGGGTCTAATAACCCTAGTTACCACAACTCCTCGGAGGAATAAACATCTCCGGATATATAATAGAGTCACCTCGAAGGGATGGAACATCTCCGGAATAATAATGTACAAATATAATATTCTTAGAAGTTACAATATTCAACACTCCCCCTTAACGAGAAGGATATTATAACAACATCTGCAGGAGCAAGGAGTCGTCAACTACATCATACATGATACATCTATAAATCATCGGAAGCTTTCTTCAATTCATCATCATCAGTAACTCAACCAGTTACTGGAACATCAACATCATCAGCATCGTCATCGCACGATCATCAGCATCGTCATCACACGATCATCAGCATCGTCATCAGCATCGTCATCACACGATCATCAGCATCGTCATCACACGATCATATTACAGGATGATCAATCCTGCTCTCTTTAGGACATAGGTCCATGGATGATACAATCCGATCAAGTTCCAAGATGATCAATCCTCATCACTTTAAGACAAGTCTCATGTCTAGGGACGATGTAATCCATCACGTACATTTTGAACCCAGTTCATGGATGATGCAATCCTATCTTCAGTTTTCGGAGACATCATTCTACGGATCAATTCTGGGACCAAAGTCCGGGGAAGATACAATCCCCTACCTGTTCATTCAGGACTTCATTATCGGAGACCCAGTCTACGGCTCAATTCTGGGACCGCAGTCCGGGGAAGATACAATCCCCTACCTGTTCATTCAGGACTTCATTATCGGAGACATCATGTCTACGGCTCAATTCTGGGACCGCAATCCGGGGAAGATACAATCCCCTACCTGTTCATTCAGGACTTCATTATCGGAGACATCATGTCTACGGCTCAATTTTGGGACCGCAGTCCGGGGAAGATACAATCCCCTACCTGTTCATTCAGGACTTCATTATCGGAGACCCAGTCTACGGCTCAATTCTGGGACCGCATTCCGGGGAAGATACAATCCCCTACCTGTTCATTCAGGACTTCATTATCGGAGACATCATGTCTACAGCTCAATTCTGGGACCGCAGTCCGAGGAAGATACAATCCCCTACCTGTTCATTCAAGACTTCATTATCGGAGACATCATCTACGGCTCTCTTTAGAACAAGTGTTCAAGGATGATACAATCCCTCTTCTTTCTCGAAGACACCTGTCTACGGCTCACTTTAGAACATGTGTTCAAGGATGATACAATCCCTCTTCTTTCTCGGAGACACCTGTCTACGGCTCACTTTAGAACATGTGTTCAAGGATGATACAATCCCTCTTCTTTTTCGGAGACACCTGTCTACAGCTCACTTTAGAACATGTGTTCAAGGATGATGCAATCCTCACATGTATTCTTATCAATACAAGTACAAGTATCCATCATCATACAAGTACATACATGTATCATCAAAAGCATGTATTCTCACCAATACATCTATCATCAAAAGCATGTATTCTCACCAATACATCTATCATCAAAAGCATGTATACATAAAAACTGAGTATTCTAAGTATAAGAGTCCTAAATCTAAATATTTCTAAGTAACTAGGTGTAGTAACCAGGTAACCTCATCACTGATGAGATAAACTTGTCATCAGAGACTATACTACTCCCCCTTTCGAGGAGGGTCCTTTTGAACTACACCAAGCTTGTCTCGGAAGTATTCAAATTTCACTCGAGACAGAGGTTTGGTAAAGATATCAGCAATTTGATCCTCAATGCTCACATACTCGAGCTTGATAGCTCCTCTCTGCACCATATCTCGTATATAAAAGTATCGGATCTCTATGTGTTTTGACTTATCATGGAACACAGGATTTTTTGTCATCTTGATGCAGCTTTGATTATCACACATAATCACAGTGGGATCCATTTCTAAGTCAAACACTCCAGATAATAGTTTCCGAAGCCATACTGCTTCACAGCTGGCAGAGCAGGCAGCTATATATTCTGCTTCAACAGTACTGAGGGCCACACTAGATTGTTTCTTGCTGAACCATGAGATCATGGCAGATCCAAGACCATAACATCCACCTGATGTACTCTTTCTATCTGAGACACTTCCTGCCCAATCAGAATCTGAGTAACCATGTAATCTGAGTTCATGACCTCCAATGTAATATAGACCAAAATCTAATGTACCTTTTAGGTACCTCATTACATGCTTTGCAGCTATTAAGTGAACCTTTCTAGGTTCTACTAGATATTGACTTAGGGTATTTACAGCAAAGCATATATCTGGCCTAGTATTTGTTAAATACATCAATGACCCAATGATTTGTCTATATAGAGTTAGGTCCACTAATTCTGATGAGTCATTAACTAATAACTTCAAGTTGGAGTCCATGGGAGTGGCCATGGGTTTACATTCCAACATATCAAACCTTTTTTAGAATCTCCACAGCATACTTACCTTGATTTAGAAAGATTCCTTTTGGATCTTGCCATACTTCTAGACCTAAGAAGTAGTGCATTAATCCGAGATCTTTCATCTCGAATTCTGAAGAAAGCTTCTTCTTTCTTTCAATAATTTGTTTCTCATTTCCGGTTAGAAATAGATCATCTACATATAACAACAATATAACTGGTTCATCATCCATCACTTTGAGATAAAGATTGGGGTCAGCTTTACTCTTGGTAAAGCCCATGCTTGTTAAGAAATTGTCAATCCTTCCGTACCAAGCCCTGGGAGCTTTCTTCAATCCATATAATGCCTTTTTCAGTTTGCATACATGAGTCCTCCCGTATTTAACCTCAAACCCTTGTGGTTGTTCTATGTATACTTCTTCAATTACATCATTCAGAAAAGTTGTCTTAACATCCATTTGATGTAATTTCCACTTCATCATAGATGCAAGTGCCATGATAGTTCTAATTGAAGTATACCTAGCAACTGGTGCAAAAGTTTCTTCATAGTCAATTCCCTCCTTCTGAGAGAATCCTCTGGCTACAAATCTTGCCTTGTATTTTTCAATGCTACCATCTGCAGCATGTTTTATCTTGAATATCCATTTGGAAGAAACCACACTTTTATCTTTTGGTTTGGGAACTATATCCCAAACATCATTTTTTCATTATTGACTGATATTCTTCTGTCATTGCTTCTACCCATTCTTTCTTCTAAGCTGCCTCTTCATAGCTAGTAGGTTGTTGATCCACAAGATCACACATCAAGGCCATATAGTTGGATACTAGCTTTGGTTTCTTTCTTTCTCTAGTGGAGCCTTCAGGGGCTCCATATCTTTCAACTCCTTGAATAATATCTCTAGCCCATGCTGGCCTTCTTTTCTTAGATAAATCTGTAATAGGAGGTTCTTGTGGTTCTAACATGTCATGATCCTCTGGTGAATCATCTTCAGGGATGTGCACAGCCTCTGTGATTCTAGGAGATGTATCTTCTTCATAAATTTCTTCAAGTTGGCACTTCCTGGATTTCTTGAGAGCTGCTTCTTCATCAAATGTTACATCTCTACTTATTTCTATATGATGAAAACCTGGTATGTAGATTCTGAAGGCTTTGGATGATTCACAATAACCAACAAACATTCCCTTCTTACCAGAAGGATCCAACTTGGTTCTCTTTTCTTTTGGAATGTGGATGTATACAGGACACCCAAATATTTTAAGATGATTTACCTCAGGCTTCTTTCCTGTAAACACCTCTTCTGGAGTTTTGAAATCAAGAGCACTATGAGATAGTCTATTTTGCACATATACTGTTGTCTTAGCTGCTTCAGCCCATAGATACATGGGAAGATCTTGGTCATGTATCATAGTCTTTACAGCTTCCATGATAGTTCTATTTTTCCTCTCAGCCACCCCATTTTGTTGGGGATTGTAGGGAGTGGTTAGTTCCCTCTTAATTCCAGCTTCTTTACAAAAGTCTTCAAACTCCTTTGAAGTATATTCTCCGCCATTATCTGTTCTGAGAATCTTGATTCTCTTATCTGAGAGATTTTCTATTAGAGCCTTGAACTCTTTGAATTTTCCAAAGACTTCATTCTTACCTTTTAGGAAGTATATCCAAGTTTTCCTTGAATAGTCATCAATGAATGAAAGATAGTATTCAAACCCACTTAGAGAAGTGGTGGGCATAGGTCCACATACATCTGAGTGTATTAGCTCCAAAATGTTCTTAGTCTTTGTTTCACTCTTTGGAAAGGGGTTCTTGACATTCTTCCCTTTCTTACATCCTTTACATGAGCCATCATGATCAGCTTTCAAATCTGGTAATCCTATGACCACCTTGCTTACATAGGGTAAGGCTTTATAGTTAATGTGAGCTAATCTTTTATGCCATAGCTCACTGGGGCTAGAAACTTCATGAGCAAGGGCAGCTTCTGGATGACCCTTGAGTTTATAGAGGCCTCCTTCTTCTTCACCAATGATAACTGCATCTTTAATTGATTTTCCTTTGGACCACCTGAGTACTTGTCCATCTATGAAAGCCACTCTAAAACCTTTCTTATCTAGTGCTGAGATAGAGAGTAGGTTCTTCTTTAAACCTGGAACATATAAGATTTCTTTCATTTTCAAGGGTGTTCCAAAATCAAGCTTGTAGCTTGCTTCACCAATTCCCTTGATGGGATATTGATAATCATCTCCTAGAGATACCTTTTGAGGTGAAGACTTTTCTTCGATCCTGGAGAGAGTTTCCTTATGACCTGTCATGTGCTTTGAAGCACCACTGTCAATGAGCCATGTACCTTCACCAGGAGACACAGATCCAGAGAGTGCAGAAAATAAGACATATTCTTTTGGATCTTCTTTCTTCACTTTAGATCTTTTCTTTTGAGGCCTTTCCTCTACTTCTTCTTCTTCTTCTTCTCCTTCTTCTTCTTCACTTTCATCTTCTGCCATATGTGCATGATGTCTTTTGTGGACAAACCTTTTCTTCTTCTTTTCTGGTAGGGTACAGTCTCTAGCATAGTGTCCTAGCTTAAGACAATTAAAACATTGGACTGTGGAGATGTCTCTTTCTGAGTTTGATCCTCCTTTCCTTTTGAATCTATGAGAGGGTTGAGGCCTTTTGTGGTTCACTTCCTGAAGTGACCCCTTTTTCCTCTTTTGGTGTGGGTGGCCAAGGCTTGGTCATCCTCTTTGAGAAGAGCTTCTCTGTTGGCTACCCTAGCTTCTTCTTGAACACAATCCTCCCATACTATATCAAACTTCATACTTTCTTTTCTGGCACACATGGTTTGTATGAATGATTCCCAAGGTCTAGTGAGACCATTTAGAGCAGTCATCACAATTTCATCTTCATCAAGAGTATCACCAATGGCATCTAGTTGCTCCTTGATTAGAGAGACCCTTGAGAAGTAGTCTTGAATGGACTCTCCTTTGTGCATCTTGGTATTCTTCAACTGAGTCCTTAGATTCATCTTCCAATTGATGTTCTTTCCTTCATACATTCTTCCTAGGGCATCATACATTTCCTTTGGAGTCTTCTTGGAGGCCACTTGGGGAATCAAGTGGTCTTTAATAGAATCAGCTATGATTCTCTTTGCCCTAATCAAATCATTCCTATGCTTCTCTTTGGCTTCATCTCCTTCCGGTTCTGCAACTTCATCCTTGATATAATGAGCAAGATCATTCTCTTCAAGTACGAGACTAATTCTGTATTTCCATGCCCGGAAATTCTCTATACCTTCTAGCTTGTCTTCAAGCTTAGTGTTTGGAGCCATCTTCTCTTGGGGGAGTCCAAGAGACAGAGTAGTACTTACCTGGAAATATTACCTTTTTACTTTTCCGGATCCTGGGACAGAATTTCTGGTTTATCGCACTTTTGGTAGAATTAGGGTTTGACTTTCCCGGAGTTCTACCCAACCAAAAAGTTCGATCTAGGGCTCAAAAGATTGGTCTTGAGAAGGGCTATCCAGCCATGTAATCAGAATTCAACAATACCAACTTTTTGCTGAAACCAATTTCTGATTTATCGCACTTTTGGTAGAATTAGGGTTTGACTTTCCCAGAGTTCTACCCAACCAAAAAGTTCGATCTAGGGTTCAAAAGATTGGTCTTGAGAAGGGCTATCCAGCCATGTAATCAGAATTTAACAATACCAACTTTTTGCTGAAACCCTAAATTTCACCGGAGAGAGAGAGAGATATTCTTACCTTGTGAAAGATGTCCTATTTAGGCTAGCTCTGATACCATGTTAAGTTTAAACCAAATAGACTAGCAAGATCACTGAAAGAAACATAATCACAAGATAGACACAGAATTTACCCTGGGAAACCCTCGTGGGGTAGAAAACCCAACAAAGCTTTCCTCAATAAGATGATCAACCAAAATACAAGATGTGCTCCAAGACTTAACCTCCTTCTCCAACTCCTGTGCAGACCTCCCAGACAAGTGCGCTACTTTTCTGAGTTGTGAGTGAGTGTATCAAATGAGGAGCTCCCCTCCTCTATTTATACTAAACCTCAACTGACTAAAATCCCTAATGGGGCCGACCTCTCCTGGAGAAGTCTAATAACCCCTAAAATACAATATTAGGGCCGACCCCCACATGGTGTGTCTAATAACCCTAGTTACCACAACTCCTCGGAGGAATAAACATCTCCGGATATATAATAGAGTCACCTCAAAGGGATGGAACATCTCCGGAATAATAATGTACAAATATAATATTCTTAGAAGTTACAATATTCAACAGATTTTACATTTGCTATGGCTTAGATCTTTAAGGTTTTGGTCAACTAGATTCCAGTTTCATGTTTTGAAAAGGTAGCACATAGACATTTTAGATCTCAATTTTTTTTATAAATCTCAAAAGCTTGCATTGGAAAAAGTCTTTTACATATAGATTAGATCTTGGTTTTTTGCATTTAGTTTCAAAGTTGGGTTTTTATTAACATCTAATGGGTGCATTGTTGAAATTGGTTAAGCTTGTGTAGGCTTTGAAAGAGAGGAAATACTTGAAAATACAAGGTTCAAAGAGGATCAAAGTTACATTCAAGGAGAAGTCTTGAATCAAATTAAAAGAAAATCAATCTCCTTTTGTAAAAGCCATTTAAGGGCTCTTTAAGTTTTGTTTCAATAGTTGTCTTATTCCTCTTAAAAAAGACCTTTCAAGGAATCATCTCCAAAGGCAATTGTATCAAGTTAATAAAGTTTAAGTGGAGGAGTCCTCCACTTTTTTGGGTTTTCTTCCCCATTTGGGGAAGAGTGTTGTGGTTGTTTAACTTAGATCTCTCATTTCATGCTTTAGTATAGCTTAAAATTTCATTTTTGCAAATTCTCTTCCAAGTTTTGACCAGAGCAAGCTAACTTTGGGATTGTATCCCAAAGGCCACATAGTTTTGTGGTAGCTTCTCGTTCCCCCATTAGCCTCCTTGCTGAAGTTTCAACTAGCTGGAAAGTCTCAAGGAATAGCGGTTCTGAGTGATTGACCTTGTTCGGAGGTTGATCCCACCTTAGAATAAATCTTGTTTGGTAGAACATTAGATCTTTTTCAGTTATCTTCAAGCATTTTGTTGTTCTTGTTGTTATCATCTTTTACTTTCAGTCACTTATAAAGTTTCATTTTATTTCTTCAAGTATCACAACTGCTTCTTTTTTCAATAAAAATAAACAAAGCCTCTTGAACTTGGCCAAATCCAAGTCAAGAGCACTCTCTATCGGAGAGCATCTTAAACTTGCATTTTTCCCCTTGCATTTGGCATTTTAGATTAGAAAAGTCTCTTGAACTTTGGTCTTAAGACTAAGTCAAGAGTGCTCTCTATCAAAGAGTTGAACTGTGCTCTTGAATAATAAAATATTTCAACTCATATCTCCCTTTTAATTAATTTACTTTGGTCGATTATCCAACACCCGTAAGCTCTGCCAACCTGAAAGGGTTGGGCTAGTACTCAGAAAGGTGTTGGATTTGCTAAGCTTACAAGTGATAATCTGATTAAAACTTTACCCCAATCCAAACGGGCGTTAAATACTGAGGTTGCTTCCTGAAACAGCTGGTGCCGAGAATCCACTGGTCAGACTTGAGGGCGGTTCAAACATTGGACACCTATCCTCTGAATCTGGGTGCTCTCGACCTATCATCTAAGAGGTTGCCGGTATTTTTCCCATTTGGTTCAACTCTTTTGATATCCTTGGTTTTAGCCTAATAAACAAGATCATTAAAATATTCAATAAACCAAGATAATTTGCACAACGATCTCACAAACAGTACTTCTTCAAAGACCCACACATTCAGCATCACATTTTTTATTCTTTGACTCCATAAGGCACTGGTTATTTAAAGCTTGTATTTTTTCCTTGTGGTTATTTTATCTTGTGAATGCTTCATCTGAGTATCAAATCTTGAAACATACTGTCATCTTGTTATCTCATTCAGCAACGTGGATTGCATCTTATCTTGTTTATCACATTTATAATATTGGTCATCATCATACAAAAAACTCCTAAACAACACCCATCAGTATCACCATACACTCTAAAAACATTTAAGAGCCTTAGTGAAACTCTTTGTAGGGACTACCCCCCTTGGCTTCGTTAGGAGTTAGCCTAAACGGAGGAGCTGGAATTCAGGTGACAGTACCTGGCTCATTGCTTACCCCCAAGGCCACACCTCTCCCCACTTCCAGTGAGGGAGACAGCTTTCGAAAGATTTCTGCTGCTGGTGTGCAATCTGGCGGACAACACTATCAAAAGAGCCCTTCAGATCAGTATGATGAAGTACTTGGACTGCCTTATCATTCTGAGTTTTTTCTCAGCCCTATCTTGTCATGGATAGAAGAATCCTGTAGGAGGACTCACCAGTTGGGGAATCAACTCAAAAATATTTTTTATGATCTCCCATCTAGCCCTCCCATCCAAAATATCCTGGCAGGTTTCACTTTCTGACTAGCATGCCCTTGCTCTGGCTGGTAACCAGAGACAAGATAAAAAATAATTATATTGATCACATGCTTAGATGGTTACATTGGATTTCTGATTATACTTAACATTTTCTTTTATGCTATGTTAGAATAGGAAAAATAAAGCTCCTCAAAATGAGCATTTACTTTCTGCATTTTAATTTTTGAGCATTTAGAGCTTATTTTCAAAATAAAATATAGTTTGAGTTTCATTTGGCATTATATAACACTTGTGCTACTGAAGGTTTTTTGTCAAGTTGAGATCTTTTTACAGGTTATACAAAATCCAGAGATTCTGGTGTTCTCGTATCCTCTCCTTGCATGAATCCCAAATCGAGCACATGTCCCGTAGTTGGAGCCAAATATTACCAGCTATTTTGTACAAAAGCTAAATTTCTTGTGAGCCGCCAGTTTAATGAACATGATTCATGTTCATCATCAGTGTTCAAAAGTTCAGAAGTCATTTTCAGGGCAATTTTGCCCCATTTGTAATAACTGCATGTTCATACCCCCATGGGGAATTTGTAAAAAGTTAGTCTAAACGGGGTCCTTTTATAAAAGACTCGGCTATCATTAGGTTTAACTATCAGGGTGATACTCTAGAGTGTTTTTTCCTTAGGAATTATGCATTGCGCTTCAATCGTGTATAATTCCTGAGATTTTCACTCATACCTCCAAAGTTGGAGTATTTACCAGGTGGCCGAACCTAAAGGTGGTTATTAAAGTCTTGTGTCTAGGATTTTTTCCGTGTTAGCCATCTCGATTGAGTCGTATGAACATGCACTAGGTCCCCTAGGAGTTTCGTTTGATTCCGAGAAAAATAATTTTTTTCGTAATTTAAACCATTTTTTAATGGTTTAAATGGAATTTTTCTAAGTGTGATAAAAACGTCATCCGGAGGCGGAATTTGGCGTGAGGAGACTCATTTTGACGCTCAGAGCATCCTCTTTACCCTAGAATCCTCTTTTTTCAGATTCCGGGCAGTTACATCGCCTCTGGGCCAGTTTTAGCTAAAAATGCTACAAACTGCACTTTAACTGCCAGAAAAGGAGAAAGTGCACCAGAGACAAAATTCAAAAAAAAATCAAAATTGATTAAAAAATTCACGGAAAAGGGATGCATTATGATTCAATAAGGATGTGGGATCACATAAAAAGGGAGAGGTCATGTTATAAAAGTCAAAATTGGAATATTTGATTAAATATTAGCGGGGGCCCTTCCCTCACGTGGGGATCTTCCACGAATGCATGAGTGATGGAGTGGTTGGGCGAGTACTCCATTATGGTGGGAGACCATATATAATATTAAAATCACATGTTATCGAGCTTTGGTTAAAGCTTTTGAATGGTTCAAGTGAGGAGAGCGTGGGCCTCACGTAGGCTTTCTACTCCACATCAAGCAAGCTCGAGTTTGGGTGGGCAAGTATTACCAGGTCTTGGGCATTGGTTTCAATGGGAGTGAGGCTCCACCTCATCCCCCACCAACCCAATCACACCAACCAATATCCCATCACGCCCACCTCTCCACAAATCAGTGCGTGAGTCTCTCATTGATTGGCATGCGCCTACCTCAAGCTTGGCTCTCTCCATGCCAATTCGCCTTAGGTTATTGGAGCTCTCTCATTGTATATATAGAGGTCTCTTCTCCCATATTGAGGATGGAGAATTTTGCAAGAGAACTCTGCTCGAATGTATAATTTTGCTTATTGTTTAATTTGGAAATAAAGTGAAGTCTTTGGAGGTCCATGCATTGTCTCTTGGTGTTATGAATTCATCTTGTTGAGGTGATATTTCTCTAAACCCATCTCTCTTTTGCAAGTGTAGTTTATCATTGCTAGCTTAGGAAGGCTATCAATCTAGCACGCAAGGTTAGCCATTTATCGTCTTTAATTTGGTTATCTATGCAAGGTTTTTCAACATCTAAATGAATAGGAAGTAGTCAGTTATACCAGTATTGATTTGATGTTGTTTTACTTAGCATTCTAGCGCTTAATTGCACTTGTTTCTTGAGGTTTGTGGCTTTTCAGGGATCATCAAAGGTGGAGAAAGGTGTGTGCTCAGCTGCATATATCCTTGCTTCACAAGTCAAGAGCTCTTTTCTTCAACACTTCTTGTTTTTGCAGGATCTACAAGGGATTCAACTTTCAAATCCATAACTGAGCTATAAGGGGCTCTTCCTCATCCATCACTCATCAAATTTTAAAAAACTACTTTGGTTACTGGTTACTACATTAAGAGGCCCTAATTTCTAAAGATCCATCCATTGGCTTCTTCCCTCTTGCCTTGTTTGGCTTTTTGCTCCTCCTCCATTCGCTTTTCTTCTTCTTCCTTGCCTTCGTTTTCTTCCTTCCTCCCTCTCACTGCTCCTCTCTTTCCTTCTCTGTTTACAGCTCCTTGCTTCTCTCTTCGCTGCTTCTTTCCTTCTTTTCCTTTGGCTGCCATTTTCTCCTTGTTGACTGATTTTTCCTTCATTGGCTGCCTCCTTCCCTCTCTTTTTGTGTTTGCTTGGCTGCCTTTCTCTCCTCTCTAAACTGTTTGCTGCTACTTCTTCTTTTTATTGGCTGTCCTAACCTTATTTTGCAGCTCCTTCCTCCTCTCTTTCGCTGCCCACTTTCACCGTTGTTTGATGCTACTTCCTCTTTTTATTTGACTGTCCCATTCTCTTAGTTGGCAGCCTCTTCCATTTCTTTTTTACATCCCCTTTCCATCCACTTCTCCTTTCTTTGTTTGTTAGTTCTTAGCCTAGCCTCATTTAGAAGTCAGCATTGTTGGTCTTGCATCTAGTTTCTTTGTTAGTTGGCATCTAGTTCTCATTTTTAACATTAGTTTGGTTTGGAAAAAGTTTGCATTAAGATCTCATTTCTCACTTTGCATCTTAGATCAAGGATTGCCTCACTTTCGTAAAAGTTTGATTTTCATTTGAAAAGTTAAAGTAGTTTCCATTTCTTTATTTCTAGATCTTAGATTAGCTTTTTCAAGTTTTGATTTGACTAATGCATAATGGGTGTTTTGAGTTGATTTGTTTGTTATAGGTACTTGAGGAAAAGAACAAACCAAGAGGAGCAAAAAAACCAAGAATAGAAGAAGCTAAAAACAAGAACAAAGAAGAGCAACAAACCAAGAAGAGATACAAACCAAAGAAGAAGATTGTAACCAAGAAGATCTAAAAAACCAATCTCCTTTTGTAAAAGCTCTTAAGAGCTTCATAAGCTTCTATTTTCATTTCTTTTCTCTCTTCAAGGGTTAAATTCCCAGGGCATTGTAATAACTAATAAAAGAGCAAGTGGGATTTAAGGCTCTCACACCCAACTTCCTCATTTGGGAAAGTTTGTAGTGTCTTTGTCTTTTGTTTACTTCATTGTTAGCTTAGTTTTCCATTTTGCAAGTAGATCACTAGTTGTTAGTTTAGATCTATTTTGCATTCTTAGAATACTAATTGCTAGATTAGTCTTCCATTATTTGATTTAATTGTTGTGTTTCTTGATCATAATTTCTCAATCTTAAAAAGAACATAAAGTCTCTTGAACTTGTCATAAGACAAGTCAAGAGCACTCTCTGTTAGAGAGCATTGTTGCATTTTGCACTTTCATATAGATTAGATAAGACTCTTGAATCTCACCATAAGGTGGATCAAGAGCACTCTCTGTCGGAGAGGTTTGTCTTTATCCTCTAATTAAAACACTCACAACTCATTCTCCCTTTAAAATTGGAATTTATTCGTTTTTCCATACCGTGTATGCTCTGGCCAACCTTGAGAAAGGTTGGACTACTCAGAAACGGTATTGGTTGCTTAATCTCTCAATTTTAAACCATAATAAAATTCACCACCCCCATAACCAACGAATCCGGTGTTGATCGATAAATAGTCTAAGTGGGGAAATTCCAAGTGGGGGCGTCGGGCAGCCATGTTCAAACTCTAGTTGTTGGTTAGCTACTGAGCGCCTAGCTAGAGAACTGGGTGGTCCGTCATGTCTTCGAATGGAGCCATTTAGAATATTTCTCGGACAGATTTCCAGTACCTTGCGTATCGGTTGGAAATTCCCCTAGCCATAATAATGAAGATCATCTTAAAACACACAATAAAATTTACCAAGAGCATTGCAATACGATCTCACGAACATATATTGAGACTTGTATTTCAGCATCCCTAGCACTTTTGACTCCATTTGGCACTGGTTCTTGAAACTTATATGCATCACCTTATTTTGGACCATTTTTCCTTCATTTGCTTAAGTCATTAATTATTCTGTGGATGCTTTAATTTTCGGTCATCATATATTGTTTATCTCATCTTGTGTTTTGGAACTGCAACGTGGATTGCTTAATTATTATTGTGTTCATCTCAAAAAAATCCTAAACAACACCCATTCACACCATTCACCCCAAAAATACTTTAAAAACACAGAGCCTTAGACAACTCTTTGTTAGGGACAACCCTCCTTGGCTTCCTTAGGAGTTAGCCTAAACAGAGGAGCTGGGATTCAGGTGATAGTACCTGGCTCATTGCTTGCCCCCAAGGCCACACCTTTCCCACTTGTAGTGAGGAAACAACTTTCGAAAGATTTATGCTGTTGGTGTCGATCTCGGCGAACAACAGGGTCCAAGATTTATTGCTAGGGAGTTCCCTCATTCCAAACTTTCCTTTCCTAAACCTTGTACCAACCATCATTGGTATTTAGACTATATGGAATCAAAGTTTCAACAATTGCTAAACTCCCATAAGTGCCATAAATTATTCTTTGATGGTGCATCTAAAGGAAACCCAGGGATGGTTGGTGTACAAGGGGTTCTTTTTGGCCCCGATGGAAATCAAGAAGCAAGTTATTCATAGGGATTAAGAATCTAAGATGAATAATCAAGTGGAATTATACTCCCTGCTTTATGGCATTGATCTAGTCCGGAACCTCAATGTCAAGCAAGTTATGATCATTAGCGATTCCTTCCTTATCATCAGTCAAATGAGAACAAAAAGGCTAAGGAAGGATCATTGTTATTCAAAACCTTTCAAAGACTCTTTGCCAATCTTGACACTCCGGAAGATGTCAAGATTTTCCATGTTCGGAGTTCCAACAATGACCTAGTTGGTCGAATGGTGGATGATGCAGTTTATTTGGATAAGGGGGTCATGGTTAAAACTGGGAACCCCCCCTCCCCCCGAGAGGTATTGGCTTCCCTAGTTTATTTATGACAATTCTCATCAAAGTTTCAAGTAGTTTTAAATTTTTAATACCTTCAAGCAGGGCATCGAAGGAACGACCAACACTAGTCATAGTTTGAAAGATGTAAGCCATGCAAGTCAAATCCGTCTTGACATAGCACACAAGGGAGTTCAACACTCCCCCATGCCTTGTGTTCCTTTACGCCTATGTTAATGGATTCATGCATGTTGTTTCATACAACGCATTTAGTCAATCTTGCTTGCAAAGGCAAGATATTAATGTTTGGGATTATTGATCTCACTATTGATTCGGTTTGAGCTTCAGAGGAGCTTCCCGGTTTGTGTGACTCCATCTTGGTTGTGTATTCTCTAGGCAATTTCAAGTTTGCTCTTGAACAAGGTAATCGCCTCCGCACTAAATGGTATTTTCTCTTGAATTTCCTGTTTCTTCTACTTTGGGCACCTGCATCCTCTGTGAACTTGGTCTTGCTTGATTTTTCGGAAATATATGGCTGGGGCACAAACCTATTTTCTCTTAAGCCACTTAGGCCTCTATGAAGAAGTTCTTAGGCAACCCTCGGGTTTTCTATGTTTTATTGGTTCTTACTGAGGTTTATGGGTTGACTCTAGCTGCTCCACCTCAGTTCTTTAGTATGGCTTCAAGATGGACTGGAGGAGATGGGAATACAAAGGTCAAATGGATTCTCAGAAGAATGACAAGGGAATTAGAGGGAATGATACAAGCCATACAGTATCTCAGCATTCATATGAAAAAGCAAGAGGTCAAATACGAGGCAATGGAAGTTGAGTTGAATGAACAAGGCCTAAAATGTGACAAGATTGCTAGTAATTCTGAAATGCACTATAACATAATTATAGGATTTGCAGGGAGTTCCCAATCTATGGTCGGCCATCCCAATGTCTCCACTAACTCAGTCAAGGACAAGGCTATTGAGGAAGAAACAGTACAACAAACTGATGTGGCATTTACAGATCAGTTGCAGATGCATGGAGAATGTGGGTTGGATCAAAATGATGTGTCTATGGAGAAAGCCCACAATGGGCATAAATTTGGTCCAAATTAGTGTTTATGGTTTTTACTTGTATTTTCTTGCTTGGCCAATATGTAAGATTTAGGTTTTGGAGGGAAGTAGTAGGTTTTGGTTTTATTTTGTACTCTTGTAAGATAAGATAAGAGAAGAGAAGATAATTGTTTTAGTGTCCATCGAATGACCACAAAAGTAGGTCAATGGGACTAGAGGATACATCCACTAAGAGTACAATGTGGGACTGCCAAAGCAGCTCCTAGAGAATGTGGAAACCAAGATAAAGACAGATATATGAAATAAAAGTACCGCCTAGATAAGTATCTGACTAAGCTAATCAATAGGACTAGCCAACACCAAAAAAAAATGTATATAACAATATCATAGGTGCAGTAGTACAAAGTGAGAGTCTACAAGACTAAACAGGACAACTCAATATTAGTCAAGGAGAGAGAGAGAGAGATCTAGAGATGGAGATGAGGCCAGTGATGTCAAGGTTTCATGGGTCTAATGATCGAGGGCAATGGGAGCGACCAAGATACTGCCTCACTGTCAGAGTCCTTAGGTACTGTTATCACACAACTTGTAGTTGCCCCTAGAGGTATCCCATCCGGGACGGTAGAGGAGACAGGCAACTAAAGAGGTGACCCAAGAGATGCCACGGTTCCCAATGCAATGTGGGAGTCACGTCAACCGAGGCACTCTTCGCTTTAGGTCAATGTGTAATTAGACCAAGGGGGAGACCCTATACCCCAATCACAGTTGATTGGACCCAAACAAAGGTTTCTAAGGGTAGGTAAGTAATGAGTTACGGAAACCAATGCAAGGCTAAGTGGACCTAAGGGTTAAAGTATGGTTGCGGGAAGTATAAGAGATTGTTAATGTTTCAACCTATGTATGGTTTAGGCCACATAATGGGGTATGATAACTAGGTATAGTACCATATGTTTGCACAAGTGGGTCTTGTTTCTTGGGAAGTGTGAAATGGTTCTAGGTGGACCCACAAGGTGGAGTTAGGTGTGAGGTTGGTACTATAGGTTAGATATAAGCTAGATCTATAAGTTTGAGTTGGTTCTAGGAGTACCCATGTACTAGATCTAGGGTTTGACACAAATCCCAAGGAGTGCGACTTGCTTGGAGAAGGACTAGTGCCTTGTTGGATGGGCTAATGGGGTCAAGAAGGATGTCAAAGTGTAGATCGGGACACCTAGAAGCCAAGTCAAGTGGGTTGAATGAGATCTAATGGTTGGATCTTACTAGATCTAGGTTTTTAAGTGATTACCCTAAGTGGACCACAATCCCTTAAAACAAGGAATGCCATCCCCAAGGCGGATCTTGACGAAAGGACAGTATAAACCCAGGTTTCAAGGCATGGGCATTCCAAATCCACGAAAATCTCAAACACCCACTTCCTAGAAGTGGACCAACTCAAATCTTCAAGGGGGTGCGACTTGCTCAAGGAAGGGCAAAAGATGGGTTTGGTGGACCAAATCAAGTCCAATGGCCACCAAACTGTAGATCCGAGATGCTAGTACCCCGATCTATGTATGTTCAAAATATCAAGTCAATCCAAGGGCTAGATCTATGTAGATCTGAGTTTTAAGGTACCAAGAAGATCAAAAGGGGGTTTCAACCCCCTAAAACATGGAAAGATGTCCACAAGGTAGTTTTCACCAAAGTAAGGATCTGGGTTTAGGTTATCAAGTGTCTAGAATGCAAATCAAGTGAGATCTCACCTACCCATGTGCTAGATCTAACCAAACAAGCCTCTCTCTAGGAAGTGCGATTTGGGTCAAGGAGGGCTTTTTGTCTTGAAAAGTGGGTCAATTCTTAGCCAATCACCACCAAACTATAGATCCAACTAGGGGTGGATGCCATAGAGGTGGGTTTTCAATATCTCTTCAAGAACAAGGCTAGATCTATGTAGATCTGAAAAATACCAAAAAACAAGGGTTTTAATTTGATTAGGGTTTTTATGATCTAGAAATTATGGAAGATTCAAGGAAGAGAAGATCATACCTCTTGGAACATACCTGGATGAAGAGATGAATGCTAGTTGAGACGAGGATTACTTTGCCAAAGATCAAATGGAGAATTGTTGAAGCCCTCTTGCCAAATCGATTTTTCCAAGCCACATGTAATTCCTTCTAACCTGTCAAGCCAAGGAGCAAAGCATCAATCAGTTTAACAAATTGAAGGTAGATACAAGCAAGAGAGAGAGAAACATAGAATAGTTGACACAAAGGCAAAACTACTCCCTGTCAAACCCAAAACGACTTCTTCCAAGCTTGAAGGGCAAGCCTCCCCACCAATTCGCACTTGTCAAAATCGTCCTCTTCACCTGCAAATAAAGTATGGCAAATATGCAAGATAGCTACAATAGATCCTCCAGTGCAATGGACAATAGTATTTACAATCGAAACAACCAACATCCACTCCAATCCAAGCATGTACTCCAAAAGATAGAAATTTTATTCCAAGAGCCAAGAGCCAAAAATCTCTAGATGAATTTTACAATGAGAGGCTCCCTCCTTAAATAGGATGGGGAGAGAGTACAATCTTAACCACTTTTTACATGAGTGGCTAAGATTAAAAGATCTCAAGATCTAATCAATGGCTAACAATAAATCATAACAATATATCACATGGATCACCCATATAATGATAGCGCCCCCACTAAAAGGTACAATAAGGGGTGACGTCATCCACTAGAGAAAATATAAGCACCAAAATCCACCTCATGGTGACTAGGACATGACAATATAAGCTCATGGTGGGGCTAGGAGGTATTAATCCTTACTAGCTCATCCCCAAGGCACAATAAAAATAATAAAATATGTCCAATATAATATAAATGATCAAAACTGTCCTCAGAATCCATGACAGTCAAGCAGTAAATGTCCTCCTGTGATCAATCTGGGCATACCCACATGGTGAAAACTGACTGGAAGGTAGTGATGCCGCCCTGGAAGACCTCTGTGAAAACCAAATGCCAAAACCTTGCCTCAATTGCCCAAATCGATTTCCTCAGTGACCACTTTTTCCCATTTTTTAACTGCCTTGGGAACTGTGAAAGTGCCAAAACTGCCTCCTAGGGTGCTAGCGCTATCCATCTGAGCCCACCAGGCTCTCCGGAAGGGGGGATAAATGGTAATAACAAGTGGCTGGACCACCCCCTCCATCATCAGCGCCCTAGGTGAACTGGCCTCTCGGGGCCCCTGCTGCTCAGGCTGGGAAATCAGCCCCCAATCTGGTCAACAAGTGTAAAACTGCATCAATCACTGTCAGAAGTGCCCGGAAATGAAAGATAAATGTCTCAATGGATCCAGAAGACCCAAATCCACTAGGAATGAGTACTCATACACCCTGGGTTGCCCTAATGGGCCTGCTGTAGGGTCCACCATATATGGACAATGTATAATCTGCTGATCTGAAGTAATAATAAACCTGCTGAACTGGATCAAACATCATCTGCATCATATGTCCATCATATGATATCATCATCAAACATGTGGGCCCCTAAATCATCATCAATAATCATCCATACATGGTCCACATCATCACAGATCCCAAGAATATATAATCAAGGATAAATCACATCAGTAGACTAAGACAATGCTTCTCTAATCATTCCCACAGCTAAGCTCAAAGTATAAATTCCATTCAGTGGCATTAATCAAGTTAATATATTCTGTTGTTATATAAAATTACTTGCACAATAGTTCAAATGACAAACTCACCCATTGGACATGGTCAAACTGCTAGTGAAGGATGAAGGCTAGGAGCAAGGTTGGCCTAGGGGTTGACTTGTCTGACTCAACTCAAAAATACTTTGGACTGGGAGAAGGGGGAAGCTACAAACTCTGTGCTGGACAAAAGAACACGGGGGATGGCTGTGTCTCACAAATGGATAAGTTGTTTAGAGAGTGCTTATTCAACTTAGGCATCATGTCTACATCAAGTTGATCCAGGTTCATTAGGATCATTCAATTTTATTCCATGGCCTTTTTGGCCTACATAGCCCTTCGGATTTCAGATGTGCTGAGAAGCACAACTAGTTGCAGCTTGCATCCAGGGCATGTTTTTCACATATTTATAAGGTCAGCAATTGTTTAGATATAGCTTTTAAGAACTATTGCTTTTTGGACCTTTCTTATACTCTTCGAGGAGTATTTTTAGCTTTTCATTGCTCTTGCCCTTTTTTGTTTCCATGGGCGAATTTTTCAAGTTTCCATAGGTAGAACATGAGCTTTCAGTTTTAGCCAACAACATCTCAAGTGACTAGGGGGAGTTCGAGCCAATGCCAAACATCGGGACAACCGACCAGAATGATTTAGGCCTACAATCCAACTTACCAAAGGCAAGTTCTGTCACCAACTCAGAGCCGAGACACTGAATAACAGGGATGCGGTCCAAACACAGAGGTAGAAAAATGGGGAAGTCCTCAGTATCAGAAAGTCAAATGAGACAAATCAGGGTTTAAAGTCAAACAGGAAGGTTATGTATGGATGGAGACAAGTGAATATGGAGCCTACACTAGCAGACGACTGGTGTCGGGAAAGACCATATCTATGTAAGGCGAAAGACCAGTGAGTTTTGTTAAATGACCTAAAAGTGCAAGCAATTGTCCATTTTATGATTTATAGTTCATTTTAAATAGGTTGCCACATCAGGAATAATATACCAAGCATATGCCATGATCATGACTAAATCAACAAGATAATAATCCACCGTCAGTGAGAACATATCCATAAATCATACAACATCATAATAATAATCATCAAGTATCATCTGAAACACTGCTGTAGTACATCTCTAGGCACTGAACTGAAACTGTAATGGGCTAAGTGGTCACATCAGTCATCAAATCTGAACTATCAAGGCTCAGCCTTGACACAAGGTCATACATAAATCTGAGTAATGCACTGCTCTGATCATGAGTGATCCAAAATATATAGCCATGCTCTGGAAAAATGTAGGCTCTGGAATGTGCAGATATCTGCTGTACAAGAATAGTAGCCCTGCTACTATGGTGTGATAACAGGTACCATAGTGGGATCCATCTGTACAAGCCTAGGGGGATGTAGAAGGGAGGAAGCATTCTCCTACCTGTTGATGTTTCTCCATGGGCAGCAGCGGATAGTCATCCCCCCACCAGTTAGTCATGTGGTACATGACTCAAGCATCTTCCCCATTGGTAAGTCATGCAGTGGTACATGGCTCATACACCGATAAGTCATGCAGTAATACCTTACTCATACACTGGTAATTCATGCAGTAGTACATGGCTCAGATACCAGTTAGTCATGGTACATGACTTAGACAGCCAGGGGCTACAGTATCTCATTTGGAGTGCACCCACATGAGCATAGGCATAGTCAATACCTTAGATGACTATCAAACAATAGTCAAAGTCTCCGAGACTATCAGTGACTATCAGATACTCGAGTGAGTTATAGTCAAGACTAATGGGGAACAATCAAACCTCTTGGAGAGGTCAAATAGCCATATACTTAGCTAGTGGGGTACAATGGGGCAATGAAGAAGAAAGAAGCCACTTTGTAAGTGGTCAGGCCATGGAGAACAACACGGAGGATGGAAAGCTCACAGAGAACTTCTCTAGACTGTAGAAGATTCCAGAAGTCAACAAGAAGAAGTCAGCCTAAGAACAAGGACAAGAAAAGAATAAAAGAAAGAATAATAACTAGCCCAAGAACAAGTCGGGCCAGTTAAAGTGGAAATGACATAGTCAAAAATGTCAAGCTGGCCCAGTAAGGAAAAGTGATTTTCCAGTATAAATAGAAGTGAAGTTGCCTCATTTGTGACACACTAATTCGCTCAAGCAAGCAAGGAAGTGTGCAGATCCAAGGAAGCTTAGACAAGTGATCAAGAGGCATCAAGAAGACATCTTTTGGGGTTTACTATCTTTCTCTCTCTTCTTCGTTCTCGGAAGGGCTCAACTACTCAAAGGTTATTCTGTATTTTTCGTGTATATCATTATTCTATTTCTGTAACTAGTGTTGGGCACTAGATTTGACATTGTATCTTGTTGAAGAATCTTATCTAGAGAAGTTGTTGAGTTTTTCCAGTGAGAGGGTTTTCCCAGGGTAAACAATGTGTCTATTGTGGATGTGTTTCTTTCAGTGATCCTTTTATGCATGCAGTTTATGTTTATGTGATAGAAAAGTTTGAAAATTTTAAAAACATCTAACTGCTAAGAAAAATCAACACTACCATCTGAGATCGAAGGGAAGAATCTCTGAATAGATCTATGGTTGCTCAATTGGGGTTAGGAGGCAATCTGACGAGCGAGGGGCGCCCTGTTCTAAATGCGTCTAGAGCTAATCCCTTTGCCACTATGAGGATGTGTGATCGGATGTATGATCCATCACATTTGAAATAGTCTCAACGATATCTGTCGATCTCCCGAGGGAGGCTGAGGGGAGACTCGAGGTCTTATGAAGAACTGTGTAATGGGTCAGCTCAATAGAGCCTTTTTTGGAAATTTTGGACTCTTTGTAATACATGGTTGTTTGGTTCATCCACAACCTTTTAAATATAAATCCATACCCATTTCTATCCAAAAATAAACATTCTTGAGTAGCGACAAATTCATTTTTAAATTCAACCAAGTCTGTAGACATTTCTTTATCAATAAACTGCTTTTCAAATTTTGAAATTGATATTTCCTTCCAATTTAATTGTTTGGCTTTGGTAATCAAGGTTTGCTTGTGGTTTTCCAAATGGAAAATTTATTTATCTTTTCTTAACAAAACTTTGTCAAAATTTTGCGACTTTCCTTGCGATCTTGCTCCTTTTGTTGCAATTTCCAATTGCTTCGAATAACAATATCTGGCACATCATCTCTACCTACTAGGGATGTATCTTCTGTACATGATTTCATTGAAAAGTCATATAATGTTATCTTATTTTTATCATGTCAAAACAACAAACATTTCTTTGTCGTATTAAAAAAAATAATACACAACATTTCAATCAACATTATCCCACATAGACAACTTTAAAGTGGGGTTTTAAAACATATTTGTCAATTGTTGTTCATTTATTTCATACACTTTTTCACCTAAAATTAGGTTTTTTATTATGTTTGGCTTGGGAATATGTAATTGATTTGCCAATTGAATATTAATGTAATTTCAATCTCATTGCTGTAGATTTTTTGCCTTTCAACTGTCTGCTGGTTTATGTCAATTTTTGGTGGTTTTCACCTACAGCCGGTTTTGCATAGGCTGTAGGTTACTTATGACAAAATTACTTGAACAATAAACACACAGTAAAAGCATTTAACAGGCTATAAACAAATAACAATCACACATGAAAATTGACTCAGTGATTTTTGGCCAAATCGAGCCCTGGAAAAACCCCCACGGGGAAAACCAGTTGAGAGAGAGAGAGATATTATTTCTTCAGCAAAATATTCATCACAGCATTACAATGAAAAGATAAACTTATCTTAACCACTCAGCAGTAGCTTTCTGAAGAATGTGCACCAAACTGAGCCTCGTTTAGTGTGCCCACAGCCTAGAAGTTCGTGCCAGAAAACCTCACAACTGTGCTAGAAAAATACACAAACAGTATACTGTACTTTCCTCGGTTCCTGTGCCAATGCACCTCAATTTCTGTGCATGAACTAGACTGAAATCATCCTCGATTTCTGTGTTGTTTTGTTCCTTTATTTCTGTGCTGTGATCATATAGAAAACTGTACTGAGATTCTAGAAACCCGTGCCCTGTACCTTCTCCACAGTTCAGCAGAATATAACCTCGAACTGCGTGCTGGGTAAGGTACCTACTGTACGGTGAATCTACTCGTGATGTGTGCTGTAGCTACCTGCTAACTAGAAAATCGTGCTGATAACTCATGCCAAATGCATGCCTCGAAGTTAGAGCCACATCTGGAAACTCGTGCCTGTGGAAACTCGTGCTAATGGAGACAATGGCAGTCTCGATCTGCGTGCAGTACCCTGTGGAAATTCGTGCCCTAGCAGCTCTCTCAACCTCTCTCTCTGCTTCATTCATTCACTCAACAATGAGCTAGGTAATGAGCCTCCCTCCCTTTTTGTCTAATCCCTAAATGGGATTCTAATCCAACGGTGGTGAATCACTCAATCTGATGGTTGAGATTAGATGTGAGGAAAACATCACATTATTTAATTCACTTAAATAATATTTACTCACCCACTTAAACTTTAGACAAAAAGTGACTTTAAAAACATAAAGTCTCATTAATGTGAAATTAATGTGAGGGTCACTTTTCCCCCTCTTTAGTGACTTAGGCTAGGAGTCACTAGGGGAACACATCCCAAGGTACAAAACTAACACTCCCTCTTAGCGAGGAAGGTGTTCCGCACCACTCCCAACTTATCTCTGAAGAAGACAAACTTCCCCCTCCCCAAAGATTTCGTTAGGACATCTACAACCTGCTGATCAGTGGATATATACTGTAGCTCAACTGCTCCTCTTTGAACGTAGTCCCAAATGAAGTGGTACCTGATCTCAATGTGTTTCGACCTGTCATGAAAAACTGGATTCTCAGAGAGCTGAATGCAACTCTGATTGTCGCAGTAAATCACCGTAGGCCTCAGCTGCTGATCAAATAAATCTAGCAATAACTTACGAAGCCACAGTGCTTCGCAAGTCGCCTGACTGGCTGCCATATACTCGGCCTCAGCAGAACTCAATGCAACGGACTTCTGTTTCCTGCTGAACCACGACACTGCTGCCGAGCCCAAGCTGAAACAGCAACCGGAAGTGCTCTTCCGGTCCCTCACATAGCCTGCCCAGTCTGAATCTGTGAACCCAATCAAACTAACTCCACCTGAACCCCTGTAGTCCAGACCATAATCCACCGTCCCTGCAAGGTATCTCAAGATGTGCTTTGCAGCACTCCAGTGTACACTCCTAGGCTGCACCATGAACTGGCTAAGAGTGTTGACTGCAAAGCACAAGTCTGGCCTGGTGTTGACCAGATACATCAACGATCCGATGAGCTGACGATATAGTGTGGGATCCACCAACTTACCATCTGAAGCATGAAGTTGCTTCAAGTTGGTGATCATGGGTGTAGACATGGGCCTGCAGTCGTCCATCCGAAAACTCTTCAGAATCTCTGCAGCATACTTCCCCTGACCTAGGAAAATATGTCCTGGCTCCTGCCAAACCTCCATCCCCAAATAGTAATGCATCAGCCCAATATCTGTCATCTCATACTCAGTAGCAAGATCTCTCTTGCACTGAGCAATAAGATGCTCATCTCCAGTGATAAATAAATCATCAACATATAGCAGAAGAATGAGTGGATCTCCACCAACCACGATGTAGTATAGGTTGGGATCAGCCTCACTCTTCTGGAATCCCATCGAAATCAGATATGCATCTATCCTGGAGTACCAAGCTCTGGGAGCTTGCTTCAGACCGTATAAGGCTTTCCTAAGCCTGCACACATGAGAATCTCTCCCATGTATCTCGAAACCCTGTGGCTGCTCCAAATACACCTCCTCCTGCAGAAGACCATTGAGAAATGCGGTCTTCACATCCATCTGGTGGATCTTCTAACCCATCTCTGCTGCAATCGATATCACTGCCCTGATAGAGGAATACCGAGCCACTAGATCAAATGTCTCATCATAGTCAACTCCCTCAACCTGTGAGAACCCCCTAGCCACAAACCGAGCCTTGAATTTCTCTACACTGCCATCTGTAGCATGCTTGACCTTGTAGAGCCACTTGGAAGTCACAACTGACTTCCCTTCAGGTCTCGGCACAATCTCCCAAGCATCATTCTTCATGATGGAATGGTACTCTTCCATCATAGCATCTCTCCATACCTGATGCTGAGAAGCCTCCTCAAATGTGGAAGGCACAGAGTCACGAAGAATCGCAAAAAGGGCCATCCCATATCTGTCTGGCTCAACAATCGTCCTGATCTACTCCTGAGGTCTGCCAAATGCCTCTGCTTCCTTCAAGGTGTCCTGAAGCCACTTGGGCTTCTTCTTCCTTGAAGGCTCCTCCCAAACTGGTGAGTCCTCATCTGAGGAAGTGCCAGAAGCATGAGGTCTAACACCCCTAGGACCTGTAGCTGATGAACTAGTCCCAGAAGACCCTGCAATCTGTGAGCCTAAAACCGGTGATCCTGAACCTGTGCCAATCCCTATACCTGTCCCTGAAGT
This sequence comes from Larix kaempferi, assembly GCA_027924585.1. NCBI lineage: Eukaryota > Viridiplantae > Streptophyta > Pinopsida > Pinales > Pinaceae > Larix > Larix kaempferi. Next base: position 2,600,643 of record BSBM01000573.1, read on the forward strand.
ACCTGAAATCTGAACCACTGACCCTGTAGAACCTGTGCCTGTACCCTGTGATCCAGTCACCCCAGAAACCTGCGGACCTGTGACCTGTATCAAAGAAGCCTGACTCAACTGAGGTGTGGGAGCTGGTGGCTCCCCTGCTCTATCTCTCTCGAATTCCTGAAGGCCCTCTCCTCATCAAACTTTACTTCCCGCCTAACTACAACTCGCCTCTGGCCAGGAATGTAAAGCCGATATGCCTTCGAAGTCTCGTCGTAACCCACAAAGATACCTCTCTCTGCGGTGGGCTCGAACTTCGTCCTCCTCTCAGAGGGGACGTGAGAGTAAGTCAGAGAGCCAAATATCCGAAAATGGCTCACCTCAGGCTTCTTGCCTGAATACATCTCCTCTGGAGTCATCCTCCCCAAGGCACGGTGGGGACTCCTGTTCTCCAGGTACACTGCAGTGTTGCAAGCCTCAGCCCACAGAAAGAACGGTAACCCCTGATCATGAAGCATGGCTCTCGCTGCTCCAACGATCGACCTGTATTTCTCTCTGCTACTCCATTCTGCTCAGGAGTGTAGGGAACTGTCAACTGTCGCTGTATACCCTCCTGCCTGCAAAATGCGCTGAACTCCTTTGAGGTATACTCACCCCCGTTGTCTGATCTCAGCATCCTGATCTTCCTCCCCGTCTGCTTCTCCACAAGGGCTTTAAACCCTTGGAAGACACTCAATACAAGTGGGGACTTCTTGCTCCTCAAGAAGTAGATCCAGGTCTTCCTGGAGTAGTCATCAATGAAGCTGATATAGTACTCATGACCAGTCAAGGAAACTGTGGACATAGGACCGCAAATGTCAGTATGAATCAGGTCGAGCACACCTGCTGCTCTCGTGTCACTGCTAGGAAACACGGTCTTGGTGTACTTTCCCAAAGCACACCCTCTGCACACATCACTCTGCTCAGTGTCAAACTCAGGTAAACCTATGACCATGCTCCTCAACACTCTCTGAGCGGGGTGATGTAAATGGGCCATCCTCCTGTGCCATAACTCACATAGCTCACTGCTGCTGCTGCTGCTGCTGTGTGCTAGAGCATGCTGTGGCTGAAACAATAACTTGTACAGTCGTCCACATCTAACTCCAATATCCATGGGAGTAGATACACCTATGGTCTTGGGAAACACCTGCACTCTCCCATCTGAGAAGCACACCCCAAGACCCCTGTCCTCAATCGTGGAAACTGAAACAAGGTTCTTTTTCAGCCCAGGGACGTACAACACATCCCTCAAAGTCATGGGACTCATGGACTCCCTCTCAAATATGACTGTCCCCTAACCCACTGCTCTAACAATGGTGTTGTCACCAAGTACCACCTCCACCTCTCTCTCTGTCTGTGATAACTCGGAGAAGAACTCCCGAGTACCTGTCATGTGTCTCGAGGCTCCGCTGTCAATATACCACGTACCAGTGGTGGATGGACCTGTCTGATGCCCTATCAACAATGAGTGCTCAATCTCCATATCCATGTCAATGCTGGTGGCTAAGGAGACTCTCTCTCTCTCACTCTGTCCAGCATATAGGGAAAACTCCCTCTGAAACCTGTCACCAAACTCATCAATCTCTGCTGAGGCTGCTGTCTGCTGTCCCGGTCCCTTCTTCCTCTTCTTGTTTGGACACTGAGATGCATAGTGCCCAAACGCCTGACAACAGTAGCACTTGATTTTACTCAAGTCCTTCTTCTTCCCACCCTGTGGATGCTGCTGCTGCCCCTTGGCCCCAGGCTTCTTGGGACCCTTCTTCTTCTTCCCTTTGGCTGTCAGAGCCACGTTCTCCTCATCTGCCCCACCACCTGATGTACTGCCCTATACGAGACCCCTCCTGGTCTCCTCCTGCACAAAGTCATCCCACAACCTCTCCCAAGATGGTAGGTTCTCCCTGCCCACAATGGCCTGCACAAATGCACTCCAGGGCCTTGAAGCCCCATTCACTGCTGTGCGTACTAGCTCTGTAGGGGATACTACTTCACCAACCGCTACCAGTTCATCCCAAACTGCAGAGATCCTAGTGAGGTAAGCTGTGACTCCCTCTCCTCCAGTCATCCTGATACTCTTGAGCTTCTCCTTGAGAACCATCTTCCTGTTCTCGTTGGAGCTCTCATACAAGCTGATCAAGGCACTCCACATCTCATGTGCCTTGGTCTTCCCGGAAATGTGAGGGATGATGTGGTCTTTTACTGCATCTAGTATGATTCTCCTAGCCTTACAGTCTTTCTTGTTGAAGGTTGAAAGAGCTGTAGCATCTGAGCCATCTGGAATGGTGATGGGGTTGGTGGTGGTGTTCCTCACCACCTCCACCCATAACTCATTCTCCTCCAAAAGCAACAAAATTCTGGCCTTCCAAGGCACAAAATTTTCTGTCCCATTCAACCTGTCTTCAATCCTCAAACCTGTAGCCATCTGAAAATCAATCCAATAGAACGCTGCCCACTAACAGAAGGTAAGAATACTGAACTTTCTGAGTTCTGCAATTTTTATGTGTCTGCAAACTCACTTGTTTTCTGCCCCCTTTGCTCTGATACCATGTAGAATTTTCTGCCTTTCAACTGTCTGCTGGTTTATGTCAATTTTTGGTGGTTTTCACCTACAGCCGGTTTTGCATAGGCTGTAGGTTACTTATGACAAAATTACTTGAACAATAAACACACAGTAAAAGCATTTAATAGGCTGTAAACAAATAACAATCACACATGAAAATTGACTCAGTGATTTTTGGCCAAATCAAGCCCTGGAAAAACCCCCACGGGGAAAACCAGTTGTGAGAGAGAGAGATATTATTTCTTCAGCAAAATATTCATCACAGCATTACAATGAAAAGATAAACTTATCTTAACCACTCAGCAGTAGCTTTCTGAAGAATGTGCACCAAACTGAGCCTCGTTTAGTGTGCCCACAGGCTAGAAGTTCGTGCCAAAAAACCTCACAACTGTGCTGGAAAAATACACAAACAGTATACTGTACTTTCCTCGGTTCCTGTGCCAATGCACCTCAATTTCTGTGCATGAACTAGACTGAAATCATCCTCGATTTCTGTGCTGTTTTGTTCCTTTATTTCTGTGCTGTGATCATATAGAAAACTGTACTGAGATTCTAGAAACCCGTGCCCTGTACCTTCTCCACAGTTCAGCAGAATATAACCTCGAACTACGTGCTGGGTAAGGTACCTACTGTACGGTGAATCTACTCGTGATGTGTGCTGTAGCTACCTGCTAACTAGAAAATCGTGCTGATAACTCATGCCAAATGCATGCCTCGAAGTTAGAGCCACATCTAGAAACTCGTGCCTGTGGAAACTCGTGCTAATGGAGACAATGGCAGTCTCGATCTGCGTGCAGTACCCTGTGGAAATTCGTGCCCTAGCAGCTCTCTCGACCTCTCTCTCTGCTTCATTCATTCACTCAACAATGAGCTAGGTAATGAGCCTCCCTCCCTTTTTGTCTAATCCCTAAATGGGATTCTAATCCAACGGTGGTGAATCACTCAATCTGATGGTTGAGATTAGATGTGAGGAAAACATCACATTATTTAATTCACTTAAATAATATTTACTCACCCACTTAAACTTTAGACAAAAAGTGACTTTAAAAACATAAAGTCTCATTAATGTGAAATTAATGTGAGGGTCACTTTTCCCCCTCTTTAGTGACTTAGGCTAGGAGTCACTAGGGGAACACATCCCAAGGTACAAAACTAAGAATTGCTGGCAATAATTTCTGTTAGGTGGGACTTGGAATAAGTTTGGGACCTTCTCCAACATTCTTAGAGGTTCCCGTATGCAGCAGGATTATTGAGGAACAGCTGTTAGGCACTTCCCCCTTCATTTTTTTAGGGTGGTACTTCTTCCTTCACAAACAACCTCCATAGGTTAAAAGACATTCAAAGTGCCTGTTGTTGTTACTGAGACTAGAAAAATAATGCTATAAAACCCTTGGAAATAGAGAAGACATCGCAAGACGTTCTAAACTGGTAAAAGATATTTGTAGTGCTACCATCTAAACCTGAACTTACAAAGTATTCAAGTCCAATATAAAGATGCAAACCTAGGGCAACTTAGAAGTTCCACCCACTGTCACCTTGGTGTACACTTCTCTCACTTTAGGTTGGCTCTCCTCCAGCACAAGGGGGAATTCCCTGGAGACCCTAATAGGATTGCTAAATCCATCTTTTAAACCCTTGAAACGACTTCCATATTTAGTAAACCAGAAATTTAAGATATGCAATAGATGTATGATGGTGAATTCAAGTAGGCCAGTGCCTTATCCTTACAGTATGGAGACCAAACATATTTACGAGATAGCAACTTGATTGTGCAGGATATTAAACCAAACAACATGCATTAAACAGCACTGCTTATAGGTGTAACAGATCTGAAAAGTGCATTTACAGCCAAGTATAGATGCTCAAAATAACACACCAACACAATCATCAATCGTTCAAGTGAGTTTGAGATATCATATAAGACATAAGCAGCAGAAGAGGACATATTTCTATTGAAAAACTAGGCCTGGATAATACTTCTGTAATCTGATATCATAAACAGCCAAGAAGAAGGTCAACAGACCACTCCTTCAGCTCTTCAACAGCTAGCATTAACACACTATAACAGTACAATATGATGCCAAGCAAGAACAAAGAACCTGAAATCAAAGGATGATGACTTTGGATGCAAATCAGCCCTGAATATTTACATGATCAAGCTTCAAACTTGCAGATTGTGAAAATTTCTGGGGATTCAGAATTCAGAAATTTCACTTCTATCCTAGAGGTTTCCCAGATCTTAACCCTGTGAATTTTCAACTTCAGGGCTCTTGTGAAATATAAATAAGATAGAAGTGGCATCGAACAATATTTCAATCCTTAAACCACCCCAAATTTCTGGGAAATCCAAGAGCAAAGATACCAAAGTGTTCTCATAAGTTTCAGCCCTCTCGGGCAATCTTATCATACATAAAACAGATCTGTAAACCCTTATTTACAGCAATAAATACAGCCACAAAACAACCCTTCTCTTCAATTATAATGTTAAATCACTTAACATAATCACCATTAGTCAAATCAGCAAGACATCTATAGCTGGAAATTACAAACCATGAAGAACACAAATGGCTGAAAATCAAATCTCCAGTTTACACAAATATTGGACAGCTGAAAACTTCATTAAAATGCATAAGATGAAGTTCATGTACATACCATAGTCTTATCACAAGGCTAGTACAATCCACTAGCTCTCCAAAACCCTGGCTAGGGAAAACTAGCAAAAAACATCAATCAACCAAGTAGCTCCAACAAGCATGAATCACTCAAACAAGTCCTCCAAGGTAAGACAACTCCTTGTCTTCTTCTTCTTTACCCAATACAACCTAGGGATACATCTCAAAACCCTAATCTCCAAGTCTCCAAGGGATGAAACCCTTCTTCACCAAACACAATCTAGGGTTTCATCTCAAAACCCTAATCTCTAAATCTCCAAGGGATGAAATGCTAACTCTAGACTCCAAGATGCTCCAAGAAGATCAAGAAACCCTAGAGACTCTGAGAGAGAGAGAGAGAGAGAGAGAGATCAAGTACAAATAAAGATATAAGCAAGAGAGGATGACTAGTGCACTCCCAGTCGCATCTTTACACAAGAGTGAATAAGAATGTTGAGTGATATGAATGGATCATCATCTCCAGCATTTTCTGCTTCACAAGAGTAGATGCTAGTCACAGAACAATCTCCAACATATACGTCCTCCTCCCATGTATAGCTTCTCCTAGGTTTTTCTCATGACTTCTCATAGGGTTTCCTCATGACCCCTATCAAAAAACTCCAAGAAGACCAAGTACAAAGAAAAGAGTACAATGATGATGAAGGAAAGGACTCTCTCCTTCCTCTATAAATGGGAGGTAAGGGAGGCCAACAATGCAATGTGGCCAATGCCCTTACAAGCAACCTACAATTATCACATATAGGCTCACACATGTGAATCACTACACTCCAAGGGTACACATGTCAAGATCCAAGGTGAGGTTGTCCACAAGCAAGGTTCCAAATGCAAGGTTGCTCCACAAGGTGTGTACAACACTCCTCTTACAAGCCTCCAAAGACTCCATCAATCCTTCTAAGCAATGTGCTCCAATGGGAAAACTTCCCCTACATGAACATTGTTAGAACCCAGGCATCCCTATGCCAACCTCAAGCCTACATACAAGAATCCAAGCTACCATATGTTGTCTAGGGCCAATGCCCTTCTCCAAGGTACAAAACGCTTCTCCTCTTGAGTAGGGCATTCTTCAAGCAACCGTCTCTGTTCCGCCATCATGTACAACATCACCCGAGTTATCAACATATCTCCAATGCCCTAGGAAAGAATACCAAGCAAGCATCCAACTGAGCTCAAGCAACCATTGAGTAAGCCATCTCCTGTGCAAATCCATCACGGATCCTCTAGGTGTTGAACATACCATGTACCCTAAATCTGATGAAGCACCCCCAAACATGGTGCAAACATTTTCAAAGTAACCCGAAAGCTAACATAGATTTATCTTCAATCCCCAAGTACAAGATTCTAGGGTAATTCTCCACAATGAATTTGCGAGTTGTAAATAAAATTGATACCTCCTTTTATAGTCTAGAATGATATAGAATCCCCTAAATGAAGGGCGCTCCACTCCTATGACATCATTTCAATGTTTCGTGCTTTGAAGCAGTCAAAGGTGCCACTTGCAATCTCCCAAGGCTAAGCACTTCACCAAATAATCATTTTTTCTTTACATGTGCAATTCTAGACCTTTCCATGCAACTCGTTCCTCAAATATTGGAATTTAACTCCTTCAAAGGCTTAATTAATCCCTTATATATGAGGTCCATATGTATATTACCTCATATCCCCTAAATGAAGGCCGCCCCACATCCCAACTCATATGTTTCACACACACACACACGTGCACAAAACATATGAGTTGGGATTTGGGGCAGCCTCCTCAAAGTATCTCTTTGAACCATAATAATCCCATTGGATGATGGGCATCTCACTTAGAAGTGTGTTTACCGTTGGAGATGGGGTTTGAATGCCCTCATGTAGGGCGTTCCATATTAATGCCATGTAGGCAATGCTAATGGACCATGCCATACCTCCAAATATGTGGAAAATGACTCGTATAATGTGAGGTGGCCCTTTGGTTATGAGATTGCCTCCAAATATGCAACTTACGCCTCAAGATATGTGATATGCACCAAAAGCATAACTCAAAGGAAGACATGCATCAAAATAAGTAGATATGCTCATCCAAGGCGAGATCATACATCAAATACAAAAAAATCCTTTTCTAACTCTAGTGCTCAGGATCTCATGCACACGAGGGTGGTAACATGTAGAAACTATGAAAATAAAAACACCAATGGCTATGAGAGGAGATGCTCATGTCAAGATGGTGGTATCCAAACTATAACATACAACCAGCCATAATAACTAGAGTTATATCTTAAGAGGAACTATAGAGGAATAAGCAGAAAGTAAGAGAAACATGTAAACATACTAGTAACTAGACATGGAATCACATCAGTTTACACCTTTCACATGGCATAAAAACAAGAACCTCATAAATTAAAAATTTAAAACCCAAAGACCACTCAACAAGAGTGCTGAAAATATATTAGTATATTAATAGTCTTCCCCTTGGGGTCTAGGATTTCCAGATGAAGAGGTTTTCAAGAATATAAAGAGAATTTCTTATAAATGTAGAAGCAATAATACCAATTGAGATGGCTATCTCCTAGTTGATTCATTATCTCAGAATAAAAGAAAAAGTGAAAACCATAGCCACTAGCAGTCACAATAGAAGGGATAAAGAAAATGGAGTGAAAATATGGGAGTTGCATAGAGTTAGAGAGGGAAAAAGGAAAGAATGAGGGAGGAGAGAACTCACAATACAGTGGGAACAGTAGAAAGGTTTTCGAACCCTCTTTACAGTAACGAATCATCCTCTTATACTTGCTTGTGCTAGGAATGTTATCCTCTTGATAGAACTATGAAAGTTTGTTAATCGATGAAAAATAAGTATCTCAAATTGATGTCAAGTTGCCCCTGCTTGAGGGCGTAGCAACCCAAATTAATAGGACACGTCATTTTCTAGTTAATAGATGACACTATTGAGAAGCATGCAATGCCTGCTAGATAAAACTGATGAGAAGTATGCACTGCCTGCTAGATGACACCATTGAAAGCGACAGTACTCTTAAATCTGACTTTCCAATGCATATATTGCTCCTTCGATTGTCCATCGGCTCTTTAGTAAGTCCAAGTTGGAGTTATGTCTATCATTTTGAACATCCAAATGAACCAACCATTTCCTTATAATCTTAGAACTAGCATTGTCTTTTCCATTCAGCGAAGTCCTAAAATCCTTTTTGGCATCTCCTATGGCTATCATGTATTCAAGCTCTAAGAGTAGTTTCCCATCCACAAAAGTCGGGTGCCCAGAATGGTGCATGACTTATTTTTTATACTATCCATATGGGCCATTTAGTTCTCATCTCATTCCTTTAACTTGGTTTGAATTTTGCTTAAAATTATCAGCCTCCTTTCCCATGACTGCCTAATCTTTCCGATTTGATAGTTAGTAGGCATGGGCCATGGCCTTCTTGCCACTATCCTTTCTCCAAGTTTTGCTCAATCAGATTTATATCTGTTGGCAGAGGTACTTGCACCAACCTTGTGACATCTGTGTGGGCTCGTGAGTTAATATGCACTAATGGAATCCCTGTCAATTGTACTTTCTATGACTTCTACAACATTTCTAGCTTTCAAGAGAAGGGCATGCCTCTCACTGCATCTTCAATGATAACCATCTTGAGACTAGTTAGAGCCATCATCGCTGGGTTGATCTTCCTTATCTCGTCTTCCAATTCTTCTTCAGCGGGTCTACCAATTGGTGGGACAATTGATGTAGGTTCACACTGCAAAAGGGGCCAGGTGGAAACCATGCATGATACCACTCTTGGCATCTCTTACGTTCCTCTGCTAATCTGTAGCCTTTTTATTTTAAAGCTTTAACATGGGCCTCCAATCCTTGAACTTATCCTTTGTGGCCAACCTAGAACTTTAGAAGCTATTGCCAAATCCACAGTAGTACTAGCATTCATATCCTTCATGCTTAAGTTCAATTGCTCTGTCTCTGTGGTGCTCAAGGGAAAATTTGTCCTTCCCCTTTTGCTTCTTTTCCATAAGAAGACTTGATCACTATGTCTTTGGAAGCTCTATCATATGCTATATGATGAACATACAAAGCAGCAAGGTTAGGATTCTCCAAAGCATTCATGGCTCTCTTAAAGGCGTCATCTCTCAATTTCTTAATGGTCCGTTCTTCTGACACACCATCCAAAGCTTTTGTGTCCACCTGCGGGATTTAAATTCCTTGAGAATGAATTTGCAAGTGATTAGTATCAACAAAAGGATGGGGTAGATTTTGTTTGTCAACATCATCAATAGTGTTGGCTTTGGACATCTTAGGCTTCTTCTCTGATTCAATTGTGTGTTCTCTAACACCCTTGTGAGGATTCGGTGTTCTTCACTTGGTTGATGGGGAAAATCCCACAATGGGCTACTTGTATAAGGCCATGGATAAGACCAAAGAAGCTATCAAATCTTTCTATGAGGAATGATATTAGGGAGATGATGGACTTGACAAACAAATAATGCTTTGAGAGAGGATTGATCTCCAATGGAATGGGACACTCCTGTTAGATTATGGTAACTTCGGGATGTCCTCCATGTTTCAGATGCCTTGCATGGAGGTACATTGGAAGTATAGGCATCAGTATGGAGCAAAGGGTGAGATACACTCTAATCAGTGGCATGAGCCTAGTGGTGGCTGCATGTGGAACTTCTGGGGTGATTTGACCTTTGCATGCACTAAGAATTAGGGTTTTGGTAAACCTAATTCATCGGTGAGATTATTTATAGAGGCAGGGGATCCCCAGATGAGGTTGCTCAGTTGTATTATCAGAGAGTGATAGTGCTGGAGAGAGGAGGGCGCAGTTGTGCATTCAGGGTGACTTTCTGAAAGAGAGAGGAGCTGCTGCAGAGCTAGGAATGTCAGATCTGAGCAAGATCAGTGACCTTCAGCTCCAGAGTCACTAGGCACCCAGGACTGTGGACTGAGATAGTCCATCAAAGAGCATTCTGCTCAGTTTAGAGGAGGATGTATTTCCTTGGAGGAGGGCGCAATTCCCAAGGAGAGAGGAGCTCATTCGGAGCCCAGTTTATCGATTTTGAGTCTGAGACTTCCAGGATAGCCTTGCCTCAGCATTCGAGGAAGGTTAGGGACGATCAGAGATCAGATCCGCTGAGATCCGGTCCGGTATGAGCATCAGATATCCAGAGGGGAGGGCGCACTTCTGCATGCAGTGGAGGTCGCATTCTTCAGAGGGTTGTCTTCAGAGAGAGCAGATCAAAGTAGTGTGATACAGAGAGGCAGATCAGTCAGAGGCACCTGCAAAGATACTCAGATCCAGTTTTCCAGTTAGGGCATACTCTTCCAGTGCATGCATTAGCTGATGCATGCAGATCTAGAGTCTGTCTGGTTCAAGGATTGAGTTACCTTTGAGGTAATCCTGTATTGTACTTGTCCATTTATATATATGCTCTGGGCTCGAGATAGAAGATAGCCCCACAGTTTGCCGGTTTTCCTCGGTTGGGGTTTCCAGGGTATATTTGGTGTTTATGTGTGATTGCATGTCTTTCAGTTTGGTAAAGAGATCTAGTTGTTGAGTTTATATTTATATGAGTATGTATTGATATCGAGACTCAAACTGCTTGAGATCTCAGGGTGATTCAGAGGGAATAGTGATCTTTGAATCAAAGATTTACATGGTATCAAAGCCCTAGTAAGGGTCAGGGTGGGCAGTCACACATAGATCTGTGGTGTTGGAGACTAGATCTGAGATAGATCTAGTGGATCAGTGGAGATAGAGACCAGATCTACCAAATCTAAGCAGCACAGTTCAGATCTGAGGTTGTAAAGGTCAGATTTATCAGATCAGTGGGTTCAGTGGTTAGATCTGTGATAGATCTACCAGATCTGTGATCGAGAGAGATTCTTGTTCATTGTGGGTTACAATATTTCAGCTAAGAGAGTATGGCCACCAGGTTGAGAGTGGAGGACCGGTTGGATGGGCCTGTTATCGCATATATAGTAGCCGGGCTACCATACATTATTTTTCTCATTCCAGTACACTATTCAGCCAGCTCCCTTGCATTTGAGATGCCGAGATGAGCATCTATATTGGATCAGTATTAGATTGTGGACAGCAGTTGCATTCCCCATGCCATGACTGAGTTTCAGGACACTCAGAGAGATGACCGTTGTAGCCATTATATCATTGGTACAGAGCAGACAGTAGTGCCCAGAGTTACAGCAGCAGTCTCAGAGGACAGATGATGGTACAAGTTGATGAGCTTGCAGGTATATGACTCAGCAGGTATATCATGGTGTTATGGTTAGATTGCTTTTATACTTATTCTTATAGCATGTCTTAGCACTTAGTGTCATGATCTGGCGATCATATAGATATATGGACCTGGTTGATCTATTATATATATTATACTGTCCCTACTCAGACTTAGAAGTTCACTATTCATACTCATTGGTACATACCCTCCTTAGGGAGAATAGAGGTGATCATTACACCATACTTTGGCTTGCTAGTGTTGGCTCCATCATTTCATTGTCTTCGTCCATCCATGGCCTACCTTTTAGATTATCACCCTGACTTACTACTTGACTAGTGGCATGGAGGACTTTTCCCCACTGTAGCCTCTGTATTGGATGAACTTCCCTGTTCATTGTGTCTCGGCTCTGAGTTGGTGACAAAACTTACCTATGGTGAGTTGGAGTTCCTTGTGAATTCCCCCTAGTCACTAAAGTTGTGTTGGCTAAACCTGAAACTTTTAGTGCTGCCATCAATACAAAATCTGGAAAATGAAATGCTATATCTTGTATGAAAAGCCCATTTATGCAATGTGTTTCTAAACACACATGAATGAAAGGCGTGCCAAATGAAAATGGCCATAAAAATAAAATGTTATATCTTGTGGAAAATAAATACCTAGGTAAACAAGCTGTCCATGACACACCTAGAAGTGCTCAGGTAAACAAGTGCCTTAAAAACACACCTGCAGCAGAAAGCTTAAAAGAAAAAATGTAAATCTATGCAATGTGTTTGTAAACACACATAGATCAAGGCTATGGAAACTTCAGGCCCAAAAAGCAATGGAACTTAAATGCTATATCTAAACAATTGCTGGCCTTATTTGTATTATGGATTGTGCGCATCTGTGAAGGTGAATAAACCCTCTTTAAACAACTCATCCATTTGTGAGACACCGCCATTCCCTGTGTTATTGCTCATTCAGTATATACTATGGTGTATTCCCTTTCCCTTGCCAAAGTGTCACAAAGTCAAGACAGCTAAGTCATCCCTTAGCCTAGCCAATTAATTCAGCCTTCACCCTTCACTAGCAAATTGATCACAACTATGAAGTGAGTATGGTCCTGAAAGTCTAGTCTGAGTAATAATAATAATTAACGACACTATATATTTGGATGTAGATCGCCAGTTATGATCATTATGTGTTATAATTGCTATTTGAATAAGTTGTAAAGCATGTATTAACCTTGATACTTTTCAGCAGCCTTGGATGATGGACTGAGTTATATTTGGTCTTGGTTGGACCTAGTTTGACCATGGAGGACCATGGGACATGAGATGTTAGACCTTATGATGATATGGATAGATGATATATGGTCTATGTACACATACAGGATGATTCTATGCAGCAGCTACAGGGTTATGATGATGATTCTGGGGTTACAGCAGTGTTTGTATATGTACAGCGCATTATTATTGGCCTTGTTCCGGTATATTGGATATTTATTTTGATCATGCAGAGACTCATATGGTGTATGAGTACACATCTTGGATAGATTTGGACCTTCTGAGTCCAATGGGACAGTTTGTTTTCAGTTCCGGGCACTTACAGTGATGATTGAGCCTCAGTAAGCTGTCCCAGTGCAGTTTTGGTCTGTTGGAGGCCCTGTCGGAGCAGAGATGACTTTTATCCGGTTGACCTAGGGCGCTGATGATGGAGGGGGTGGTCCAGCCACTTGTTTTTACCATATTACCCCCCCTTCCGGACACATTGGTGCCCTCACCTTGACAGCGCTAGCACTCCAGGAGGCTGTTTGGGGCAGTTTCACGCTCCCTGAGGCATTTCAGGATTGGTAGAAATGGCTATTAAGGAAATCGATTTGGGATACTGAGGCAAAGTTATGGCATGGGATGATCAGTGATGATAGATCGGGACCTTCCACACCTTCTCCAGCAGTTTCAGCTTCATCGGGGCCCGCATCCATCACTTATGGCACTTTCTGTGGATTTTTTGAGGGCTTTTGAGGACCACGACTTCACTATGGAGGCACGATTTGGTACATTCATGATTATTTTTTTGGTTATTGTGCTATGGGGATTGACCAAGGAGGGATAAAATTACCCCTTGGACCCACCATAAGCCTCTTATGATATTTTATCATCATGATTTGGTGGGACTCCCCTCTTATAGGGCGATTTTGTCCACTTACATTATATTTTATTAGTGATCCATGTATTTTATTGTTGAGCTCATCTCAACCATTGATTAGACATTTGTATCTTTTAATCTTAGCCACTCATTCAAAAAGTGGTTAGGGTTTTGGTGCCTCTCCTTCCTATTTAAAGGAGAGAGCCTCTCATTGTAAAAGGGTCTTTGGCTCTTGGATTATTGGTATAGAAAATATTCTTGTGGAAATTCTTGTGGTCTCCTTTGCATCTGGTGTTCTTAGATGGTGATTGGAAAGTCTATTGCAACCTAGCATTTGGAAATTGCGGTAAGATCTATCTTTTTTTGGAAATCATTGTTTGTCTACAGGAGGGCGACTTCAACAAGGGCGATTTTGCAAGGCTTCTTCAAATCGACTTTCTTGGCATTCGCTTGTATCAGGGGGTTATCATTAGCTTCATTGTGATCTATGCTATCTTCCTGTTACTTCTTTTGTGGCATTAGTCTTATCTCTTGATGCATCAAATCTGATATTGTTGACGTTTGTTGTGCAGGAGAGAGGGCGCATTGGCTTCTTGGACCAAATCGACTTGCATAGAAACTACCTCAAAGCTTCTCAAATTGATCAAGTTTGCATAGATCATCATCATCAAGGCATCTACAAGGTTACCCAGGTAAGATCCACAGGTTTGTTTCTCTTTCCTTTATCCAATCCATTGACATAGCTCATAAATTGTTGAAACCCTAAATATCTTAAAACCCCCATTTTACATTTTCTCAGATCTACTTAGATCTAGTGGGTTGTTGGGCATAATACTGAAAACCCACCTCTATAGCATCCAAGGCATCCCGGATCTATAGTTTGGTGAGGATTGGCTTCAATTTGATCCCCTTCCCAGGCCAACTTAGCCTCTCCCAAGCAAGGCGCACTTCACTAGTTGAGCAAGTTGACCTAGATCTAGGTGGTGGGTGTTTGAGATTCCACTTGATTTGACATCTACACATCAAATAACATACACCTAGGTTGTCACTTTTCTGAAATTCACCTTGTGGGCCCTATTCCACATTCCAAGGGATTTAAACCCCACTTTGGACCACTTGGAACACTTAAACTCAGATCTAGTAAGATCTAGCCATCGGATTACCGTGAAACTATAGATCCATACCCCTACTTGACTGATCTACCCGGATCTAAAATTTGGGTGCCATCCGACTTGTCTTGACCCACCTAAACCCCACTTTCAGCCTCCTTGGGTAAAGTCGCACCACCTTGGAGAAGTGAGTTCACTCACTTCTAGGAACTGGGTACTTGAGATTATTGCAGATCTGAAACCGGAATAATTCAAAACCTAGGTCTAGAGTATCACTTTGTCAAATCTCGCCTTAGGGATAGCATTCCTTGTTTTAAGGGATTGTGGTCCACTTGGGTCAAACCTAGATCTAGATCCATTCATTCATCAAGACCTCTATTGCCCACTTGTCCCAAGTACTAGGAGTCCTAAAACACAAGTCAACCCTACTTTGACTCCACTTCCCAATTCCCAAGGCACTGGTTCTTCTCCAAGACGACCCCACTTTCCTAGATTGTTGGATTGACTTGTGGTTTGACTTTTGCATGGTGAACTGTACCCTTAAAGCTATCATGAATCATGGTCAAGCTTGTCTCACGTACTAGTTAGCCCCAATATAACCTTTAAAACTTCCCTGCATTGGACACGGTTCCCAAGGCAGTAGATCTTCCAACATTGAACTAGTACACTCATCCTAGATCTCACTTCAAACATTATAAGTCACTCTCACATCAACTATGAACCAAAGCTATACCTATTGAACCCCCACTTGGCTTGTGACTTCATCTTTTGGTCTAGGATAAACCATACACCTAACTTCACTTGGAAATACCCTGATTTGGTGTCTTGGTTTTGATCTCTCCTGTCGAGAGTAGATCGGGTCTCCCCCTTTGTTGTCTGGGCTAGACAACATAAAGCGAAGGTTGCCTCGACTGGCGTGACAACCATATATTGGAGGTCGAGGTGATCGTGGTTGCACCTTTTGAGTTGCCCTTCCCTATTGCCATCCATGACTGGATCCATCCATAGGGGTAACTACAGTTTAGGTGATAACAGGGCCCTCCAACTATAGTGCATGGAGGGCATGTATTACACTCTTGCTGAAAGAGTGTGAACTATGGGATGTTGTGAACAGCACAATGGCAAATCCTGTTACAGTTCCATTAGATGCCACTGCCAAAGCAGTGTATGAGAAAAAGAACGTGAAAGCTCAGCGGATCCTTCTTGATGCGATCAAGGATCATGTTATCCCACATGTCTCTACCAAGGACAATGTTTATGAAATGTGGGATGCATTGACTAGTCTATACCAAAGCTCCAATGCAAATAGGAAGATGGTTCTCAAGGAGAAGCTAAGAAGCATCAAGATGGGGAAGGATGAGAGCATGACTACCTATCTCACCAAGATAACTCAGGTGAGGGATGAGTTGGGAGTAGTGGGTGAGAAGGTAGAGGATAGTGAGATGGTTCGACAGGCCTTGAATGGCATGACTGTGCCATGGGCAGTGTTCATTCAGTCTATCATAGCTCGAGAGAACCTTCCCAACTAGGATTGTTTGTGGGATGATTTCACACAGGAGGAGATCCGGAGAGGGTACATACAGGGTTCAGCTTCTGCTACTCCAGAGGAGGATGTAGCTCTCACAGCAGGCGGGAAACAGAGAGGCAGACAGAAGAAGGATCTGAGCAAGATCAAATGCTTTGCCTCCAATGACTATGGACATTATGCGGGACAATGTCTGCATAAGAAGAAAGGGAAGTAGGCGAAGGACGAGCACGTGGCAGCAGCGGAGGAGGTTGATGAGTTCACTTCTCGGTTTGAGAAGGATTTCTCACTAGCCTCAGTTCAGTCAAGGCATGATAGTAGCCTGCCAGAGGCTCAGATTGATCAGAGTTGGAGAGTGGACTGCACTCTCAGTAGTCACATGACAGGAGTGCGAGATGCATTCCTGATCTTAGAGCATACACCTTTGCAGTTGGCTCGGGATGTGCAGGGGGTTGATCACTTGGTTATTGGAGTGGGCAGAGTGAGATTTCTGCTTGACCTTGGGGAGCTCCTGGAGGTTTCAGGAGTGCTCTTTGTTCCAGGATTGAGAGGGAGTATCCTCTCTATGGCAGCGTTGGCAGCTGCTGGCTACTCAGTAGTGTTTCAGCGGGATGAAATCTTCACCTATCCTAGAGGAGTAGACCCAGTCTTGTTGGGTCGCAGGATCGACAGTGAATACTTGGTTCATGGACAACCTACTACGGGGACATCAAGATGGCTGAGTACATCCTCTTCAAAGACAGAGGGGGATGATGAGCGGGATGCTCATAGCAGAGATGAGGCCAAGAGGAGTGAGTCTGGTCAGCAGATGGGTGGGCGAGATGCTCACCATGATGAGGAGGATCAGGGGAGTGATTCTAGAGTTCAGATGGATGAGCGATATGCTCTTGATAGTGATGAGTCTCAGGAGATTGAGCCCTTGGGCTCATATCAGACGGATGAGCATGCTGCTCATGCAGGTACCAGTCAGAGATTGAGCTGGTACAAGATGGTAGAGATGAACTTAGCTCAGGAGAGAGCTGAGTCAGCTCAGAGACAGAGGGAGTTGACTTACAGAGCTAAATCAACTCAGGGACATAGACAGATCACCTACAGAGCAGTGGATCCACTTGACAACAGTCTTCAAGACTGGTTACAGCAGCAGAGATTCAAAGGGAGTCTGAGTCAGAGTGCAGTGACTGAGTCAACAGTGGTTGATCAGGGGGCTTCTTCTGAAGCCACACTTATGGAGATTGATCAGGGTTCTTCAAGTCAGTGGGTAGCAGTGACAGGCAGATCAGTTAGATCAGTGTCAGCAACAAGGGACTTGTTGGATCCAGGCATCAGTGGTAGGACTTCCCTCGTTAAGAGGGAGTGTTAGATTATGGTAACTTCGGGATGTCCTCCATGTTTCAGATGCCTTGCATGGAGGTACATTAGCAGTATAGGCATCAGTATGGAGTAGAGGGTGAGATACACTCTACTCAGTGGCATGAGCCCAGTGGTGGCTGCATGCGGAACTTCCGGGGTGATTTGACCGTTGCATGCATGAATTTTGCATGACCTGTCAGCGATCGTTGGATGCATGCAAAAGTGACTTTTGCATGCACCGAGAATTAGGGTTTTGGTAAACCTAATTCATCGGTGAGATTATTTATAGAGGCAAGGGGTCCCCAGATGAGGTTGCTCAGTTGTATTATCAGACACTGATAGTGCTGGAGAGAGGAGGGTGTAGTTGTGCATGCAGGCCAACTTTCTAAGAGAGAGAGAAGCTGCTGCAGGAGCTAGGAAGGTCAGATCTGAGCTGGATCAGTGACCTTCAGCTCCAGAGTCACTAGGCACCCAGGACTGTGGACTGAGATAGTCCATCAAAGAGCATTCTGCTCAGTTTAGAGGAGGACGTGTTCCCTTGGAGGAGGGTGCAATTCCCAAGGGGGAGGAGCTCATTCGGAGCCCGGCTGATCGATTCTGAGACTGAGACTTCTAGGATAGCCTTGCCTCAGCATTCGAGGAAGGTTAGGGACGATCAAAGCTCAAATCCGCTGAGATCCGGTCTGGTACGAGCATCAGAGATCCAAAGGGGAGGCGCACTTCTGCATGCAATGGAGGACGCATTCTTCAGAGGGTTGTCTTCAGAGAGAGCAGATCAGAGTAGTGTGATACAGAGAGGCAGATCAGTCAAAGGCACCTGTAGAGATACTCAGAACTAGTTTTCCAGTTAGGGCTTACTCTTCCAGTGCATGCATCAGCTCTAGAGTCTGTCCGGTTCAGGGATTGAGTTACCTTTGAGGTAATCCTGTATTGTACTTGTCCATTTATATATATGCTCTGGGCTCGAGATAGAAGATAGCCCCACAGTTTGTTGGTTTTCCCCGGTTGAGGTTTCCAGGGTATATTTGGTGTTTATGTGTGATTGCATGTGTTTCAGTTTGGTAAAGAGATCTAGTTGTTGAGTTTATATTTATATGAGTATGTATTGATATCGAGACACAAACTGCTTGAGATCTCAAGGTGATTCAGAGGGAGTAGTGATCTTTGAATCAAAGATTTACAACTCCATCATCCCATTCATGTAGAAACACTTGTCCTCAATCCTGCCTTTTCTTATCCATCTATTTTTTATTTTGAATACAAGGTTATGGAAGAGTTCTATAATGTCTTCAAAGTATTATCCCACATGAAATGACTACATAATCATTAATAGAGATATGGAGTTGTATAGGACCACCACTGGACTATTTGGCTTTGACACTACTGTCCAAAAAGGGAATACTTTAATGCCAAGTAAGCAATTTTAACTTTGAGTTTTAGTCACCACTTTCATTTGTTTTGTCACTTGTGTTGGGTTTTACTTGATTAGAATGAAATTTCAGTCTTTTCTCTTTTTTTCTTATTTGTCATAGAGGTCTAATAAAGAAATTATGGTGCAAAAGCACCAAATTTACAAAAACCTGTCGTTTAGGTGTTTAGCCAAACTTGTAGCACTTCAATTTGCGAGCACAATTGAAATGTATTTGAAAAGATACACACACACACAGGCACAACAAGACAGCAACTATGAGTTTTAGAATTTATGTCCCTCAAGAATCAAGACTTATTAAATTTATTATGATCCTCTTACAGGTTACAACACTTGGTTGAATTGGTTTATATCCACTACGATCTCCAACTGTGGGTGAAACAAATTGAGCACCCCCCTGACGTGGATGCCATTTCCTTAGAAAATATTAACACCTTGACTAAGAGAGGGGTGGAGTTTGAGAGTCCTATTATCAAGGAGGCACCTTCGTGGTTAGGGCTAGTGGAGGAGCAACCCAAGCATGTGCATGGGGGAAGGGAGGATCTGGATGACCAACCCCTGTTAGGTGGGGAGGAGCTGGTCCAGTGGGAGGACATTGGTACTAAGGAGACTTATGAGACAACGTCATCACCAGCCTATAGCCAAATTCATACTCAAGAACCCACCAATGGTTGTCAAATTAATGCTGCAAGGCCTTCTGGTAGTAAACGAGCCCTGACCTTTTCCTATAAAAGAGGAAAAGGTAATCAATAGCTAGTTGCTAGATTGATCTTTGTAGATGACAAATCATGATGAGATACATTTTATATAGATTTGACATCATTTTTTACCGGTTACTCAATTTTGTGTCCCTCAACAGATGACCATCAAGATATAGTATCAACTTTGATGTATCATTTGGCGTCCTATACATCTTATATATCGGATTTTTTTCATATTTATGTTGTTGTTTGCTTATATTTTTAAAAAATGAAAAAATGAATAATTTTGTATTTTAATGCTTGTCAATATTTCCAATTGTTTCCCAATTATTGCCGATTTAATCTTTTCAGGACCCTTGTCAATTAATTGCTGATTATAATTATTTTGTCTATGCTCTAGATAGCCGACACTGGATCAGTCCATTTTTTTAATTATCTATTTCTTCTACAAAACAGCTCCAAAAGACATGAGATAGTAGTTATTCCCTGATGCTAGTTTTGGCAGTTGTCTACATAGGGAGCTTTGACTCTGTGCATATGTGCTAGCTTCAACCCTCTCTGCAAACCAGTGTAAGTGGTGGCACGTAACAGGGGGCGGCGGCAAGTGGAAAGTGACGATATTGTTAAGCTTTCCAAACAACAGCTTTGTTAACCTTTTCTAATGATGGTTTTATGACTTCTCCTCACACACTTTGTTAGGAGTTGTGAATTTTTAGTAGTGATATTCTCTCATGTTAGCTATGGTATCAACTTTTCCTTTTTTCTAATATGCGGAAAAAATTGGGCAACAACTTTAATAGGAGCAAACCCAAAGAATATATGAGAAATAACAGCTACCAACCTAAAAATAATGACCAAATGCTGGAATTAAACTTGTTCTGATACCATTTGTGACATGCTTTGCAATGTTCAAAGAATGCCATAGAACTTGAAAAGCATAGCTCAAGTGACCTGATTATATTAATGTAGCATTTATATCTCTAATATTCTAATGTTTACTATTAGTTGCACTTTGATTGACAGATGATGGTGAAACTGGAGAATACCTTACTGCCTTTTTGAGAGAGGTTATGCATCCACAAATTCTTTCTTTTAATTTTTTATGATATTGTTAATCTTTCCAAACAATGGTTTTGTTAATCTTTTCTAATAACGGATTTATGACTTTTCCTCACACTTTGTTAGCAGTTGTGGTTTTCCATTAGTGATATTCTCTCATGTAAGCTATGGTATCAACTTTTTCCTTTCTTCTAATATGCTGAAAAAATTGGGCCTCAACTTTAGAAGGAGCAAACCCAAAGAATGTAAGTAAGAGAAATAATGATTACCAGCCAAAAGAGAATGACCACATTCTGGAATGAAAATTCCTGTGATACCATTTGTAAGTTTGTAACATATTTGCAATATTCAAAGAATGCCATAGACATTCATAAGAAAATGAACAAGGCCATATAGTCCAAAAGGACAATAAATAAATAATGTAAAGATAAAGAGGATGATGATATGCAATGAAGAAGACTGCCATATTTATAGTATATAAGAGACGTGACTAAATCTAAAGGATACGACCCTCTATAATATTTATTAATATAAATAGTTTATATTAGGTAAACCAAAGACTCCTCATTAAGGCACATTGCTCCTTCATTTCAAGATAAAAGTGTTAAATACACCCAATAGAGAGGAGGGGAGGAGAAAACCATCGTTATCTAACCTCCAAGTGATACAGACACTGGTTACTTGTGAATAAATACAAGAACTAGCATTGAAGCATAGCAAATGCACATGATAGCCCTGAGAATCAATCCATGGATCATCCATTGAGAATTAGACCAAAAAATTTTGAAGTCACCATGCAATTTACCAACATACACTTCATCATACTAAAATACAACAGTATTAATTTTGGCTACCGATTCCTTAGAAAACAAAGAAACTTTGCAATCAAAATTAGACAGCTGAAGAGAACCTCATGCATATCTTTGTCTCGGAGAGATCAGAAGTTTTTACTTGACTGAACTGAATTAAGAAAGGATGTCCAAGCATACTTGCCAAATGTCACGTGGAAGGGTCCATATTGATAACAATGCCAAAAACAAGACCAATCCCACACGAATAACCATGTGAGACCTGGCTGGCAACACTACCAGGGCCAAAAGCCATGCCTGCATCCATGACCCAATTGCACAAGTAAATTAGTGGCACAACTAGAAAAGGTACCAGCAATATACAAGAGATTAAATGCAAATTACAATTGTAAAATGACATTATTAAAAAGGAAAAATATATTCATAACAAAGTTACGGTGGTGTACACATTCAAGGGAAAATGAAAATTGTATCATGTATGGAAAAATATTAAGAAGAAGGTACACCATGGAACAGAAGTTTTAAACAAAATATTATGCACGTTTGGCCTATTTTGCAAAGAACACATCAAATTTTTAGTATGGATGGAACCATATAGTCATGCTCATAAGAATTATAACAGACAATTGACGAGTTGCTTTTTCATCCTGAACACTTATGTAGCACCAGCAAGGTGTGAGCAATACAGATACATTCAAGGGATGTAAACAAGATGTGGCAGAAAGGCTTAGTATAGGCTCAGTCGCATGAAAATAAGTTATTAGATAATCTAGCTAGGTACTATTAAACCTGAACCTCTAAACTAAAATGTAACTGGATCAGTTGTTACCAAACAACTATTTTTAATAAGACAGTCTCAAACTTTTAATTGTACCATTCACATCCCATAAAAACTTTAAAAGCATAATGTCTTAATAATAATTTAAATTTTACACTAAGAGAACTGAGGTGCATGCCGCATCCTAGTATGGATGAGATGAGTAACATAACATCCATAAAGCTAATAAATTAAAACCAGCATAGATCCATCTTAAACCTGGATCTATCAAGCACCGAGAAGGATCCAATTTCTTGAGGTTTAATTTTTTTTGTTAAATTTTAAACTCAAGAAATTTGATCCTTTGCTGCTTGATAGATCCGGGTTTAAGTTTTAATTTTTTGTTTTATAGGATGACATGGATTTTTTTAATTACTATTCAGATTTCTTTATTTTATGAGCCGACAAGAATTTTTTTATTACTTTTTATTTTTTGTAAACATTATGTTACATTACGTTACCTTACATGAGAACATCTCCCCCATACTGGGCCGTAGAGCATCTCGCTCCTCTCGGTGCAATGAAATAAAAGTTGAGGTCTATAACGTAAAAAGTATAAAAATAAAAACTGACCATAATAATAATAAATAAACTAGGAATAAATCCATCTTAACCTTGATCTTTTAAGAACCGAGATGTTTGCACCTTTGTTTCTTCTTTATCCCTCAGTTCTTAATAGATCTAGGGTTAAAAATTTAAAATGACACTATTTTGGTATTAAAATAGGTAATGTTTAAATGTGTGGAGCCCTAAGTAGTTTGCTAGTCGCTAAATCATAATGTCTTGATATTTTATTAGAATAGTATATGATTAATTGTGGAGTTTGTTACCTCCCAAACTAGCATGTGTGATTAAGTCTCGAAGAAGCAAGCTAATCGAGGAGAACCAAGAGGAAAGGCCAATGTCACCATCCCAATCCCCTTCACATTTTTCGTTGGCTCTTCTCCAACCCAAGGGAGGGTTTCCTAAACTAGGATGTGTTGATGTTTCTTCAAGTTGCAACATTCTCCCTGATGGTTCATGAGAATTGACCAAAGACTAGCGGAGGATGGCCCCGACATAGCCTTGATTAGTCATGAGAAGTGACTAAGAGTAAATAAGGCTCGGGATGCTTACTCTGAGAAGGAGTGATCTATTCTATATTAGAGTGAGTTGACTTGTTTATTTGATAGGGGATTTCATCCCCTTGGGAAATTTACAAAGTCTAATCTAATGTTGTATTTGACATAGGCTCTAAGAAGTGTCCAGGACTTCTTAGAGTGGGGTCAAATCAACATTAGAGCTCTATGAATGGGGTCAAATCTTTCTATGATCCTTTGGTTCTGCTGCAATTTAAGTTGATATTTTTCAGTGTGCAATTATTCAATGAAACCGTGCAATGAAATGAATTGTGAAATGAATGCTAGAAGTCATTGTGAAATAATTGTCAAGATCTGGAAATATATAAAAAAAATCAACAAGATTACTAGAGCAATAGGCAATGAGTGTGCATATGTAGCATAGGAAGAATAGGTGATGGGAGAATAAAGAGGATCACTCCAAGGACTAGTGCCAATCCAATCGAGGGAAAAATGGAGTCAAAGGATCACCAACTAAGAGGGCTTTGCTTAATAGGTCACCAAGAGCGAGTAATTGCAACCGCTAACCCAAACCCTACTTGATGGAATTGAAGATGAACAAAGGTTTACAAGGGAAGGGATCAAATAAAGTATCCAGTTCCTTTCCAGCTTTTCAGGTGCACCTCATAAATAAGGGTTTAAGGTTGCACAATCCAAATGATGGTAAAAGTACAACACATAAATCCCGCATAAATAAATATGGAAGAAAGAATGAAAAAGAGATTAACATAAGACATATTTCTCCAATGAGGTGGTAACACCTTTCGCAATTGCCCAAACAAGAAGCATAGAATGACAAGATAAAAGTACCCAAGAAACTTCCAACCACACAGCTCCAAGCAAGATAAGTGTGCAACACATGACGAAGAAGGGAATCCTTACAACAAAATTTGCTCCAAGATAAGATATATCGATTAAGCTCAAGAAAGAGGGAACTCCAAAAGTCCAACCATGTTTTACAATGAAGAGGCCTTCTCCTTGTATAGCCTCAATGAAGCAAGAGGGACGCTAGCCAAGTGTTGTAGTCATGCAAGAGAGAATGTGCCACATGTGGGAGACAATAAACAAGTGTGCAAGCTCATGTGTGAATGTTGGGCGCCACTTGTGTGAACTAGAGAGAACTAGAGGTGCACCTAGCTTAGAAGAGACCACATGTGAGGGCAAACATCCCTGAATCAAGGGATTATGTCCCCAAGAGGATGTGCAACCCTTAGATTGAGGAATCTCCAACAAGGATCCATAAATCAGGGATTTTGTTCCTAGAATCAAGGGATTATATCTTCAAAGTGGTGCACCCGCCATAAAACAGGAAATTCCAGACATACATCCACAAATCAGGGGATCCTATCTCCAAAAAAGTGCACCCAACATATATCGAGGAGATTTATGGGTCTAAGTGGAGTGCACCATGTTACAGCTTGAACTAGCATGTGTGATTAAAGCCCCAAAGAACAAGGCTAGCTCAACTATAACATAGAGGTGTTACCCATTCTCACCTCAATAACTACCTCCCTACACTTTAGGTTGCCTCTTCTCCAACCAAGGGGGGCTTCCATAATGATAAGATTGCTAAGGCTTTGGGTGAAGAGCAAGGTGAAGAGGATGTTTAGAAAAATGGGTCTTTGTTGTAGTATGAAAAATAAAAGGGATGATGGAAGGACCAAGAGACTATTGCTAAACCAACAAGGGCAAATGGAGTCAATCCAATAAGGGCAAAAAGGATTCAAGGAGTATCACCAAAATCGAGCACATAAAGAAACTGAGAAATAACTCAGAAGAGTTACCGTAATGTATTTCATGGATGAGAAAACAAAACCTTTCTTATGTAGGGTTATAATGAGGTCAATTCAATCCACTTTATAAATGTGGGATAGACCAAGAAATACAATAGAGCAACATAAAGCATAAAAGCACAAACTAACATAAAGCCAAAAGTGACTTTATTAAACCCTACACCTAATATCTAATTAAGCATTATTTAAAGCTAAGTTGAAAGTTTAACACCCTCCCTTAATGGTCAATCTACTAACTACACCAAGTTTCTCCCAAAATTTTACATGCTTTTCAAGACCCAAAGACTTGGAAAAAATGTCTACAATTCTATCCTCTATGGGATAGTACTACAGCTCCACAATTCCATCTTCTACAAGTTGTTTGATGAAGTGGCAATGTATCTCAACATGCTTGGTGTAATCATGGAAGACTAGATTCTTGACTAGTTTTAGCAACTCTCGATTACCACAAAGCAAGGGTGTCGGCTCTGTCTATTGCATCTTCATATCTGAAAGCATCCTCCTAAGCCAAGCTGCCTCACATGCTCCTTTCATTGCTCCTGATATTCTTCTTATGTCGATCAAAGGGCTATTGCCAACTACTTCTTGTTGGTCCATGTGACTGCACATGTGCAAAGGCTAAATACATATACAAAGGTTGATTTTCAGTCATCCACACAAACTGCCCTGTTATCACATTTTATGTCGACAGCAGCTTCCTCACTGCTGACTGTGCGGCCAAAGACCGCACAGTACTTTTTTTCTAGATCAGGAGATCAGTTGCCTTCAGATGAGGCATTTTTGTTCAGATTGCCCCTAGCAGACATATCAGAGGGGACAGACAGTTGGACTTACCATCTACCACAAGGTTACCTTTTCCTTGCCAGGCTTTGACACAAGCCCATTTGGGACAGTTGCCTAGTCTTGTTCTGATCGAGATTATCACAGTACAGTGCTGGTTTATTATGTGCCCGGATTCAGCAGATATCCAGCTCAGATACAGGTTCAGTAGCAGCAGGTATATGGTGCAGCAGGTATTGCATTTGATGGTTATTGCTCATGTTGTAGATTAGACTTATTTATACTTGTTAGTACACTAACTTTGCATGAGATGATATATTTGGTGATCTAGCTATGATGTGATGTGTTTGGGCCCTTGGTGATGTCAGTCCACCCCTCTAGTTAGAATTATGTATATGCACGCTGAGTCATGTCCTATATACTTGGGTTAGACTTGATCACTTAGCCCCTTGGTAGCTGACTTTAGCATCATTATCACTTTCTCCACCCATCCGACTCATCCATGACACTTCTGCCCCGACTTGGATTCTGATTTGTGATCACGAGGATCCCCTTCCCCACTGATCTCTGAGTTTGCCATGACTCCCTGTTTATTGTGCCTCGGCTCTTTAGTGTGTGAGATACACGGTTAGACCTGGGATTCGCTCCTGTCGGTTGCCCCCGATGTTGCAATGCAGTTAGGATTGTGTAGCCTCATCGGGTGCTCCCCACTTGTCATCGAAGCATGTATTGCCCACCCCCATTACCTTTACAGTATGAGCGCCATGTTTATATCTTTTGAGATATGTATGTAGCCCAAGAGGGCCATGAAGAAATGAAGAAATGAAGAAATGAAATGTAAATTAGGCTAAAAAGGCCTTTATGTTGTAAATGTAAAATCTAGCCAAAAAAGGGCTAAGTATGAAACTCATTGTAAAATCCATGCAATGTGTTTATGAACACACATGGATTCTGGTCAGCTATACATATCAGCATTTTTAGTGGTTATTCCTCACCTAGTCCTGCGGGACAAGGAGGTGAGAAGGAGCAAGGGACAAGCTCAAGATTGCCCCCTAGAGTCTCAAGTTACGGTTTGCCGGACACCCAGTTTGGCAACTCTAAAAAAGAACCTCACGGAGTCTTCGGATACGGATGTGATTTGTGGGATACTTGTTAGATGGCTAGTGGTGGTTTCCCTGCACTATACCCATTTGTGAGGCACCGCCCTTCCCCGTGTTCTGTCATGGCATACTTACCGCAGTGGACCCCGCTTTCCCGAGTTGTCCAAAGGGTCACATGATCTTCATCCTGGTCTTCCCATATCCTTTTCCTTGTCGCCCACATCACCTAGAGTCAGCAAAGTGGTCAATTCTATAGAGGTGTATAGCATCTTAGTCTTTTGGAGGTGGTGGGCCCACTTCACCAAGGCCTTGTATTATTTCGAGATTTAATGTACTTTTGATCACCATGTTATCGTTTATTGCTTAGTAATGTACTAACTTGTATAATTGAGCCTTGTCACTTCATGCTTGCATACAGGTTTCAGCTAGCACTCTTGTTGACCAGATTTGACTTGGTCAAACAAGGTTGACTAGGCCAAAAATGGGCCCAAAAAAAATGTTGCGATCGGAATTTCGATTTCAATCATTTGTTGTCTACAGGGGTCCCATATGAGCATGCAATTGACGGAATTGCAAAATATTGAACCGTTTGAGAAATTTTTAATTATTATTGGTCAACTTTGACCTGTTTTAATTAAAAATTGTGGATTTGGGGCAAATAATGCCAAAGTGATGGATCGAGGTCGTTCAAGTGGTCATCCCTACTACTTTTGGGGTCCACAATCACATTGCAGCAGACGGTTCGGCAATCCAGGCAATAAAAGTGGGTCAAAAGCCCAATTTTCATCTTCAGCCATATAAACCAACAGAAAATACATGGAAATCAGAATTTGACTAAGGCAACTATAGACAAAATGGCAAAATTAAAGGTTGGCAATGGTAAAGGTAATCTATAAGGTATTTTTGGTAATGTTTGATGTGATATTTGGGCATTGTGGGGCCCTCCATATGACAGCTCACCATAGAGGTCGATTTGGGCCCAAGAGGGGCATTTTTTCTCCTATGGGGGAATTCAATTTCCTTGTTTTTGATGGTGGGACCCCTTGTTGTATATGGTTGGGGGGATAAAACCACATATAGACACCCCCCAACCCCTTTGTATTGATGTATGGCCCCCACATGGGCCCCCTCTCGTCCACTAGTGCGCTCTCCTTGGGGCAATTCGCACCCCCCTCCTTAGAGTCATCTCCACCATTCGATTTGTGGATTGGGGAGATGATCTCAACCCTCTGTTTTGGGGGGAAACCTATTTTGAGTTGAGCCATCTCTATAAGAGAATGAACTCACTCCACTTGTACTTCTTCTTGGCATTGTAGAGACTTGACACTGAGATTATAAAGAGACATTCTTACGGTGTTACTTGTGATTTTGGAGTAGGATTCTTCTTGTGTTGATTGAGATCACATTTTTGATGCATTGCTGAGTTATTTGTGGTGTCCCCATATCTCCTTGAGCATTTTCGATTCGCAGGTGAAGCTGGCCACTAGGGGAAAACGCAGCTCTTGAGACAGGGTCTCCTTGCTAGCGTTTTTCTTTGGGTTTCTCCAATAGGGAAGTGAATTTACTTGTATTGTCATTCGCTTTTCTCATTATTTGTCATCTCATTTGCTGGTTTATTATTGTCATATTGCCATAGAAACTGATCTCATCTTCTCCTTGGCAGGTACAAGAAAAACGCATTGGCTCACTGGCTGCTCCAAAACGCTGAGGGGAAAACGCATTCTAGCTCTGCACTTGATCTTCGGGGTGTGTCTTCAGCACGGGAATACCTTCTCTATTATCCAGGTACTGATCTCTTCTCCTTTCTTATAATCTCTCTTTCATTGTTTGATGCTAAGCTACAACCACTTTAAAAAAACCCTAAAAATTGATAACTTAGGATTTCACCGTAGGAACTTGTTCTAATTAAAAACCCAGTAATGATTTATGCTTAAACGTCCACATCTCAAATTTCATTTGATTCCGACTCCATCTACCCACTGAACCAAGCACTAGTCTATCTCTGATTTCGCCCTACCTGGGCAAAACTGTCAATCTGGTTTTTGGGTCAACTTTGGGGTTATGGGTACTTGCTAATCTGTTTTAAAACGTCTTTTTACCCTAGAATAACAAGTGTTAGCAGTTGGAAGTGAGCTTAAACATCTTTCTTTGACTGCCCTAGGTCCAATTTTCCATTGTTTCACTCATTCCCCTAGGGTACTTTCACTTCACTTCTTGCTAATCTGTTTTTTGTGTTTTAAATCAGCCATTCAATCAATTTATAATTGCTGGAATATGTGTCTAAATCACTTACCCATCACTGCCATGTATGAATAAATCATGGTGAGCTTCATCCCCCATAGGCAGGGTTCCTAAACACTCTTCTAGTAACTTTATGTTCGCTGATTTAATTTCCAGCCTTCTAAATTTTCATTGAGTCCATCATTTGTATGTGTAATCAGATCTGAATTGGTTTCTTCTAGTACATCTTCCCATCCAAAGTCTCGATTCCACTAGGCTGGAGGATTTCTCACACTTAGTCATCCATTCCGTTTCTCACTTTGCTTATCTTTTGGGTTTGGGTGTCTGATTTTGTTCCTCAACCATCACCGGTTGAGTGGGGTCTCCCCCCTGACTTGGCCAAGTGCCTCGTCTGAAGTGACAATAGCCCTGTCCGGTGTGACTTCTGTTCATTCGAGCGAAGGACCTGGCTATTGCAGGTTACACCATCCTAGTTGCATCCTCTACCGTCCCTATTGGGATATCTATTACAAGCAGCTAGAGATTGTGTGATAACATGCCCAATATAAATCTGTATATCCACACAACTTAGGATATTTGCTTCTACTGTACAGAATGCCAAAATCAAGTGTCCCCTTTGTTGAGATATTGTAACTTCAAAGAATATTATATTTGTACTTTATTATTCCGGAGATGTTTCATTCCTCCGTGAAGATCTTATTGTATATCCGGAGATGTTTATTCCTCCGTCAGAATGTGGTAACTCGGGTTATTAGACTTCCCTAGTGGGGGTCGGCCCTGTATGTGTTGTGTGGGTCAAAGGGTTATTAGACCACCCTAGAGGGGTCGGCCCAGTCAGTTGTAGTGGGGTATTTAACCCATTGGTTAAATACGAGCCTACGTGTACTTGTGTAAAAGATATGTCAGAGTAGTGTATAAATAGAGGAGGTGTGTTCCTCATTTGACACACTCACTCACTTAAGGATAGCGCATTTGTGGAGAAGAGGTCTGCTATTGTGGAGGAGGAGATCATGTCTCAGGGTTTCATCTTTGTATATTGCTGGTCATCTATATTGAGGAAGCTTTGCTGGGTTTTCTACCCCATGAGGGTTTCCCAGGATAAATCTCTGTCTCTTGTGTTTATGCTGTGCTTGTTGTTTCTTCAGTGATCCTGTATATGCTATTATTGTGAAATGGAATGTAATGCTGCTATTTTTTGTCTTAGCATATTGAATTTTAACATGGTATCAGAGCTAACCTGAAGGAAGACAAGGTATGGCACTTACGACACTTGCTTTACTTACGACAATTTGAAGGTTAGGGTTTTACATAGCAAAAACCAGTCATCGTGGCACTTTCGCTATAACTCCATTTTGGCGAAGGTTAAGGGTCTGAAAAGTTTACAGGTCGAAGATAACATCCCCAGGTACCTTGTGTCCAAAGGGCATCCTCAGATTCGTTGTACTTTGTAAGTTATGATCAGTACAAGTTAGGGTTTCTGCCTCTTCCAGATCTCAGTCAAAATCAGGTGACCTTGGCAAAAAGGTCATAACTTGGGCTAGGAAGCTCCAAATGAAATTTCGTAAAAAGTGACAGGTAGTACACAGACTTTACTATCTCAGGAAACTTTTTCAGAGGCCGAAGGTGAACCAGTGACACGTGGCACGCCGTACAAGTTCGCTCTCCTGTTTTATCCCATAAACAGGTCACGTTGCGACACTTGGCATAACTCTCTCTCAGAGAGTCCAATTGAGGTCAGACCTGTCAAGATGGAAAGATAACAGGTCGAGCTATCTCAGGAAAAGTTTTCAGAGGCCGAAGTTCAAACAGTGACACGTGGCATGCCGTACAAGTTCGCTCTCCTGTTTTATCCCATAAACAGGTCATGTTGCGACACTTGGCATAACTCTCTCTCAGAAAACCCAATTGAGGTCAGACCTGTCAGGATGGAAAGATGACAGGTCAGGCTACTGCAGAAAAAGGGTTTCAGACCCTGTGGAGCAAAAATTTCAGATTTATAGCAGAAACAATCAGGTGCATATTTCTGTCAAAACAGAATTATTTTTGGAGCACCTTATTCATGGCTTCCGGAATTTAGGGTTTCGGAGAAAGTTAGAATTTTTGGAATCGGAGTCCACGGCTGAATGCTACTCAGGAAAATCGAAATTTAGACACCAAGATCGAATTTTTTGGTTGGGTGGAAGACCGGGCTTGATCAAACCCCAGTTCGGGATTTTGATCGGAAAGATGGAAAATTAGGGCTTCAGCAAAAGTTGGAATTTTTGAAGTCTGTAACCACGGCTGGAAGCTCCTAAGAAAAATAAGAGTTTAGAGCCTTGGATCGAACTTTTTGTTTGGGCAGAAGGGTGGGCTTCATCAAACCCTAGTTCGGGATCCTGTCCAGAAGATCCAGAAGTTTCAAAGGCAATTTTGAGGGGTCAAATTTTGGAAATTCCAAAATTGAAGTATGCCAGTTTGATCAGCTCAGCAAGACATATTCTTTCATCCATTCAGAAGTGTGAAAGTCAAAGATTGAATTTTTAGGGTTTCTCTAGAAAACCCTAATTAAGCTCCAGATCAAGTTTCAGGGGGAGTTGAGGCTAAGGCCTTACATAAGAAGACTACAAGAAGTCTCGACAGGTATGACTTAAGGAGGCTCAGGTATGTCTTGAAATCTAATTCTTGATTAAGTTCATGATGTGTTTGTCTTCATATCATTTATTAGTACAATCTTGATTAATGTTAGAATTGTCTTATCACCCTAGTAACAGTATGAATGCATGTGAATGATCAAAGACATTCATTGATTAGGGCTATATGATTGTACTAATGCATTATGATGTTGTGTGAGGTTGATGTTGTCTGCTAACAAGGCTCAGGTACATCACAAAAGACAAATCAGGTTCCATGACCATGAAAACATGAAGACAAAGACTCATCCATAATCTTTGTTCTACTTACTAGGTATGTATGACTTTGTTATATTATGCTTAACCTATGAGACATGCAGGTTCTAGCTCAGGATCTCTAAATCATTGAAGAGATTGTTTAGGTATGTTGTACATAACTAAGTAGGTATACTAATCCAGGTATGTTTCCCATGAATCTTACCTTGTGTTAGGATCCCTTATATAAGTATACTTGGTATGATTGGTTATGCTTATTCATAAAGTTAGTAATCAAGGGATTGTGCATATTATGTCTTTTATCTTGATTGATGATATGCATGAGTAAAAGAAGACTTCCCTGAAATCTTGAATACTAATGTTTATTAACTATAATCATGACTATACATTCTCAAGATTATAATGTTTTGATAACATTTAGAACATACTAATGGGTGTATGTTTGTGTATGAGATCATGAGGATGACACTTGAACATGCACAGTGGTACATAATGAATAGAAGTTCAAAATACATACAGAAGATCAAGCGGGAGGCAACCACACAAACATAAAAGATAAGTATTTAAGTTGTTATTTGAAATAGTAAATGATATTGCCTGTAATAGGTTGTATGCATATTTGTATTCCTATAATATATCATGCTAAGTGTAAATATTCATAGAACATTGAACAGTATACTACTAATATGCATATGATTGGTAAGTTGGACAAACATTCCATTGTTGCTTGTCTAGAATGAAACCTCTTTGCTGACATGTTGAGAGTTGTGCACACTCTCGATAGTATGTTCTGGTAGAGATGGAAGGCATCTAGATAGCCACTGTATGCATACAGGATATGGGAAAGTGTTGTGCCAAAGTATTGGTCAAGATAGTTGCATAACTATGTAAATGATATCTGTATGCATAATAGGTTATCATGTCAATATGATTTGATGATTATGAAGTATTACTAATCATGTACCTAATTTTGATTTGTAGGAAAAATCATGATGAACTCTGAACAAGCAATGGATGTTCAACAAAAGATTTACAAATTAAACACACTATAGAAAGCCTGTGGTTAAGAGATTCTCTTAGAAAGAGGAAGAGAATCATGATGAGATGTTTTGCTCCAAGGGGACTAGATAAGAACATTCTCTTAATAATGTAATCAGGTTTTGTATGGGTTCCCAGGATCGGTAGCCAATTGATGAGCTTAATGATCATCATGGGAGATGTGGATCTCAACCTTTGCTACAAGGTTGAATATGGTTTCTATACACAGATGACATGGATGCAAGAAGGAACTCACCACAGAGTTCGAATGATTTTGAGGCTCATATTAATAGACCCATCTGACGAGAGATGGCACAGATAGATATGCAGAAGATCATTCAATGCTGAGTGTGAATAATGGACAATTGACAGCTTCATGACAAAGCTTGGGCTTTACCAGAAGTAAAGTTGTTCCTAACCTTTACCTTAAGGTTGTGGATGATGAACCTATCATACCATTATTGTATGACGATGATCTCTTTCTGACAAGGAATGAGAAACAGGTCATGAAAATGGCTACAGAAATGAAAATGAAAGATCTCGGATTAATGCACTACTTCTTAGGTCTAGAAGTATGGCAATATCCAAAAGGAATCTTTTAATTCAAGGTAAGTTTACTGTGAAGCTTCTAAAAAGATTTGATATGTTGGAGTATAAAGCCATGGCCACTCCCATGGACTCCAATTTGAAGTTGTTAGTTAATGACTCATCGGATTTAGTGGACCTAACCCTATATAGACAAATCATTGGGTCAATGATGTATTTAACAAATACTAGGCCAGATATATGCTTTGTTGTAAATATCCTAAGTCAGTATCTAGTAGAACCTAGAAAGGTTCACTTAATAACTACAAAGCATGTAGTGAGGTACCTAAAAGGTACATTAGATTTTGGTCTATATTATCTTGGAGGTCTTGAACTCCGTTTACATGGTTACTCAAATTCTGATTGGGCAGGAAGTGTCTCAGACAGAAAGAGTACATCAGGTGGATGTTATAGTCTTGAATCTACCATGATCTCATGGTTTAGCAAGTAACAATCTAGTGTGGCTCTCAGTACTGCTGAAGCAGTATATATATATAGCTGTCTGCTCTGCCAGCTGTGAAGCAGTGTGGCTTCAGAAGCTATTATATGGAGTGTTTGACTTAGAAATGAATTCCACTATGATTATGTGTGACATTCAAAACTGCATCAAGATAGAAAATCTTGTATTCCACGATAAGTCAAAACACATAGAGATCCGATACTTCTATATACGAGATATGGTGCAGAGAGGAGCTATCAAGCTCGAGTATATAAGCACTGAGGATCAGATTGCTAATATATTGACTAAACCTCTGTCTCGAGTAAAGTTTGAATACTTCCGAGACAAGCTTGGTATAGTCCAGAAGGACCCTCCTCGAAAGGGGGAGTAACATAGTATCTGATAACAAGTCTATCTCATCAATGATGAGGTCACCTATTTACTACACTTAATTACCTAGAATTATTTAGATTTAGGACTCTTATATTCTTTCTTTTTGATGATAGATGTATACATGCTTTTGATGTTAGTTTTTGATGATAGATGTATACATGCTTTTGATGTTAGTTTTTGATGATAGATGTATACATGCTTTTGGTTATACATGTTTTGATGATGATGATACATGTCGTATGTTATACATGTTTTGATGATGATGATACATGTTGTGGTTATACATGTTTTGATGATGATGATACATGTTGTGGTTATACATGTTTTGATGATGATGATACATGTTGTATGTTATACATGTTTTGATGATGATGATACATGTTGTGGTTATACATGTATTGATGATGAGGATACATGTTTTGTTATACATGTTGTGAAGGGATTGAATCATTCCTGGACTTCAGTCCTAAAGAAGAGCCGTAGACGTATGTGTTCGAAAATGAAGTTCTTGATGAACATGTGAAGGGATTGGATCATTCCTGGACTTCAGTCCTAAAGAAGAGCCGTAGACGTATGTCTTCGAAAATGAAGTTCTTGATGAACATGTGAAGGGATTGGATCATTCCTGGACTTCAGTCCTAAAGAAGAGTCGTAGACGTATGTCTTCGAAAATGAAGTTCTTGGTGAACATGTGAAGGGATTGGATCATTCCTGGACTTCAGTCCTAAAGAAGAGCCGTAGACGTATGTCTTCGAAAATGAAGTTCTTGATGAACATGTGAAGGGATTGGATCATTCCTGGACTTCAGTCCTAAAGAAGAGCCGTAGACGTAAGTCTTCGAGAATGAAGTCCTTGGTGGACGGTGAGGGATTAAGTCATCCTTGGACGTAGGTCCTAAATGCATGGTGGAGGATTAAGTCATCCTTGGACGTAGGTCCTAAATGCACGGTGGAGGATTAAGTCATCCTTGGACGTAGGTCCTAAATGCACGGTGGAGGATTAAGTCATCCTTGGACGTAGGTCCTAAATGCACGGTGGAGGATTAAGTCATCCTTGGACGTAGGTCCTAAATGCACGGTGGAGGATTAAGTCATCCTTGAACGTGGTCCTAAATGAACGGTTGAGGATTAAGTCATCCTTGGACGCTGTCCTAAATGTACGGTAAGGATTGGATCATCCTTGGACTTTGGTCCTGTAAACTGAGCCGTAGACATGTGGTCTCCGAGAACATGATAGGACTGGATCGTCCCTGGACTTCGGTTCAAAAGGTACATGATAGGACTGGATCGTCCCTGGACTTCGGTTCAAAAGGTACATGACTGGACATAGAGAACTGGATTGATCGTGTGATGATGATGCTGATGATCGTATGATGATGATGCTGATGATCGTGTGATGACGATGCTATGACGATGCTGATGATCATGTGATGACGATGTTGATCGTGATGCTGATGATCATGTGATGACGATGTTGATCGTGATGCTGATGATTGTGTGATGACGATGTTGATCGTGATGCTGATGATCGTGTGATGACGATGCTGTTGATCGTGTGTTGACGATGCTGATGATTGAGTACTATCAACTCTGATGATGTTGATGTTCCAGTATTGAAGATGTTCCAGTAACTGGTTGAGTTATTGATGATGTTGAGAAAGCTTCCAATGATTTATAGATGTATCATGTATATGACTCCTGGCTCGTGCAGATGCTGTTATAATATCCTTCTCGTTAAGGGGGAGTGTTGAGATATTGTAACTTCAAAGAATATTATATTTGTACTTTATTATTCCGGAGATGTTTCATTCCTCCGTGAAGATCTTATTGTATATCCGGAGATGTTTATTCCTCCGTCAGAATGTGGTAACTCGGGTTATTAGACTTCCCTAGTGGGGGTCGGCCCTGTATGTGTTGTGTGGGTCAAAGGGTTATTAGACCACCCTAGAGGGGTCGGCCCAGTCAGTTGTAGTGGGGTATTTAACCCATTGGTTAAATACGAGCCTACGTGTACTTGTGTAAAAGATATGTCAGAGTAGTGTATAAATAGAGGAGGTGTGTTCCTCATTTGACACACTCACTCACTTAAGGATAGCGCATTTGTGGAGAAGAGGTCTGCTATTGTGGAGGAGGAGATCATGTCTCAGGGTTTCATCTTTGTATATTGCTGGTCATCTATATTGAGGAAGCTTTGCTGGGTTTTCTACCCCATGAGGGTTTCCCAGGATAAATCTCTGTCTCTTGTGTTTATGCTGTGCTTGTTGTTTCTTCAGTGATCTTGTATATGCTATTATTGTGAAATGGAATGTAATGCTGCTATTTTTTGTCTTAGCATATTGAATTTTAACACCCTTCCCATATCTCAACACCCTCTTTGTTGCAATCCAATGCTCTGCTTTTGGTGTTGTCGTGAATCTAGAAATGAAGTTCACAGCATAACTCAAATCAAGCCTAATGGTTGTAAGATATATGAAGCTAGCCACTAGTTTCCTATTGACTAATTCATTAACTACCTCAAAGTCAATCTTGGTCGAAAGTTTCAACCCTTTTTGCATAGGTGTAGACAAGATCTTGCAATCTATCATTCTAAACTTGTCAAGCAAACTATTGGCATATTTTGTTTGTGAGACAAAAATGCTACTACTTGTTTTCCAAACTTTTACACCCAAACAGCAATGTAGGAGGCTTAGATCATTCATGTCAAAAGCTTTATTCATTTGATTTTATCTATCCAACCATGTTTGCCTCACTACCTAAAATAATGATGTCATCTACATAAATGACTAGGATGATATCATTACCACTACTTTTGATTTATAGGTTAGCATCTGAAGGACTCACCTGGAATCCCTGCTCAACCAATTACTTGTAAATCTCGATATACCATGCCATGGGTGTCTGCTTCATGCCATATAGAGCCTTCTTTAATCTGGAAATAAAGTGCTCCTTCCTTGAAACCTCAACTCCATGTGGCTGATACATATAGACCTCTTCCTCCAAATCTCGTTGAGGAAGGCATTCTTCACATCCATCTAATGAGCCTTCCAACCACACTATGCTGCCTTGGCTAGAATTAGTCGGATGGTGTTCATGTTTGTTGTAGGAGCAAAGGTCTCCTCATAATCAATACCCTCTTACTGAGAGAACCCTTTAGCCACCAACCTTGTCGTGTACTTGTCATGTATGCCATCCACCTTATACTTGACCTTGTACACTCATTTGCAACTAATGGGTTTCTTCCCTAGTGGAAGTACTGCGAGATCTCAAGTCTAATTTTTCATCAAACTTTCACGTTCAGTAGTCATGGCCTTCTCCCATTCAAGTCCCCCTTTAGCTTCATTGAACACCTGTGATTTGAACACTTCCTAAACATTGTCCATAAGAGAAAAGTTGATTGTGTTGGGTTTTGTTTTCTCTTTCCTCTCGATGATGGTCCCTTGATCATTTATGTTGCTCCAAGATCTCTAATGGTGTTGTGCCACCACTTGGGTCTCTTCTTGGGAACCCCCTCATCTTAGTAAATATCATCACTGGAACTTGGATTGCTTGTACTTATGTCACCCGTATGTTGATTTGGGCTATGTGGATAAAAAATTACCGAACTAGGTCTGGGAGACTCCTTGGAATGTTCAGAATCTTCCTCCCTTTTAGGTGGAGCTATCTGAAGTTAAACACCTAAATCTTAAGCCATGATGAGCGGCTCCATGGTAATTTTGAACTCTGAAGAAGAAGAATGGAACTGTCCAACTCTCATCAACTATGACATCTCTAGTAAAGCTCACCTGATTGGTTTCCACATCATTCAACTTGTAGGATTTATGAATGTCGATGTACCCTATGTTACCCCTCTTTCAGCAATGGATGACCTTGATCAGTTGTTCCTAAGATGAGATATGTGGCTTTCCCACATATCATTGGTCGGAGGTTCTTCAACATATATCAGATGGTCCATGTGCCTTGGATGTGCCTAGCCAGAGACAATGTTTGATCCTCTACATGTTGTGACATCTCTAACCCTCATTTAGTCTTAGCATGTTTTCTTATATGAGAATATGTTTGCATGGGATGTTACTTTTATGCTCATATAATGATTCATATGCTTAAAACAACAACTCATGTCACAGTCTTTCTTTGGTGTGCTCATCCTTAGAAGTGTGTTACTCTGAATGTTAATTTGTACCTTAGTGAACTAAGTTAGTGTTTTCATCCATTTCATAACATTTTACCTAGCCATTTTTCATTTCGCTAGCCAATTCATCTATCCCCTTCATTTTACCCTTTATGAAAGATCTATCATTAGTAATAATCTAAGGTCTCATTACTATTCCCATGTATGAATGACTCAAATAATGTTAAAAGACCCTTGTACTCTCAAGGATGATGCTGATAAATTAAATGTAAATGCAAATGGAAAATTATATGAGATACTCCCTTGCAAAAACCCAAGTTCCCTTATCCTAGGTTATCAAAGCCGAATTTAAAGAAAAAAGGGACTAAGCCAATGAAAAGGCTATGAAATGCAAATAAATGAAATATCAAAGAAAAAATGAAAATAGGGATCACAATATGAAGGTGCAAGGATGGATGAATCATCAGGACTTCCTTAGGCACGCGGGAAAAAACATATTAAAATATTAACTCTTGAAAGTTATGGATAGGCCTATTACTCTTATATTGCTATGATAGTTATTTCATTAAGACCCCCTTTTCTCCCTTAGCATGTAATTCACTTCATGTACCCTCACTTGACTTAGGTAGCTAGGCTACACATCTTAACTTAGGAGTTTCACATCTAATAAGGTATTAATAGGGTCACATCAATGTTAGACCGGATGAGTAAAGGTTAAATAAGTCATTGAATTGTTACAAAGGTATGAATGTAACTTAATTTCATGTATTATTTTCCTGTTTGATAACATTGTCTAAGTTAAATGATGGGTTAAACTTTATGCACTAGAGTGATTTATCTTACACACATGCTATGACACTTGATGTGGTATGTTTGATTGCTATTAGGCATGTTCCTATGGAGCACTACATTGGATGATGACTACATATGATGTTTCCTAGCTCATTTAAGGGAGACATCCTCTTTCTAGTATTCTACACATTGGAGACCCTTCCTTTGGCACATGGGAGACTTGGAGAGGCTTCTAGTCACTTCTAACCTCACTTTTGGACCTTGTACTTCACTCTTGGACCATTCAAATACCACTTGGATGCTTCTAGAAGGCCATTGGGTTGATTTCATGCAGTTGTCCCACATTCTAGCACTTGGAGGATGGATCGTTGAGCATATTGAAGAGGGCTCTCTAGGGTTTTGACTTTGAAATAGCCCCTCCTACCACTTGGCATTGTTTTGGAGGCTAGCGCACCCTTCCTTGTGGTGACGTTGCATCATTTGACTCTTCTAGAGGTTGACGTCAACCTTTTTGGGCCTTTTCTTGACCACAAATGTGGATTTCCATGGAGCACTAGGGTTTGTTGGGATATTTTATTGTATATTGTCGGATTGTGGACCATCTCTCATGGAACGCCCTCACTCTTTGAGCTTGTATTGTACCCTATGTTGTTGGGAGCGTGGAGTGGGAGCGAGAAGCGGGGAGCAGGAGCGAAGCGAAAAGCGAAATTTTCAAAAGCTCCCATTTTGGGACCTTTTTGGGAGTGTTTTTATATAGTATATATTTTAATAAATTTTGATGGATTTATATTTAAAAAACATGTAGGATGTTCGATTAGTTATAGAAAACATCGATTAAACCATATAACATCAATCATCTAATAGTTATAACTTATAACATTATCATCAAATGATCAACCATAACAACTTTTATAGGAGCTTGGCAAAGAAGGGAGGTACCATAACATCGTCATCAGATGATCAACCTAGTAAAGGAGCTTTTAGTATAGGAGAGGTAGGGAGCGCCTCGGGAGCGTGCTCCCAAAATTGGGAGCGTTTTGGGAGCGAGCTTCCGGAAGGAAGCAAGCTTCGGGAGCGGGAGCAAGGGGGTAGGGGGCGCTCCCACGCGGCCTAGATTGTACCATTTCACTCTTGTTGACCATTACTAGGAGGGGTTCCCTCTCTATTTTGGGAGTTTGTTAGTTGGTTGAGATTA
The DNA here is from genome assembly GCA_027924585.1 of Larix kaempferi. Classification (NCBI taxonomy): domain Eukaryota; kingdom Viridiplantae; phylum Streptophyta; class Pinopsida; order Pinales; family Pinaceae; genus Larix; species Larix kaempferi. The sequence goes on from BSBM01000573.1 coordinate 2,641,522, forward strand.
TTTTATCATTTTTTACTCTATCTTAGAGAGTCCCTAGGATAAATCTAGGGTTTTAGCACATGTATTATTATTTTATTGAGAAGGAAGTTAGATCTCTCTCCTATATAAGAGATCCCTTCCTCAATTGCACTTGTTGTTGTTGTTGGAGAGTAATACTATCAGTTTGCATCTAACGGTTGTCTCTTGGGTTTCTTCTTCACTTTGTGGCACAACTTGATGCCTAAATATTGAGGTAACATGTTTATTTTTCCATTGTGACATTTATAACCCTAGTTCACTAAGAAAGACAAAGTTGCTCAAGAATGGAAAGACAATTAAGCAAAGGTCTACAGAGGTGGATGCCTAGGTGGATGCCTAGCTAAGGGAGGACCTCCTTAGTGTAAACAACAAATTGAACTATTTGGCCCTACACTGGAGCAATAATGACCCCAACATCTAATCAATTCAAGGAGATGTGACCAATACTAGGGCAAGATTTTTGGGAGATGAGGAAAGCATCTATGTTGATGATCCCCAACACAGTTTGTCAATTCAAGCTAAGGGTTTCATGAGTGAAGCAAGGAATCTCAAATGTCAACAAGGTCTTATTGCCCATCTAGGCCAAGATATTGTTGTCTATCCAAGCCAAATTATAATATGTGTTTCATTCTTTGGAATTCAAAGTATGGTATGTATGGACATGAAAGGGCCAAACTATCAATCCCAAACCTTGTTGTGGCTTTTTAATGTATTTTATGTGTGTGTATGAAAGGGCTAGTCTTTCAAGCCCAAAGTTTGTTATGTCTTTTTGGTGTATTAAATTTGATAGGGGCAGTATGTATAGGTGCAGCTTTAATCTATAGAATAGGAGCAACTTTAAAAGCAATGTTCCACTAAGTTTTCGAGACGTGAGAACACAAGAGTGGGGAAACACATCTAGGGGATGTATGGAAGCACCCCCCAAATTCTAGGGAACATCATAGGGGACATGGGGTTTACAACATAGGGGACCCCACCAAAAATACAAAGATTGAAATATAAATTATTGAAATGTTATACATTACAATGCGCTAATGACAAACATCATTACATGATAAATAAATCACGTAATGATGTAATATAACATAATAATTGTGATTCACAAATCATCTATCACCATTGTATTTCTCATTATATTTAGAAAATTGAGAAGATATAGATCGAAGTCTTAAGATATTGATCTAAGAGCAACTTGTTGGAACTAATGGTGTAGTGTAACTGTTATCACATATATAGTAGTCGGGCTACCATACATTATTTTTCTGATTCCATTACACTTTTCAGCCAGTTCCCTTGCATTGAGATGCTGAGATGAGCATCTAGTATGGATCACTATCAGATTATGGACAGCAGTTATGATTCCCCATGCCATGATTGAGTTTCAGGACACTCAGAGAGATGACCGATGTAGCCATTTAGCCATTTGTACAGAGCAGTCAGTAGTGCCCAGAGTTACAACAGCAATTTCAGAGGACAGATGTTGGTTCAGATGATGAGCATTCAGGTATATGACTCAGCAGGTATATTATGGTGTTATGGTTATATTGCTTTTATATTAATTCTTGTAGCATGTCTTAGCATTTAGTATCATGATCTGGCGATCATATAGATATGTGGACCTGGTCGTACTTTTATATATATATCATACTGTCCCTACTCAGACTTAGAAGTTCTTGACCTATACTCATCGGTTTTACCCTCCTTAGGGAGATTAGAGGTGATCATTCCCACCACACTTTGGCTTGCTAGTGTTGGTCTCATTATTCATTGTCTTCATCCATCCATTACCTACCCAATTTGTTATTTACCTTGACTTACTACTTGACTAGTGGCATGGAGGACCTTTCCCCGCTATAACCTCTGTATTGGATGAGCTTCCTTGTTATCTGTGTCTCGGCTCTGAGTTGGTGACAAAACTTGCCTTGGTGAGTTGGATTATAGGCCTAAATCATTCCTATCGGTTGTCCCGATGTTTGGCACTTGTCGAAGTCCCCCTAGTCACTAAAGATGTTGTTGGCTAAACCTGAAACTTTTAGTGCTGCCATGAATACAAAGTATGGAAATAAAATGTTGTATCTTGTATGAAATCCCATTCATGCAATGTGTTTCTCAACACACATGAATGAAAGGCAAGCCAAATGAAAATGGCTATGAAACATCAAATGTTATATCTATTGTGAAATGTAATACCCAGGTAAACAAGCTGTATAAAACACACCTGCAAGAGCTCAGGTAAACAAGTGCCTTAAAAACACACCTGCAGCTTGAAGCCTCATGAAATGTAAATCTATGCAATGTGTTTGTAAACACACATAGACCAAAGGCTATGGAAACTAAAGGCCCAAAAAAGCAATGGAACTTAAATGCTATATCAAAAAGATTGTTGGCCTCATTTGTATTATGGATTGTGCGCATTCGCCAAGGTGAATAAACACTCTTTGAACAACTTACCCATTTGTGAGACACCGCCATTCCCTGTGTTATTGCTCATTCAGTATATGCTATGGTGTGTATTCCCTTGTCCATTTCCAAAGTGTCACAGTGTTAAGTCAGTTAGTCACTACCCTTAGCCTAGCCTTTGCAGTTTAAAGCCTTCACCCTTCACTAGCAAATTGATCACAACTATGAAGTGAGTATGGTCTTGAAAGTCTAGTCTGAGTAATAATAATAATTAATGACTCTATATATTGGATTTAGATCGTCGGTGAAATGATTACTAAATGGAAGGGAGGAAAGGATGAAGAAGGATGAGAAGAGGGAAAACGAAAGGAAGACTTGGTAAGGGGACGAGAGCAAGAAGAAGGGAGAGATCAAAGGAAAAACGAGAGCATGGAGGGGAAAGAAGATCTAGGGTAGGACGAAAGCTAGGAGATGGAAGAAAGCTAGAGGGAAAACGAATGGAAGAGCAAAGGAAGAGACTTGGAAAAGAGGACTAAAGCAAGGCAAGGAGAAAGATCAAAGGAGAGAAGACGAGACTAGGAGGAGGAGGTAAGGGTTTAAGGAAAACGAAAGGGGAGAAGATAGAGATGAGAGACGAGAGGGAGATCTAAGGGAAGAATGAGAATGAAGAAGGCAAAAAACGAAAGGGATGAATGGGGAAGCCAACGAATGGATCAAACAAAGCTTAGGGCTTCTCAAGTAACCAGTAACCGAGAGTTTGAATGTCGTTTTAGGATGGAGAGAGAACAAATAAAACCCCTTGGGCTTTCTTTAAGATGAAAATATTTTGCCACTTTGTAGATCCTGCAAAACAATGGGTCAAATCAAACTTGAATATGGAGCATGGGTTCAATGCAGCTGAACTTTTGCCCTTCTCCACCTGAGAAACACCTAATCAAACACAAACTCAAAGAAGCAAGTGAGAATGGAATAAGATATGCTAGAATACTTAAATAACAAAATTTAAATCAACACTTCATACAACTGAAAACTAATGCTCATCTAAATACTTAATCATCGAAGCATAAATAACCAAGTTAACAACTGTAAATGGTTATGCTATTGTGCTTCTAGAGCCTTCACAAGCTAGCAATCATTAAACCAATAACAAAATGCAAACAATAAGAGAGGGTTTAAAGAAGATGTCACCTCATTCAAGAGATGAGATCACACCAATATGCAAAGCTTCATGGACCTCCAAAGTCTAAATCTTTTATTCAACAATGATCAAAGCCTATTACAATTTCCTCAGAGTTTCTTTGCATAAAAATCCATGAGAAAGAAGGAGGCAATGCCTTCCTTATATAACAAAACCCCTACCCTAATTCGAATTGGCAAAGAAGGAGCCAATGGCACTTGACTCAAAATCGAACTCCCAATCGTATCCATGTCTAAACCCAACCAACACATAGCTTGGGGTGCTAACTCCACCATACAACTCGAGCTGCAATAAAGGGGATGGGGAGGTGGCCTCCACCTTAGCAAGGCGCCCCCCATCCCATCCTTGGAACCATCACCACTCCAATAAAGAGATGCCACCTAGCAAATCGAGCTCCAACCCTAGATTGACGTGAGGGAGGAGAAAACACGTGAGGCCTGTTATCACACAACTTGTAGTTGCCCCTAGAGGTATCCCATCCGGGACGGTAGAGGAGACAGGCAACTAAAGAGGTGACCCAAGAGGTGCCACGGTTCCCAATGCAAGGTGGGAGTCACGTCAACCGAGGCACTCTTCGCTTTAGGTCAGGGTGTAACTAGACCAAGGGGGAGACCCTATACCCAATCACAGTTGATTGGACCTACACAAAGGTTTCTAAAGGTAAGTAAATGATGAGTTACGGAAACCAATGCAAGGTTAAATGGACCTAGAAGTTGAGGTATGGTTGAAAGGTGATGTGAGAGATTGTTGGTGTTTCAACCTACGTATGGTTTAGGCTACATTGTTTATTATGTTGTCAAGGTGTGGTACCATGTGTTTGCACAAGTGGGTCTTGTTTTCTTGGGAAGTGTGAAATGGTTCAAAGTAGGCCCACAAGGTGAAACTAGGTGAGTGGTTGGTACTATAGGTTAGATAAAGACTAGATCTATGAATCTAAGTTGATTCTAGGAGTACCCATGTATTAGATCTAGAGTTTGACACAATTCCCAAGGAGTGCGACTTGCTTAGAGGAGGACTAGTGCCTTGTTAGATGGGCTAATGGGGTCAAAAAGTATGTCAAAGTGTAGATCGGGACACCTAGGAGCCAAGCCAAGTGGGCTAAATGAGATCCAATGGTTGGATTTTACTAGATCTAGGTTTTCAAGTAATAACCCTAAGTGGACCACAATCCCTTGAAACAAGGAATGCTACCCCCAAGGCGGATCGTGACAAAAAGATAGTCTAGACCTAGGTTTCAAGGTATGGCCGTTCCAAAACTCCAAAAATCTCAATCACCCACCTCCTAGAAGTGGACAAACTCACTTTCACAGGGGAGTGCGATTTGCTCAAGGAGGGCTAAAATGAGGGTTTGGTGGACCAAATCAAGTCCAATAGCCACCAAACTATAGATCCAAGTAGCTAGTACCCCGATCTATGCATGTCCCAAAAATCAAGTCAATCCAAGGGCTAGATCTTAGTAGATCTGAGTTTTGAGGTGCCAAGAAATTCAAAAGGGGGTCTTAACTCCTTAAAACATGGAGAGATGTCCACAAGGTAGATTTCACCAAAGTAAGAATCTGGGGGTAGGTTATCAAGTGTCTAGATTGCAAATCAAGTGGGATCTTACCTACCCATGTGCTAGATCTAACCAAACAAGCCTCTCTCTAGGAAATGCGATTTGGGTTCAAGAGGGCTTTTTGCCTTGAAAAGTGTGTCAATTTTTAGCCAATCACCACCAAACTATAGATCCAACTAGGGGTGGATGCTATAGAGGTGGGTTTTCAATATCTCTTCAAAAAGCAAGGCTAGATCTAAGTAGATCTAAGAAATACCAAAAACAAGGGTTTTAATTGATTAGGGTTTTTATGATCTAGAAATTATGGAAGATTCAAGGAAGTAGAAGATCATACCTCTTGGAACATACCTGGATGAAGAGATGAATGCTAGTTGAGACGAGGATTACTTTGCCAAAGATCAAATGGAGAATTGTTGAAGCCCTCTTGCCAAATCGATTTTCCCAAGCCACATGTGATTCCTTCTAACCTGTCAAAACCAAGGAGCAAAGCATCAATCAGTTTAACAAATTGAAGGTAGATACAAACAAGAGAGAGAGAGAAACATAGAATAGTTGACACAAAGGCAAAACTACTCCCTGTCAAACCAAAACGACTTCTTCCAAGTTTGAAGGGCAAGCCTCCCCACCAATTCGCCCTTGTCCAAAATCGTCCTCTTAACCTGTAAATAAGATATGGCAAATATGCAAGATAGCTACAATAGATCCTCCAGTGCAATGGACAAAAGCATTTACAATCGAAACAACCAACATCCACTCCAATCCAAGCATGTACTCCAAAAGATAGAAATTTTTATTCCAAGAGCCAAGAGCCAAAAATCTCTAGATGAATTTTACAATGAGAGGCTCCCTCCTTAAATAGGATGGGGAGAGAGTACAATCCTAACCACTTTTTACATGAGTGGCTAAGATTAAAAGATCATAAGATCTAATCAATGGCTAACAATAAATCATAACAATACATCACATGGATCACCCAATATAATGATAGCGCCCCCACTAAGTGGTACAACAAGAGGGTGACGTCATCCACTAGAGAAACATAAGTACCAAAATCCACCTCATGGTGACTAGGACATGACATCATAAGCACATGGTGGGGCTAGGAGGTATCAATCCTTACTAGCTCATCCCCAAGGCACAATAAAATAATAAAATATGTCCAATATAATGTAAATGACCAAAACTGTCCTCAGAATCCATGACAGTCAAGCAGTAAATGTCCTCCTGTGATCAATCTGGGCATACCCACATGGTGAAAACTGACTGGAAGGTAGTGATGCCACCCTGGAAGACCTCTGTGAAGACCAAATGCCAAAACCTTGCCTCAATTGCCCAAATCGATTTCTTCAGTGACCACTTTATCCCATTTTTTAACTGCCTCGGGAACTGTGAAAGTGCCAAAACTGCCTCCTAGGGTGCTAGCGCTGTCCATCTGAGCCCACCAGGCTCTCCAGAAGGGGGGGTAAATGGTAAAAACAAGTGGCTGGACCACCCCCTCCATCATCAGCGCCCTAGGTGAACTGGCCAATCATGGCCCCTGCTACCCAGGCTGGGAAAGCAGCCCCAAATCTGGTCATCAAGTGTAAAACTGCATCAATCACTGTCAGAAGTGCCCGGAACTGAAAGATAAGTGTCTCACTGGATCCAGAAGACCCAAATCCACTAGGAATGTGTACTCATACACCATGGGTTTCCCTAATGGGCCAGCTGTAGGGTCCACCATATATGGACAATGTATAATCTGTTGATCTGAAGTAGTAATAAAACCTGTTGAACTGGATCAATCATCATCTGCATCATATGTCCATCATATGATATCATCATCAGGCATGTGGGACCATCAATCATCATCAATAGGCATCTATACATGGCCCACATCATCACAGATCCCCATAATATATATAACCAAAGATAAATCACATCAGTAGACTAAGACATGCTTCTCTAATCATTTTCACAGCTTAGCTCAAAGTATAAATTCCATTCAATGGCATTAATCAAGTACACATATTCTGTTGTTATATAAAATTACTTGCACAATAGTTCAAATAACAAACTCACCCATTGGACATGGTCAAACTGCTAGTGAAGGATGAAGGCTAGGAACAAGGTTGGGCCAAGGGGTTGACCTGTCTAACTCAACTCAAAGAATACTTTGGACTGGGAGAAGGGGGAAGCTACAAACTCTGTGCTGGACAAAAGAACACGGGGGATGGCTGTGCCTCACAAATGGATAAGTTGTTTAGAGAGTGTTTATTCAACTTAGGCATCATGTCTACATCAAGTTGATCCAGGTTCATTAGGATCATTCAAATTAATTCCATGGCCTTTTTGGCCTACATAACCCTTCGGATTTCAGATGTGCTAAGAAGCACAACTAGTTGTAGCTTGCATCCAGGGCATGTTTTTCCAATATATATAAGGTCAGCAATTGTTTAGATATAGCTTTTAAGAACCATTGCTTTTTAGACCTTTCTTATACTCTTCGAGGAGTAATTTTTTAGCGGTTCATCGCTCTTGCCCTTTTTTTTTAGTTTCCATGGGCGAATTTTTAAGTTTCCATAGGTAGAACATGAGCTTTCAGTTTTAGCCAACAACATCTCAAGTGACTAGGGGGAGTTCGAGCCAATGCCAAACATCGGGACAACCGACCAGAATGATTTAGGCCTACAATCCAACTCACCAAAGGCAAGTTTTGTCACCAACTCAGAGCCGAGACACTGAATATACAGGGATGCGGTCCAAACACAGAGGTAGAAAAATGGGGAAGTCCTCGGTATCAGAAAGTCAAATGAGACAAGTCAGGGTTTAAAGTCAAACAGGAAGGTCATGTATGGATGGAGACAAATGAATATGGAGCCTACACTAGCAGACAACAAGTGTCGGGAAAGACCATATCTATGTAAGGTGAAAAACCAGTGAGTTTTGTTAAATGACCTAAATGTGCAAGCAATTGTCCATTTTATGATTTACAGTTCATTTTAAATAGATTGCCACATCAGGAATGATACACCAAGCACATGCTATGATCATGACTAAATCAACAAGATAATAATCCACAGTCAGTGAGTACATATCCATAGATCATACAACATCATCATAATAATAATCATCCAATAGCATCTGAAACACTGCTGTAATACATCTCTAGGCACTGAATTGAAACTGTATGGGATAAGTAGTCACATCAGTCATCAAATCTGAACTCTCAAGGCTCAGCCTTGACACAAGGTCATACATAAATTTGAATCATGTACTACTCTGATCATGAGTGATCCAAAATATATAGCCATGCTCTGGAATAATGTAAGCTCTGGAATGTGCAGATATCTGCTGTACAAGAATAGTAGCCCTGCTACTATGGTGTGATAACAAGGCCTTTGGTAGATAGCTTGGAGTTAACTCGAAATATGTTGAGATATTTGGTGGTTGAGAGTGGGAGGTGGCCTCCACCTAGGCAAGGCGCCCCCACTCCCATTCAATGCAACTCAACTTAACTCAAAACCAATTTAATAACTCCTCCACATCACCAAATCGAAATTTGCATGCAGGGGGCGAATTCACTTGAAGGAGATCACTGATTGCTGACTGGATAGTTGACTGAATAATGACTGAGATGATTGGAATCTTTATTAATGTTTGGTGCCATGTCATTTAGCCACTGAAATAATCCAATTTGGATTATTTTGGAGAGAATTGGATTATCTCCAATTATTAATTTTTTGAATTTAATTAATTAATAATCCTATTTTATTGATTTTTTGAGGATTTATTAATTAAGTGGCTAAATAACGATCCGAAACTTAGGATACAGGTGTCTAAGTATGATTTTTGGCTTAGGAAGTAAGCCTCCAATCACTGAAAAACACCCCTAGATGACTGACATATTACAATTTGAATTTTTTCATTTAAACTATGGAAAAATTAATTTTTAAAAAATAAAATAATTAACTGTCCAAAGCGTCCGGTAAAAAAAATTTCGGACAACGTTTGAAAACCACTACAGACCTAGGAAATGACCATTGACTCGACTCATAGTGTCTAGTAGGTTCATATTCATCAATTGGACCCTAATAACCCCCCATGGCCAGAATTTCAAAATCGGGCATTCCAGCTTTGGAGGAAGCGGGAGAAAACCTTGTCAATTATATCTCGGCTGTAGGCAAAGTATAATTAGTCAGGGTAAAAAACTCCCTGGAATACCTTAGTTGATAAACCAGTCATGGGTGACCGAGTCACTCAAATCCCACTAGCACACTTTTATTACAAAAACCCCATGGGGCATGGTCATTTCAGGACAAACAACAAACTGACTAGCCAAAACTGGCTAGGCACAAAGGATGGATCATCTGATACACTGGAACACAAACACTTATCATGTTTGTCAAAATGGTGGCGCTTCAGATAATCCAACTATGGTACAAATAAGTTGGTAACAGACATGATCATTCCCACCTTTATGGCTTGCTAGCTTAGGCATCACTTTCACTTTCCCCATCCATCCATTATCTCTCCCTTGATTGGTTTTTACCCTGACTTACACCTCAGCCTGTGATATGGAGGACCTCCCACTTTTTCCACTGTGTTGGATAGCATCCATGTTAGTTTGTGTCTCGGCTCTGAGTTGGCAACAAAACTTACCGAAGCCTTGATCCTTTTGGGCAAGGAGTACCCGCTGGTGTTGGTTCCTGAGCTTAGGCGAATTGGATTTGATACCTTGATCACTCTAGTCGGTTGCCCCGAAGTTTGGTCTTGAATGTAGAGAGTCCCCCTAGTTGCTTGAGTTGTGTTGGCTAAAACCTGAAGCAAATTGTACTACCATCATTACATGCATATGGAAACTATTATATTATCTTTAAGTTTTTCACAGGTAGACATTTTGGAAACAATTTGGAAACCTGTGTAAGAGATTTGAAATTCGACGTTTCGGGCTAAATAAATAGCGTAGCCCATCAGGATGGGCTACGCTATTTATTTAGCCCGAAACGTCGAATTTCAAATCTCTTACACAGGTTTCCAAATGGGCTACGCTATTTAGCCCGAAACGTCGAATTTCAAATCTCTTACACAGGTTTCTAGATGGGCTACGCTATTTAGCCCGAAACGTCAAATTTCAAATCTCTTACACAGGTTTCCAAATTGTTTTCAATATTATATTATCTGTTGTGCAAGCCCATGGAAACAAATAAAATTGTGCTTCTTAGCACAATGAAAGAGGGCTATGGAAATTGAAATGAAAAGCACCCTGGATGTGAGCTGCGATTAGTTGTGCTTCTAAGCACATGCAAAATCCAAAAAGGGTCATAAAGGCCTAAAAAGCAGTGGTTAAATGTATGCTAAATCCAAAGACTGCTGACCAGGAAATTAAATGTAATGATTAATTCCTCACAGAGCCTACGGGTTGTGATGTGAGATGGAGTAAGGGACAGTTAATTCTAAGTGTCCCCTAGAATCTCAAGTTACAGTTAGCCAGGCACCCAACCATGGCGGTTCTGGAAAAGATCCTCACGGAGTTGTTTCAGCTTGGATGTGAGTTGTAGACATTTGCCAAGGTTGAATACGCACTCCTCTGAACAACTTATTCCATTTGTGAGACACTGCCATTCCCTGTGTGTTTATTATCCGACATATGCTTAAGTGTGTATTTCCCTTTTCCCATATCCAAAGTATCACAGTGTTTAGTCAGTCAAGTCATCCCCTTACCCTAGCCTTGCATTCTTCACCCTCACCCTTTGCTAGCAAAATGTTCATGTCTACAGAATGAGTATATTCTTGAGGTTCTATTGTAAGTAAATGATTATTTAAACTTGTATTTGGTATAATTATCTATTAACTGCCAGTGAAATGATGCTTAATACTTCAAGTCTTGATATGAGAATGATTAACGGAGCATGCTTTAACCATTTGCACTTGCAGCATCAAGCTTTTCTAGCCTAGGTCATATTTTGATCAGTCTTGACCTAGTCAAACCTAGTTTGACCAAGTCAACCTTGGGATCCGTGATGAGTTGGACCAATGATGTTATATGATGATGATTTATGGTTCTATGATGCACCTTTGATGATTCCAATAAGTGGACACAGGTTTCAGATGATGGTTGATGTATTTTTTTTATGGTTATTATTATTTCCAAACCATTATTTTATTATTGTCTGGGTATGGCTGAGGCTACAGATGATCTTACAGGTTTCCACAAGGTGTATGGGTACTCATCTCTAGTAGATTTGGACCTTGTGAGTCCATTGAGACACTCAGTTATCCGTTTCAGGCACTCTCAGTGATGATATGGTCAGATTTCCACTTTTGTCCGGTTTTGCCATGCAAAAATGGCCTGTCCAGCAATTGCATTGAGCTAGCATGTTTCCCTAGGGCGCTATAGAGAAGATGGGTGGTCCAGCCACTTATTATTACCATATTACCCCATCTCCAGACACGATGGTACAGTCAGATTTTGTGCCCAGGCACCAGGTAGTGATTTACAGGCATTTTGATGGTTTTCAGGTGGAATAAAAATGGGATAAAAAGGTCATTGAGGAAATCGATTTGGGCTATTGAGGCAAAGTTTTGGCATGAGGTTTGTTCAGAGGTCATTTGTGATGTATCCCACTCCTTCCAGATCAGCTTGCAGCATTCAGTAGGGTCCACACACTCTCCGGGTTGTGATTTGATGTTTTATTCTCTCATTGAGGGGACCACGATTTGGTCATTTGATCACTTTGACATGTCATTGAGTCATATCTTATGTTATTGTGCCATGGGGTGATGCTAGTGAAGGGCATTAATACCTCCTAGCCCCACCATCTGCTCCTACACTTGTCCTAGTCACTTTTATGTGGTGCAACCCCCCCTAGGGCCTCTTTTATGTTGAATTAATATAGCTTCAAAGAATATTCTACTTGTACTTTATTATTGTAACTCCATCGGGGATGTTTTACCTCCATTCGGGGATGTCATTATTATATTTGGTCAAGTAAAATTCATGAGGTAAACCCTCCATTGTAAGTCAGGTCGTTAGTAACTTAGTACCCTAAAGAATGTAATATAATATTATTTGAGTCTTTATAGGAGAGGTCGGCCCAGTCAGTTAAAGTGAGGCCGACCTAGCTGTGTTAAAAGTCAAGTGAAAAGTAAAGTATAAATTATACAGTCTGATTGCTGTGCTTAGTTACTGCTGTACTATGTTTTAAATTATACAGTCTGATTGATGTGCTTAGTTACTGCTGTACTATTTTGCTTCAGTATAAATTTGTTATATTGAATTTTGCATTAAAGTATATAAATTTTGATTTTTCTGCATCAAACCCTAACCCTAACCAAAATTTAACACCGCGGCCTATGTCTGTCATCTCCTCTACATCCATAGCATATAAGAGGTCCTCTTCTCCTTCCTCTTTCAAAATCACAATGGCCTCCACATGCTCGAGATATACCCGAGGATAATAAGACTGGGGCACTAGACCTTCAAAAGATTCACTTTCATCCAAATTACCAGAAGTGCCTAAACTTGACCTATCCACAGTTCCACTGGATTTGATTCAATCATCCCTTCTCTTGCTGTCGTTTAGAAGTTTTATTCCAGCCTTTAATGTCATTCTCAAGGTTTTCTCAATAGTTTTTTGGTTCATAAATCCCATCTCTTTTTGGATGGAAAAACTAAATCTATTAGTAAATCTGATAACCCCAATTAGAGGTCCCCTTTTCATTATTCTGATCAAATTGGCAAAACTTTCAGAGTAGTCAACCACTTACTCATCCGGTTTCTTATATATTGTAATTCCTTGAATAAGAGTTGCTCATAGTCCCAAGGCCAATATTCACCCTTTACCACCTGTAAAAAATCTCCCATGAAATAGGCAATTAGCAATAAACCCTCTGTTCCATCAACCGAGTGCGTGTAACTCTTCTACTGCACATCTGCATTGCCCTCAAGTTTTGAGATCTCAGAATGTGCTTCCTCGTGATTAAAAAATATTGGAAATGTTTAAAACATCGCAATCCCCATATTCTGCATTTTATGCTAAATCTTGTAGCAAAGCGTCAACCTTGTCTTTCAAGTTAACCACTTTCTCAAACTCTTTCTTAGTTGGCATCACCACTGCCACATCTCAAAAGAACAAAATCCTTGCAAACCCCAAGCTTTCTCTTAAATCTACTCCTCTCTACCACTACTCAAGAAATTCCTAGCCTTGACCTTTCTTGAACTTTATCCTTTCTACCTCTACCAAAGAAATTGCAACCTTCTCTTGTATAAAATACTATATAGCTCTGATATCAAAATTCCAGCAGTGGCCACCACTATAGATCCACAAATCAAAAGATCATGTATATGCCTGTTAAGAAGGAGGAAAGGGAAGAGAGAAGAGATTCTGAACATTAAATGTCAAGAAGATATTACAACAGATCAATACTGAGATTCCTTCTATGTTCCGAGAAGGATTGTTTTGGAGAAGACCGCGTTCCTTAATTACTGCCTGGAATCCTAACACCCCTATTCATTACACGTACAAGATGCTTCCTTATCAAGATGTGGTTATTTTTGGTCGCAATAACCTAGCTATCTACTCACTCCCAAAAGAAACACTAACTCCTGCTTACAGCCTCACTCTAGAAGCACTGTTGATAATATCCTCTGGGCTCTAACCAAAAGGGCAGTTTATGTATCTAATATTATTCTGTTTTTCCATGCCTTCCCTCTAATTTAGAATAGATGCTCCTACTGCATCATAAGGGAATTTATAAGTATTGAATGAAACCAAATTGAAGAGAAGAGATAAAGAAGTACGGATTTGTCCATTGTGTTTTTGGATTGTAGCTGTGTAGAAAGTATTTACACCATCTCTACAGAGCTACAATCCAGGAACACAATGTACAATCTATCAAGCTGTGAAAAAACTCAATAGTTCAAGTAAGAATTTGTAATAGACAAAGTACTGAGAGAGTGGCGTCGACGGAATGGCAAGATTTAAAATATAGGCCATCTTCTGCATCCATCTTCTCGTGAAATGAAATCTTTGACATTTATAAAATCCAGTTGTTCTGAGAAGAGCATTTTGAATGATTTTGATGCGAAATTCTGATTGCTCAGAATCTATCAACAATCCAACACAAAGGTCAAGTCCAGCTAAATTGCATTAATGATCTTAATTACCCTCATAGCAATTTCCTAAGTTTGCAATATTGATGATTGATTCTGTACCAACTGAAAATTGCATCAACAAATGGCAAAAACAGAAACTCACCTGCTTTATTCTTGGATCCAAAGAATGAAGAAAAGTTGAGGGAGAAGCAATGAATTGCCCAACAGGGGCAGAAGTAGCCCCTGCCACCATTCTGAAGAACTTCTCTCCAATGAACTCCTGAACGCCCACCATGGGCAACACTCCTTTCCACTCCTTTCCTCTTCTGCCTCTGCCTTCTTCGTTGGTAACAGCCGATACCACTGTCCTACTGCCATATCCCCTCGTTGCCCGATATCTACTAGTATTTTTCCTTGAACCGACTGTGAATGTTGTTGTGAAAAGGGTGTTCCCCACGGGGTATTTTGGGCAGAAACCACTTTGGTTCGGTAAACGCAAAGAAGTGAGAGAATTTGAGCATGGTTGAATTGCACGGAGCATCGTCCCTGAGGTTAAATGGGTAGAGTGCAATCAATTGGCAAATGAGATTTGCTTATTGGTCATCATTCATTCTTCCTCCTAAATTTCCCGCATCCAAAGGAAGCTTTGAACAACAATCTGTGTGACCATCCACTTCCAACTGCTCTAAAATCCAGGCAAGTCAATGTCTTATCCATCCACGGATCGTGAATCAGTGAAGAGGGGAAAAATTGTTAGGTACAATACAGATCACTCTAAGCATCAAAATCATCCGAAGTAATGGTAAGCTTTAAAATTATTCGAAGTTACCAAAATCAATTAACAATATAAAATTCCAAATAGAAAAAAAACAATTTATAGAAGAGGGGAAGGTAGATACAGTTTATCCGAACCTGTCGAGTAATAGGGAAATTAGCGCTCTCACAAAGTGGTTTGTTTTGAGGGTGTATTCTTTTCTATACATGTTAGGGTATAATGTTGGTGTGATATATCTAAGCCTATTGTATGGTTGAGTTAATTACGTCGATAGGTGTTAATATCTTAGATTTTTTTGGGGGAAATGGACTGAGATCTATGGATTCTCTAGATTTAAAGTAACCTGGGACAAGTGTGTGATTGGGATGGCTTCAATGGTTGTCTTTTTTAGTTAAGGTTAACAAGTGTGTTAAGGGTTGGCTAAACAATAAACGCTTCACCACTAAATCGGTCGTCGTTCACCACTAAAATGGCCGCGGACTCCACTCGCTTGTTGTGATAACCACTTCCATGACCGTTCACCACACGGCAGGATGAATGACCCACTAAACCGGCCGCGGACTCCACTCGCCTGCTGTGATAACCGCTTCCATGACCGTTCACCACAGGGCAGGATGAATGACTATCACATTCACCATGCGGCAATGGATCCAAGAATAATGAGGACGGATGACAATCTGAGTAATGGCATTTAACCTCAAGAGGCCGTGCATAAGATCAGAGACAGGGACGACATGTTCAGGTTAATTACAAAGATCAGAGGGCTTGAGAGGAGACCATAACACAACCGGCATCCGGATAGCGAAAGATACAGGCGCAGCGCACAATCCAGTTCAGAGGTAATACGTCTATATCAATTAGGTTTAATAATAATGCTTTCTAGGTTTTACATACCAGGGTAGATTTGTATTTGCTGTTGATTGCAACGGTATTCCCTTTTTTCCGACATTTCCAGAAACGCAGAGTGTGACCGATGATGGTAGTTAGATCGGGTATACATGCCTTCTTATTTGTATTTGTTGTTGATTGCAATCGGGAGTTAACGCCTTGTAGTTCTAATTCATTTAATAATAATGCTTTCTAGGTTTTACATACCAGGCGCTTGAGAGGAGACCATAACACAAATACAGGCGCGGCACACAATCTAGTTCAGAGGTAATACGTCTATATCAATTAGGTTTAATAATAATGCTTTCTAGGTTTTACATACCAGGGTAGATTTGTATTTGCTGTTGATTGCAATCGTATTCCCTTTTTCCCAACATTTCCAGAAACGCAGAGTGTGACCGATAATGGTGGTTAGATTATATATAATAATGTGACATATATTTAAGTTCCTTTGTTTAAATATATGTCACATTATATTTGTATAATGGATGTCACATTATATTTGTATAATGGTTATAAAATCCTCACTGCGTATTTCTTTTGATGTTCAGAGTTAAAATTCTTTGTTTAAATATATGTCACATTATATTTGTATAATGGTTATAAAATCCTCACTGCCTATTTCTTCCGACGTTGAGAGTTAAAGTTCTTTGTTTAAATATATGTCACATTATATTTGTATAATGGTTATAAATTCTTCCTTCACTGCGTATTTCTTTTGATGTTAGGAGTTAAGTTCCTTGTTTAAAATTATGTCACATTATATTGTTTCTTGTTTAAATATATGTTGCATAGTTTATAATAGTATCTATAGATTACATACAAAACAAATCCTCACTGCCTATTTCTTTTGATGTTCAGAGTTAAAGTTCTTTGTTTAAATATATGTCACATTATATTTGTATAATGGTTATAAATTCCTTGAAGTCTATTGACTTTTTTTTATAACCTCCTACGGTGGAAGATCCATCTGAGTGTCGCGCGCAGCAATTAACTGGAGCAGACCCTTTTAATGGCCCAAGTTCTTGACAGATGCCCAACAGTGTCATGCCTTCGATGGCCATGATCTCTATGCTTAAAATTCGACTTTCCTCTACACTAAACCGTGGATGTATGTCGCCAGCAGTGTTGATGAGGAACTCACGCAGATGCGGAGTAGAGCCTAGGTTTTTGGATTATGTTCTAGTTAACTTACCCTTACTAAGGAGTTGATATTCATAGGTGTCAATTATCCTTCCTTTAACCTTTAAAGTCATGAAACCAGCATGATATGCATTATTCTTTTGTGATTGATGGAGATTGTTTGGTGTCGATTCATTATATGACAGTATTTCATAATTATCTAAATGAATTGTTTGTTGTCGATTCATTATATGATAATATTTCGTAATTATCTAAATGAGCTATTTGTTGGGTTAATGATGGAGATCTGGTTAATGCTATTTCATCCTTGGGTACTATTTTTTTATGAATATTTAGAATGCACTTTTTGCCTGTCAATATTGGAGATCGGCAGCTGCCTCACAGCTAAATTTTGAATTATAATTTGTATTCCAGTCTGTGTGTATATAGGGGAGGGAGGCCAGTACTGGCATGGGTCCCAATGCGCCACCTGGCTAGCCACTTGGATGCCACCCGTTCGACCTCTTTCTTGCCCAGGTGGCTTCGCCAGCTCGTCCCGAGTTGTTGGGGCTTTAATGCACTTTATTGTGCCTCGTTGATCATGCCACGTCTTCCTTTCCCCGCGGCCACTCCACAAGCCCGTGCATTCTTGCTCGAGGCTGGTCTATGAGCGTTTTCCCACCCTGGTTGCTGTCTGCCATGGAACTGAAGCTACTCCTGGTCCGCTGCCTGTTGCTGTTCGACCCGTCCGCTGCGTGGAAACCTCATCATCCGTTGGCTGTCCTCCATCGCTTGCATGGCGAGCTGAATGTATTGTTCTCCTATCTGGTGGAGCCGCTGTGGTTATGCTTGTTGGGTGGTCTGTTTAGCGTCGTGGCATGGGGAAGTTGTCCGAAGCTTACCTGTTGTTCGTGGACCGTGGCTCCATTTGTTCCACTGCATGCTCCTTTTCCTACATGTTTGTGGGCTGCTCGTGGTGTTCGTGCTCCTGGCTCGTGCTCAGCTCCATGTTTCTGCTCGGCTACTGGTTCATGCTCGTCTCCTGGTTCATGGGCTGCTTGTGGTGTTCGTGCTCCTGGCTCGTGCTTGACTCCCTGATTCTGCTCGGCTCCTGGTTCGTGGTCGTCGGTGGCAGCCTCTTCAAAAAAAATGGTAGGATATTCATCCTACCGGCTCCTGTTGAATGTGTTTTTTAATACAACCACTCTCTCGGTGTGATTTGCGTGCCTTCTCTATTTGTCTTCGGTCTGGTCCGGTTTGGTTGGGTCTGTGTCCTCGATTCAAAGGTTTTTGGTTGTTGGTTGAGTGGTTTTTGGTTGTTGGTCGACTGGTCGACTGTGTTCTCGGTCTCTGCGTCCATGGCGACGAATTATGATATGGGCAATGTGACCTTGTTTGGAAAATGGAAATTGCATTTTGGTTGAATGGTTTTGGGTTTTCGGTTGAATCGGCGAGGATGGATTATGACATTAATATAAAGTTTTTTTTACTGCGTCCATGAAGATAAATTATATCAGTTGCTAGGGTTTAATGGCAGCTTGTTTGGTAATGGCAGCTAGGGTTTAATTTGATGAATTTCACTACGTCCATGAATTTTGATGAATTTTGAGGTAATGGCAGCTAGGGTTTAATGGCAGCTTGTTTGGTAATGGCAGCTAGGGTTTAATGTGATGAATTTCACTGCGTCCATGAATTTTGAGGTAATGGCAGCTTGTTTGGTAATGGCAGCTAGGGTTTAATGTGATGAATTCCACCGCGTCCATGAATTTTGATGAATTTTGAGGTAATGGCGGCTAGGGTTTAATGGCAGCTTGTTTGGTAATGGCAGGTAGGGTTTAATTTGATGAATTCCACTACGTCCATGAATTTTGATGAATTTTGAGGTAATGGCAGCTAGGGTTTAATGTGATGAATTTCAATGCAGTTTGTAGTTATGGTTTGAATTCCATTATTAATGGAGCATTGCTATGGTTACATGGTAATGGTTTACCAGGGTTTCATGCTTATGGTTTCATGGTTAGGTTTTTGCCTTTACGGTTTCATGGTTATGGTTTTTGCCTTTACGGTTTCATGGTTATGGCTTCGGGGTATGCTATAAGCTAGGGTTTAATGGGATGAATTTCAATGCAGTTTGTAGTTATGGTTTGAATTTAATTATTGACGGAGCATTGTTATGGTTTCATGGTTAGGGTTTACCAGGGTTTCATGGTTTCGGCTTTAGGATAGCCTTTATTTCACCCAAATAGTAACTTAGTATATTTAATAATTGAGTTATGGTTTCATGGTTATGGCAAATTCAGTTATGGTTTCATGGTTTCAAGGTTATGGCAAATGCTGATATGTGCAAATTCAATTCATTAATTGCTTCCATTATGTGATTATATTGCTTTCAGTGATTGTGTAAATTCTTAATGAATGATTGTTAAATTCTTAATGAAGTTGATTATAGGAATGATGCATACTTGAGATGCAAGATGAATATGTGAAATTAGTGGCATGGCAATTAGATATTAATTTGGCAATCTAAAATTACGAGGCATTCTGAAATTAAATTGGCATTAAATTATGTGAAATTATAGGCATTCTGAAATAATTTGTGCATGCCGATTGGATGAATATGTGAAATCAGAGGCATTCTGAAATCAATGGCATGGCAATTAGATATTAATTTGGACTGTCAATTAGAGGCATTCTGAGTTCATGCCAATTAGAGGCATGCTAATTAGATGAAATTAGAGGCATGCCATTTAGATGATTAATTTGGACTGTGAAGTAGAGGCATTCTGAGTTCATGGGATTTGGGCATGGCAATTACATGAATATGTGAAAATTGGATTAGGCCTATGGTCTATTTTAAAAAAACTCATAGCTAAATATTGGAATATTAGATACTGAGGGTGGTTTTACTATGGTGTGCTAAGTGCACTCTGCATCTAGTCTATCCATGCAATCAAATGCTCACCATGCATCCTCCCATCATCTTGAGATGGGTTATTATTGTTGATATTATTTCCTTAGTTATCCTCTTACACCAGGCTTAGGTGTATGAATATGTGTTTTTTAAATTTTATCTACAAAGCCCAGACAAGGCAACCTTTGTTTCTTTCTTCGGTCATAAACTGGTCATGTTTATTTCTTGCCAGAGTCCTTAACTAGATGTTCTCTTCCTTATGTCGGATCAACTCTGACATCCATGCTTGATTTGGTAAACTTGGGTTTGTTAGAGATGCCCTCTTTCAGGTCCCCAATGACCATATCTCTATTATGGGCACACATAAGGGCAATGTCAAAACCGATCTTCCCATTTTTTGTTTTTCTCTAGGCACACTGTCGATGAGTTGTGCTCCTGGTTTAAGACCATAAGATCCCCAACTATGGCTCACATATTAGTGTTTGTAGCCTTTAACTATTCCTCAGTAGTTATTTGTAGTATGTTAACTATGCCTATGTGTTTGTCCCATCTACAGTTAGCCTTCATATTGCATTTGTCTACAAATTTGGTTCTCATTTAAAAAATTGTCATTACTCTCCCAGCAGTATTGCAATATGCAACATCGAATTAGTGATACCACCTGCTCTCAGTCTTGTCAAATTGCACTAATGGAATCAATTTCCTTTTCCAGTTGATTTCTTCAAGAGTATTTGGAAGGGATAGGCCGCCATGCCTATGGTCTTCACATAGGTGAATGAGGTGCCCAATTTTTTGCCTATAAAATTCTTGAAGTGGATTCCCAGGTCAAAGTTTCCACCAACTGTTATGCGTAACATTCTAGCAAGTTGTTGAGGCTCTCCTTCGCAATTTCAAAAGTGACATGCTTGAAGGAGCATTCAAGCCTGAACTGAAAAACAAGGAATCCATGTAGAAGCTAGGAGTGCCAAGCTATTACCTCTATATTGACTTCGTAACTCTATGAGTTGTCAAACAAAAACTTTGGAACCACCCAAAATTCCCCCCAGCAACAAAATCTTTCTTTCATATGTGTATGCCAAACACAAAACATCCATCATCCGCCAAGCAAAAATCCCTATGTGTGAGGAGGTTGACTGCCTTCATTACCCAATCTGATTGGGTTAGATACTGATGCTTGACCTGGTTGTGTTGAGCTGCAAACATTTGGTGCATGCCAAGTTGCTCCTTGTAGCCAAGGAGGGATTGAATAACCATAGTTATGACTTGAGCCTAATAGCCCTGGGTTCACTGGAGGTGTTTGGAAGGCATACATAGTACTGCCCCCTGCCTGATGGTATTGGGGTATCTGTATGTTAAAAAGGTCCTGGAATAATCTTCTGTTCTCTGAAAACTGATCCAATGGGTTGTCCACCACCTCTGTCCTCTCTAGACCATTTGGATTCCTCTGATGTGCCTTTCTTTGCTCCCTTTCCTCCCTTGCCAATTGTTTTTGTCACTCTCTTTCCTCCATTTCTTTCACTCTTTCAAGCCTTTCCTGCCTTCAATTTTCTGCTGCAACAATCCTTGCTTCCTTCTTCTCCTTTGCCAAGGCCTTCTTCTCCTCTTTTAATTCCTGCATCTCCTTTTTCTTATGCTCAGCCTCAACCAGTAGGGTGATGTAGTCCTCTGATGTTAGTAGATGTGAGCTCCTGATTAATCTAAGATGCTCAACAGTGGGATTAGATAGTTGAGCTGCAACTTTCTCCACTGGAAACTTAAGGAATTGGCTAAGTAGTGGCTCATGTGGGGGGAGTGCCTCATCATCATTTTCTTGGTCCACTGTATCTTCATTTCGTTCAATATCATCTCCAACACCCCCAAGTGCCACATAATAATGTACAACTTCATTGTTAAGGACTGTTGGCATCGAAGGTAGGTTAAGGCTTTCATCGTTGGTGGGGGTGACAATGTGTCTGTTCATATTTGTCATGGCCTCTGCCAACCACTCGAGCTGTTCTGGCTGGCTTGGAAATGTCAACTCCTCGCTGTTGTTTACCATTGCTTCGCCACATCCATTCACACTCAGATCAACAACGTTGTTATGAATAATCCCTTGGCCAACTAATTCTGTTTCTGTCCTTCCAACAGCTTCTATATTCTCCCCAACAGGTTCGATGCCATACCGACTTTCACTTACATGTTCATCGTCGTCGCCCAATGGTTGGCAATGATCTTGAGAGAGTGATATGATGTTATTTGCAGCATCTACGTCCTCTTACCCCTGAACATAAAAAGCCTGACTACATCCCGTGTCATGTTGAAGAGCATCAAAATTGAAAGGCCATATTCCTATCCGCCTAAAACCAGCCCTGATATTTGATGTTGTGAGCGCCCTAGCAAAAGCTTTGCTTGCAAGTTTTGCTAATTCGAACCTCTTCACCTCTAACCCCGGGTTCTTTTCCATCCAGGACGCTCTCTCAGACCTGAAGTAACACTTGAAAGGCCCAAACACACTCACATCTAGAGGTTGCAGCTCGTGGGTGGTATGTGCAGGCAGTGTCAACGATCAATGCCTAACCTGTTTGCCTCCTCAATGGTTTGTATAGCAACGTGGCTGCCATGGCCATCAAAAATCAACAGGTGTCTGTTTTCAGGTGAAACAGCGCCAGGGACAGAGGCAACAAAGTGGCAAAGCCAACTCAAGAACAATTCTTTTGTCATCCATGCATGGGGGTGTGCAGCCATGCATGCTCCAGGTTCACAGTTTTTAATGTAATTTTTGAGTTGATTCTTTCCCTTGAATAGATAAAAACCTGGAATTGATTATCCAACTGCGTTGACACAACAAAGAATAGTTATCCACTCCCTACTTTTTGGCAGAATTTTGGGCACATTCCTGCTCCTTCTCTTGGCAATTACCCGCATGCCACAATTCCTCCCTACCTGCAATCCAATCTCGTCACAGTTCCATATATGGCCTGCTTTGTATGAGTGTTTCTCATATGCATCAGAGAGTGTCTGATAGAACTTGGTCACAACTGTAGGGCATAGATTGAAAGCTCTATCCCTGTCAAGCCCCTCTACTGTGCGTAACACAAGTTCTGGATGCCTTTGTTTAAATCCTCTCCACCATGATTTCCCTGGAAATCCATCTTTGAAGGGGTTTGGCCTCCCTTGACAGATTTGGGCAACAATGGATTTGAGTTGAACCAACTCCAGACCATGGCCTAGTTGAGCCATCTCTTCACACTAGAACACAACTTCTTCTTCCTCTTTTGCACTCAACATTGTAAGAGGTCCTTTTCGTGTGGTATGGGTCAGGCCATTTATCCAGTAATGGATTGATGTTGGTGGAATCCTATGTTTTTTAGCAGCTGCTCTGATAGAAAAACCATTGAACTCTATATCATCTATTGTAGTCTTCATGTCTTCTTGTGTCCATCCTCTGATGGCACTAATCTTCTTACTGGTAGTTGCACCTTGAACTGTGTTTGATGGTGGAATAACACCTCCAGGATCTGCATCATTTTCCTCTTCAACTGTGGTTGATGGTGGAATAACACCACCACGCTCTGCATCATTTGCATCTTCAACATCTCTGTGTGCATTGTTATTATCAACATCATGTGCTACATCCTCATCGGACGAGGTGCATTGTAGCTGGGAACCCCTGCTGAGTCTCCTACTTGTCCTCCTTGCATGATTAGTGTTGACTCTTGCCATGACTGCAATCACCCACAGAATTAGAACAAACAGGGCCTCACTAAAACTACACCAGAATTGTTAAGACTAGTTGTGTATCTACACAGGGTTTTGGAATATTAAACTAGCTGTGTTAAAACTACATAAGGATCTCGAGTATTCTAAGGGAACTCGTAATGTGATTTACATGTTCAATGCAGTTTGGAAAACATGATTCTAGCATTTAGTACATATATATTTACTTGTTATATTTGTTATGCATCTATTCAGAGACCGCTATTTCACAATACAGTCCGTGGCATAAAATTTGATATAGTCTGCCTACTTGAAAACATAATTGAAATATAAGTTTATCTTAAATGCAATACCTCAACTCTGATTGTTGTCTCGAATTATATATGCACCTGGAGATCAATCTGCAACTGTGTTTTGCTTGAATGCGATGCCTGGACTCTGGAAATCAAGCTTGGAAATAGAGGTGTGAGTTCAACATGGTTTGGGAATTCTGAATAGAAGAAAATTGGAGGCTGTTTGAAGGTTGTAGTGTCTTTATAGCATTCTGGTGTTTGATTTGATTGGCAATTTTGAAAAGGCATGGATTGCATCTGGCTGGGTTTGGATGAGTGCTCAAGATTGATTTGGGTTCGATGCAATGGCCATCAATGGGGCTGAGTCGATCCAGGTGATATTTGAAATGCTTTGGGATGGGTTCTGTTTGCTTTCATGGTTGATTTGATGATTTTAATTGAGTTTGTTGCATTAATTGCCAATTTTGGGTTGCTTTGTTGATCAACCATGCACCAGGAGCTGACACCCGTTCACCATTTATTGTGCAGGTGACATCCATTAAATGTGCAGGTGGGATGCCTTGGTGGTTAACTGATACTCGATGTTGGTCTGGGACTTCACTAAAGGTTATTCGATGGGATAGATGTGATGGACAATCTATCCTTGTAGATTGGGATGCATGGGGACTGTTGAGGTCCGATTAGATCTTTATGTCAGTGTGCCTTGGATTTGGAAGGGACAAGATGGGTTTGAATTTTGTTATGTCAGTACTGTGCAGTTGTCAACCTTTTGTCTTATAGTTGACAGCTGTAGGCCTAGTGTACAAAATGACAGTTAATGAACTTTAACAAGACACTTTTTATATATTTATATAATAATATGTGTTTGACATATGGCATTTTCTTGGACACTTAATGGCTTCTAACCGGTCACCAGTTCTATGACCACTACCGGCTCCCGTTCAACTATAGAACTCTCTCCCCTAGCCATTCAATTTTTGGATTAAGAATTCGACACTTATGAGTCTGCGCAACATTCTTTTAAGTGGTGGTATGCGGTGCATTAATGTTCCTTTCTTCAATTATAATGAGTTGACACGTTACACTCTTCCTGCAATTTAGTATTGGTTGCGGAATTAACGAAATGGTTAAATGCCTCTCTTTTCTAGTAGAGCTTTATGAAATTATGTTTTGTTATGAATGAGTAGACTTATAATTGTCGGCTTAATGGCTCTTAGAGTAGTTAGCGTATTCCCTCACACCAAGCTCATAAAGCAATAGAAAGGCACTTGTATTTATACAAATTCGTTTACAATAGATGGAGTGTTTAATGACTTTATGCTGCACCGAATGGATATATTTAGATAATAATATTTATATTTTTAGATAATATTTATAATTACTTTAATATTGATATATTTAGATAATAATATTTATATATGGATAAACAATATGCTGCACCGAATGGATATAATTTGTAGAAGACTAATAATCATTAGGTAAATTTAAATATATATGATGCTAGAGGGGAAGAATACACTTATATAATGTCAATAAATCATATAATACTTTGATATATACATTGAGTGGAGTTAAATAGAAAAAGGTAATATAGCTAGTTAGAATAAAAGTTTATACTCTTAATCATTTTTGCAATGTAAAACCGTTATATAGTGGAATGGATTATCTAGTAAATAAATGTAAAGTGATGAGTGTAATTTATTATGTTCTCTAAAGGGATCATACATGTATTGTGCCTGTTCTATTAATTGATTTATATAATCTATCAGTTTCTTCTGAAAATATTTTATCAAACAAAATAAAATAAAAATACAATTTTATGAATTCTTATTGGTTGCAGATTGTGATATCAACTTCGTTTTTTCCTTCCCGGGAGAGGAGAGGCTGCAAGATGACGTCTTATCGTTTTTAATTATGTTGCAGACTTCTGAATCCTCACTCTGAACACGCAACTATTGTGGCAGCAAAGTGCGAGAAGCTTTTAATATAAAACGGTTTGCGTATTCAGGAAGTTTGTTGCTTCTCCGTGCGTCTGTTCGCTCTGTAGCTCCCCAATCCCCATCTTTGCCCTTTCCCATCCTTTGGAGTGTAACTCTGCGTGTGGAAGAAGTTTGCATTTACCCCAGTTTAGTTGTGTTTAGGAAGTTAACTAAGTCTGTGTCTATTCCCTCTGGCGTGTAAGTTTCCCTATCCTTGGTTAAACATTCCATTAGGAACCCGATCTTGACTCAAATGTGTTCTATTCATTCTCGTTCGGCTCTTGAGCAAGCACTCCAATGGTAGATCCACTTGAAGCATATCCAGTTCCAATTGTTTATTTAGCCAAAGAACCAGAGCTCCTAATTCCATTTCTAGTTCCAGGTGCAGATGGAGGCCATCCGGTTTCCAACTGATCCGGCACGCCTGAAATAGTAAGTTCAATAAGGAGAGAGAGAGTACTAGGAAAAACCCTCTTACGCTCACTGATAAGAATCCTGGACAGATTTCTATGAATAAGATTCTTAGCTACAAAACTATATCTATGGTATCTAGAGCATTTTGCCTGGGATTCACTATGTTTTATTGCGAGGCTGGCTTTGAATCTGTTTTTGACTCTCAAATAACTCCTGTAGTTGAAAATGTCTTACCACATGATTGATGATAACGAACCATTTTGGAGCGGGAAATAGGGTAAGATTACATGGTTTTCCAGAACTTGCACTGCATCTGATTCTTGTCTGCTACAAGATGCAGTGAAAGTGATGGCAAAGGAAAAAACCGGATTTAATTCTCCCGATAATGCGGGGCAAAATAATGGTTCACGCCGATTTGTAATGACCACTCTGCCATTCAGGGGATACAATGCAACAATCTGCAAGTCGTGGTGGGAGTGGGAGCAAACTACGAGACATCCTGCAGGTAATTCCTTCTACCCTCTTCAAACCCAGATCGTTTTTATGGTTTCATGTTTCTACAACATGATTATTGGTTTAAAATATGCCATAATGCCATTGTTCACTCGCTACTTCATCAATTCAGGACACTGTTACGTCCTTCATTTGGTCAAGTAACCCCGAGTTCTCCGTGCTTAGCATTATTGTGTCTGTGCCTACTGAGGTTAACAGAGACAACTAGCAAACTATCACTTTGTACTCAGAAGGATTTTGCTATCCCAGATTCAAAGATGATGGTATGGATCTTGCTCCTCTAGTCCTCCTCCCAAGGTAAGGTATTCTTCTTACTATTACGCTCATGATTTACTATAACATTTTCTTCCATCTTCCGTAGCAGTGTTCAGATGAAACTTGGTTAACAGGATTAGAGGACTCGATTCAAAGGGTTCAGCCAAATTTTAGGTGGAATCTCCTTTTGGTTCCTTCAATTTTATGATTAGTATTGATGCAAAGGTAATATCCACCACGCACTTTTGTTTAATACCCACTAGGGGAGAGTTGTCTATTGTTGAACAGGGACCAGTAGTTGACATAGTACTGGTCCCACATAACCACCATATCTTGACACAAATAAACCCATAAATTAAACACACACATTCCATATTAAGTGCAGAAAATATTTAAATTATGTCCAAAAATTGCCCATTAATTGACTGGGCCAATAGCTGTCAATAAATAGTCTTTATATGACAAACTGTACAAAACATCTTGTCCCAACAAAGTACAGATCTGCTCAAATATCCAGAAGTACATAAACAACTAAATAACCCAACTCGTTTTTGCCACCTACTGCAAGGTACCTATCAAAGGAGGACCCACGAATATCTAATGGAGCCTAAATATCCCAGCATTCATTGAAACCTGTTCAAACATTCATTGATACCTGTTCAAGCATCAGAAAATATAGTGTCAGCCATAACTACAAGATTGTTCAACATTCCAACCCTCTGTATTCAATAAATGACACCTACCCATTAAATGCACCCATTAAACAGATGGAAGCACACAGATCATGAAACAGATGAAGGCACAGGGATCCACAATGACAAGCTCCCAACCATTGGATCACTTTCAAATCAATCCACAACACACATTGGAATTTGAGAGATTGCAATCCATGTGCAACCTTCTTACCAACCCAATTCAATAGCAAACAACTATAAATGAACCACAACCCTTATGAAGATGCATTTCATAAATTCGACCTGCAAAGTGTGTGCACAGTTGCATTTCAGAAATTTGAACAACAGAGTGTGTGCACAGTGGAGGCATACCAGCAGAAGTGTGTGCACAGTGGAGGCAGGTTACTGTTACTGTGATTTAAGTTTCTGTTTATGTTATTTCCAGTTATGTTATTCATGTTAATTATGTTATTTATGTTTCTGTTATTCATATTATTTATGTAGATTCAGGTTACTGTTACTGTGATTTAAGTTTCTGTTTATGTTATTTCCAGTTATGTTATTCATGTTAATTATGTTTCTGTTATTCATATTATTTATGTTATTTATGTTTCCACTTATGTTATTTATGTTATTTATGTTTCTGTTTCTGTTATTTACATTTCTGTTATAATCAACTTCCAGTTTCTTCTACATAACCAGCCTCCCTTCTAAATGTGCAGGTTGTTGTAGGCATGGCAAGAGTCAGCAATGCAAGGAGAACAAGTCGTCGACTAAGTAGGGGTGCCCAGCTACGCTGCAACTCATCGGATGAGGAGAGGCCCAATGATACAAATGCCAACAATGCTCCCAGCAATGTTGTTGAGAATGACAATGTGGTGGAAGAGGACATTGTTGTCCCACCACCAACCACACAGTCACTTCCAACCACAGTTCAAGGAACAAGTTCAGTCACCAAAATCAGTGCAATAAGAGGTTGGACAAAAGAAGACATGCTAGCTGCTATTGATGATATAGAGTTCAATGGATATTCCATTCGTGCTGCTGCTAAAAAACATGGAGTTGCTACCTCTTCAGTACATTATTGGATAAATGGACTCACACATACAAAGCGCAGAGGGCCTGTTACAGTTATGAGTGAAGAGGAGGAGGCCGAGGTGGTTCAGTGGTGTAAGGAGATGGCTGAAATGGGACATGGGCTAGAGCTGATACAGCTAAAATCCACAGTAGCTCAAATCTGTCAAGGGAGGCCAAACCCCTTCAAAGATGGGTTTCCTGGTAAGTCATGGTGGTTTGGGTTTAAAAAAAGGCATCCAGACCTTGTGTTGCGTACAGCTGAGGGCCTAGATAGAGACAGGGCTCTCAATCTACGCCCTGCAATTCTGACTAAGTTCTATGCCACCCTTTCTAGTGCATATGAGAACCATGGGTATGCTCCAGACCATATATGGAACTGTGATGAAACAGGTTTACAGGCAGGAAGGAACTGTGGCATGCGTGTAATTGCCAAGAGAGGGAGTCGTAATGTGCCAAAGATTTTGCCTAGGAGCAGGGAGTGGATCACTATTCTATGTTGTGTCAATGCAATTGGTGCTTCAATCCCAGGATTTTATCTATTTAAAGGTAAAACTCAACTCAAAAACTATATACAGAATTATGAACCAGGTGCATGCATGGCTGCACATCCCCATGCTTGGATGACCAAAGAACTCTTTTTGAACTGGCTTACTCACTTTGCTGCATCTATACCAGGCGGTGTCTCACCTGTAAATAGACACCTGCTGGTTTTAGATGGTCATGGAAGCCACATTGCTGTGCAAACAATCGAGGAGGCTAACAATTTGGGCATCGACCTGTTGACACTGCCTGCTCATACCACTCACAGATTGCAACCCCTAGATGTCAGTGTGTTCGGGCCTTTCAAGAACTATTTCAGGGGTGAGCGAGCTTCATGGATGGCACAGAATCCAGGGGTGGAGGTAAAAAGGTTTGAGCTAGCCGAGCTTGAAAGTAAAGCCTTTAAAAGGGCTCTCACACCTTCGAATATCAAGGCTGGGTTTAGGAGGACTGGAATATGGCCACTGAATTCTGAGGCTCTCATGCATGATACTAGTTGTAGCCTGGGATTTGATCTGAATGGTTAGGAAGAAGGGGATGTCCAAGCACATGTTGCTGGCCAAGAAGATGTGGAGGTAGAGGAAGACATTGCTGCTGCTGATCATATGATATCCCTCTCTCAAGGAGGACCATACTGTGGTGATGAAGAAGAACATGTAAGTGAAACACAGTATAACAATGAACCAATTGACAGTAACATGGAGGTACATACACCAACTGAGACAGCTGCAAATTCTGCTTCTAATCTTCTTAATGTCTCTATGCAAGAAACAGTTGCAACTTCTGCTTCTGTTCATGTCAATGAAAACGTTGACCATGCACCAGGAAGCAGCAATGGAGAATTGACTTTTCCAAGCCAGGTTACCCCACAATCATGGCTGGTAGAAGCCATGATGAATTTGGACAAAAATATTGTGTCAAGGACAAATGAAGAAAGCATGACCATGCCTTCACAGCCCAAAGAATTGGAAGAAGAAATTGTTCATTATTTTGTGGACAATGGAAACCTGGTAGAAGAGAGTGTCCACAACGAGGTTCCAGCTGAAGAGGACAATATGGTTCAGATAGAGCAGGAGAACATTGACCCAAATATTGAGAGGCAAGAGTCAAGCAAGGAGCAACAAGTGTCAAAGAAGAGCCAGTTGCTTGGTCGGTTTCTAAAGCTACCGGTAGAGAGAGTGTCAGCAAAAAGAAGGCAATTTACAACAGACAATCTTCGTCTATGCCGAAGTTCACAGTTACTCACATCAGAGGACTATATAAAACTATTGGTTGAGTCTGAGCATAGGAAACTTGAACTCCAGGATTTAAAGCAGAAAAAGAGGGACTTAGCTAAAGAAAAGAAGGCTGCAAGGATTGCTGCAGCAGAAATTAGAGCACAGGAGAGGCTTGACAGAGAGAAAGAAAGAGCAGAAAAGGCTCATAAAAAACAAATGGCAAGGCATGAAAAGGAATTGAGAAAAGCTCAACAATTGCTTCAAAAAGAACAAGGGGTGGCAAAAAGTTCTGCCATTGATGCAAACATAGTGGAGGGGAGTAGGATGATGCCAAACACATTGGAACATCTTGCAGATAATACTCCATGTTTCCAAGACCTCCTAAACATCCAAGTCCCCCGCTATCAACAAGTGCGCATGCCCACTTTATTCCCTCCTACCAGTGCAGGTGTCAGACAGATGTTTGAATATCGGGGGGCTCAAACCAATGCAGGGGTTAGTAGCACTAGTGTCCACTGTGGCTACTCAATTCCTCCATGGCTGCAAGAAGCAAATTGGATAACATATGGAGGCAACCAGCCACAACCTAATCAGCCATTGCTAGGTATGCCAACCAACCTAGCTCAAGCAGGAAACTCAACATGCTTGGGAAGTGAAGATCCTGGACGACATCAAGCATAGGAGTGTCATGTAGGGATGCCAAATTTTTTGTTGTGACCACATTGAATTGTGGATTTTGTAATCACTGGGTCTAACTACTGCAACATGGCCATTTTGTATACAATCCTATACATTTTTGGGTACAATCCTAGGTCATATCGTTCCCTAATGTTTGCGGCATTGTAATCAGGGGTTTATCATAAGGTCTAATATACAATTTCATCATTTCAAGAGCAAGCTGTAATGTACTCTGATTAAACATTTCATTAACATTTTTTAGGGATTATGAATTTAGTTTGTTGTTGGTTTATGTTGCAATTTATGTTTGGGCTGAATTATTGAAGGTTCTAGGGTTTATGCACCTACAACCCATTATGAAAGACCAACACATACACACCAAAATGATTAATCATCATTATTGATGGAATCAAAATATCTTCTACAACCAAACAAACATTGTTGTATTTCTATATAAGGGAGGGATGCCAGTTGTTGGACACCCCACGTGGCTCCCTCCCCCATGCCACGCTGGAAGGTCGACACGACCGCAGCCCGAGCCCAGATGGCACCGCCACCTGTCGTGGTGGGTGGTATAATTAAAGCGGCCTTTATGGCACACTTTTTCCCGCTTTTCCGACTCTTTTCCCGCACACTCTCCATCCTCCCGTGTATTGTTGCTCGGGGCCTGTCTGTGAACGCTCCGCCACCCCACTTCCTGTTCACGCCCGCTCTAGTTCTGCACCACCCCCGCTCTGGTTCTGCACCATGGGCGCTCTCGTTCTGCTGGTATCCGGCTGAATTATTGAAGGTTCTATGGTTTATGCTGCAGCAGGGTCCATGGCTTATGTTGCAGTAGTATGGGATTACAACCATATGCCCAACCATTGCAATCATAGTTTGTTGCTAGTTTATGTTGCAATCATAGTTTGGCCTGAATTATCTATCTTCTATGGTGTATGTTGCAGCCGGGTTTGTAATTTTTTTAGGGTTTATGAATTTAGTTTCTTGTTTGTTAATGTTGCAATCGTAGTTTCGGTCGAATTCTTGAAGGCTCTATGGTTAATGTTGCAGCAGCGTTTATAAAACCCTAACCACAGAACCTTAATTAGAAAGGGTAGTGTTTAAATTTTTTTAGGGTGTATGAATTAGGGTTTTGTAATTAAGGTTCTGTGGTTAATGTGGCAGGGTCCTTGACCCCTATATTTTCCTTAAACTAGCAGCTAGGAATGGGGTTGAACCATTGCATGGGTGTGATACCCATCCATTCGATGCTAACTGTACTGCAACATGGTGCCTATTTCTCTCCTATTATCAATAACGCTTCTATAAGGAATGTTCCATGGAGGGCTCTCATGCATGACTTATTACAACTTAATACAGTATCATACTAATCAACATAACAGGCCTAAATTAGATCCAGTGTATGTACATTCCTATAAACAAATTCAATATCCTTTTGAAGGCTAGAACAACAGACAACAATAATCAAGCACACAAACTGTTTAATAAAACTATGTCTTCTATTTTGCCCAAAATTTCAAGTTAATAGGTAAAAGTAAAAACTGCATCATACAACAGCAGATCATACAACAGCAGATAAGATGCAGCAGATCACTTCATGTTAATAGGTAAAAGTAAAAACTGCATCATACACTTATAATTTAACAATAGCATGCAACTTGTAAACTGCATTAACAACAACAGATGATAAGGTGGAGCAGATCGCTTGTAAAATGCATCAACAATAGCCAATTTGGCAAACTTGCTGATATCAAAAACTGAATTATGGGTATTCTTCCAATTAGATGAGACAATGGAGAAGTCATTGTTGTCAACTGCCATCCATCCCCTGTATGATGCA
This sequence comes from Larix kaempferi, assembly GCA_027924585.1. NCBI lineage: Eukaryota > Viridiplantae > Streptophyta > Pinopsida > Pinales > Pinaceae > Larix > Larix kaempferi. The sequence continues at coordinate 2,674,644 of BSBM01000573.1, forward strand.
GTTTTGCCTTTTAACTATTACCATTCCACTGCGACAAAAACCAACAACATAAACCAACAACAAACTAAATTCATAAACCAGATAAAATTTAGGGACACTGCTGCAACATAAACCAGCAACAAACCAAAATCATAAACCATAGAGCCTTCAATAATTCAGCCCAAACTATGATGCAACATTAACAGACAACAAACTAAATTCATAAACACTAAAAAAATTACAAACCAGACTGCAACATAAACCATAGAAGATAGATAATTCAGGCCAAACTATGATTGCAACATAAACCAGCAACAAACTAAAATCATAAACCCCAAAAGAATTACAAACCCTGCTACAACATAAGGCAGCATAGACCATAGAACCTTCAATATTTCAGCCCAAACTATGATTGCAACATAAACCAGCAACAAACGAAATCCACAAACCCCAATAAAATTATAAACACTGCTGCAACATTAATCATAGAGCCTTCATTAATTCGACAGAAACTATGATTGCAACATTAACAACACAACAAACTAAATTCATAAACCCTAAAACAATTACAAACCCGGCTGCAACATAAACCATAGAAGATAGAAAATTCAGGCCAAACTATGATTGCAACATAAACCAGCAACAAACTAAATTGATAAACCCCCAAAAAATTACAAACCCTATTACAACATAAGGAAACATAAACCAGCAACAAACGAAATTCAAAAACCCTACTGCAACACAGACCATAGAACCTGCTGCAACACAAACCATAGAACCTGCAATAATTCTGCCCAAACTTTGATTGCAACATAAACGCAGCTTCAACATTAACCAGAGAACCTTAATTACAAAACCCTAATTCATACACCCTAAAAAAAATTTAAACGCAGCTTCAACATTAACCACAGAACCTTAATTACAAAACCCTAATTCATACACCCTATAAAAATTTAAATGCAGCTTCAACATCAACCACAGAACCTTAATTACAAAACCCTTATTCATACACCCTAAAAAAAAATTAAACGCAGCTTCAACATCAACCACAGAACCTTAATTACAAAACCCTAATTCATACACCCTAAAAAAATTTAAACGCAGCTTCAACATCAACCACAGAACCTTAATTACAAAACCCTAATTCATACACCCTATAAAAATTTAAATGCAGCTTCAACATCAACCACAGAACCTTAATTACAAAACCCTTATTCATACACCCTAAAAAAAAATTAAACGCAGCTTCAACATCAACCACAGAACCTTAATTACAAAACCCTAATTCATACACCCTAAAAAAATTTAAACGCAGCTTCAACATCAACCACAGAACCTTAATTACAAAACCCTAATTCATACACCCTATAAAAATTTAAATGCAGTTTCAACATCAACCACAGAACCTTAATTACAAAACCCTTATTCATACACCCTAAAAAAAAATTAAACGCAGCTTCAACATCAACCACAGAACCTTAATTACAAAACCCTAATTCATACACCCTAAAAAAATTTAAACGCAGCTTCAACATCAACCACAGAACCTTAATTACAAAACCCTAATTCATACACCCTATAAAAATTTAAACGCAGCTTCAACATCAACCACAGAACCTTAATTACAAAACCCTAATTCATACACCCTAAAAAAAAATTAAACGCAGCTTCAACATTAACCACAGAACCTTAATTACGAAACCCTAATTCATACACCCTATAAAAATTTAAACGCGGCTTCAACATTAACCACATAACCCTAATTACAAAACCCTAATTCATACACCCTAAAAAAAATTTAAACGCAGCTTCAACATTAACGACAGAACCTTAATTACAAAACCCTAATTCATACACCCTAAAAAAATTTAAACGCAGCTTCAACATTAACCACAGAACCTTAATTACAAAACCCTAATTCATACACCCTAAACAAATTCACCTCCAAATTCACCTTCAGTAATTCAGCCAAAACAAATTCACCTAACAAATTCACCTTCAGTAATTTAGCCGAAACAAATTCACCTAACCAATTCACCTTCAGTAATTTAGCCGAAACAAATTCAACTAACAAATTCACCTTCAGTAATTCAGCCGAAACAAATTCACCAAACAAATTCACCAACAGAAATGCACAAATTCACAACCCAGAAAACCAGAATTTAACCTTTAAAAGCAGCAGAAATGGTCCACGAAATCCCCAGAAGGTTGAGAGTGTTGACAAACACTGCAGGGAATGGCTGGTAGGAAACCTACCACCGAAACAGAAGAAGCGTGAAGGGACGAGCCACCGCCGTGACCAGGAACAGCCAACGCCACCGCCGTGACCAGGAACAGCCAACGCAGGAACAGCCAGCGCCACCGCCGTGAGCAGGAACAGCCAGCGCCACCGCCGTGAGCAAGAACAGCCTGATGGAAGCCACCATCGCCACCAGCGAAACCAGCCGAGCGGCAACCCAACAACACTACCACCGAACCAATGAAAACCTCCAACGGGGTCCGCCGCAGACAACTTCGAGGACCTGTGGTGCACTATGGCCATGGAGCGAGGGTCGACGTCGGGAGAGCTAGCGGACCGAACACACAGCAGCGGCGAATGCCATCCGTCGGGGGGTAAGGCAACAAGCGTCCGCCATACAACAGTAGCACGTGACGATACCGGCAGAACGAGAGCGCCCATGGTGCAGAACCAGAGCGGGGGTGGTGCAGAACCAGACCGGGCGTGAACAAGAAGTGGGGTGGCGGAGCGTTCACAGACAGGCCCCGAGCAACAATACACGGGAGGATGGAGAGTGTGCGGGAAAAGCGCCGGAAAAGCGGGAAAAAGCGAGCCATAAAGGCCGCTTTAATTATACCACCCACCACAACACGTGGCGGTGCCATCTGGGCCCGGGCTGCGGTCGTGTCGACCTTCCAGCGTGGCATGGGGGAGGGAGCCACGTGGGGTGTCCAACAACTGGCATCCCTCCCCTATTGTTTCCAACACCTGACCTTTGCAATAGTTTCATGGCAGGTGTTATTCATGTTGGTGTACGTTGACACTTAAGCTCACATCAGTGAGTAAATTCGATTGGTGTACTGTTCACCAACAACTCTTAAATGCTGCGATCGCCCTTTCTTCTACAGAAACAGAGTACCGAAGTGCTGTTAATGCTGCCACCGAGTATATTCTTCTACAGAAGCAAAGTACCGAAGTGCTGTTAATGCTGCCATCGAGTTTATTTGGATTAGGCAGATTTTATCAGAGTTTAGTTTTCAACAGGTGCAGCCTACTGTAATTTGGTGCAATAATCAAAGTGCTATCCATATTTCCAAAAAACCAGTAGAGCATCAATGCACCAAGCATATAGAGGTCCATATGCATTACATTCAATAGCTGATTCGTGAACATAATATTGATTTGCAACACTGTAGAACTGACTTGCAGGATGCTGATATATTCACCAAACCTTTGGCACATACGAAATATGTTCAGCTTCGTGCCTTGTTTGGGGTGAAGGACATTGTCCTTGGGTAGTCTCAGTTCTCCTTCATATTTTCATCTATTTTTGATCCTTTTATACATGAGTACCTTAGCAAGCAGTGTAGTCGGGACTCATCTTTTGTCTACCTCTGTGTACTCCCTACCTTTAGCTTTAGGGGGAGTGTTGGTGTACATTGACACTTAAGCTCACATAAGCGAGTAAATTCCGTTGGTGTACTACTCTCCAACCGCTCTTAAATGCTCAGCTCTCCAGCCTATTTCGAGTAGTTGTATTTTGTGTTTATATACCACATACTTTAATAAAACGTATAGTCTTTTTCTTTTTCCCATAGAGAACTCTGTTTTCCTCTCTGCGTGTTTTTCTGATGACTATGTGTTTGTATGGAGATCAAGCTGACTTGATCGTGCTGTGCTTTATTTAAATCTACAATTCACACCCTTCTCGCTTATTGAATAATGTTAAGTCTCAGTTACGCCTACAATGTACTCATTCATTCTCTTTGTATTGATTAGGTTGATTAGCCACAACCGAAAGGCGGAAGTCAGGCGGAATTCTGGAGTCTGCTTAAATTTACGACATCTCCATTCCCTTTGTGGTGTCACCGCAAAGTCTCACAACTTGGGAACCAGAGACTTAGTCTCTGCTACATTTTAACAATGTCGCTCTCATTTATTTAATTAAAGAAAGAAAAAAGAGTCCAGTTTGTGAATTGAAGTCAAATCCGTTACAAGTGTTTTAAATGCCTCTCCTTGCATATGAATCAAGCATGTGAATCTATATCAAATATCTGGTACAAGGCTTGTAAATGCTACTCACCGGCTGGTGAGTTGAAATCGGATCTTCGTTGTTAGGGTTTTAAAATGCCTTTCAACAATAATCCGTTATTACGATTAATTAATGATAAAATATTCAATCTTGTGAACTGAAATATGGAATCTATGTTCCTATGGTTTTTAAATGGCTCTCACCAGCTCCCTATTATCACAATTAAAGATAAATAAAGAATCCAGAATCAGTTGAAATCGAAACACTATTACTAACAAGGGTTTTAAATGCTTCTCACCTGCTATCTACTATTACAATTACATTTCATTTCACCGCTTACCAATAAATCATTGGGCATCACCTCATTAATCTGTTGCTAAATTTCCGTGTGAAATCGATAACAATCCCAAATAATCAAACATAATTTCTTTAATAATTTTGAAAGCATTTCAAAAAATTATATTAGAAAGCAGTTTAAACAATAACATTAGAAAATAAATCAACAAGTATGAAGAAAGTGTACTGATTTCATCTTATATCCATTATAATTCTTAAAAAAAATATATGAAGAAAGTCTAGTGATTTCATCTTATATGCATTATAATTCTTACAAAATCGAGACAATCTTCATTGGAGACCTTGTGTCACTGGTTGAATCCTAGGATTGAGATCTTTGGTGCATTACTTTTAAGAAAATAGGTTTTGTTTCAACATATCAAAAATATGCTGTGTGTGACTCATGTGTGACTCATCGTTCAAAAGATCTCTATCATCAATTTTTTTTTCTTCTGTTTAGACGATATCTTATGCTATCTTGTCCTTCCTCTATGGATGCTCGCGAATAAATTGTTTCACCTATGCTGATACAGAACCTTTCCATGATCAAAGAAGCCTTCCTATTGCAGGGTCTATTTTCACTGCTGCTTGATATTATGTTTTATATTAAAAATTTCCTTTAATGGTAGTTACAATTTTAATGACAAATATAATTATCATGTTTTGTTTAATAGTCATGGAAGTTTTAATGACATATTATTATCATGTTTTCTATTGAGACTTTGCTTTAATGGTCATTGCATTTTTAATGACATGTATTAACCATTTTAAGTAATTAATCTCAGAATTCATTTTTGGCTATAAGGAGATTGTAGCTTGAGCTATTGGAATGGCCAAAGGTTACTTTTTGTGTACTTTGTTTACTTTTACTTAGATTTATGGCCGTTTTTGGTTTGATGGAAAACAATCTTTCTTCTTGCAAATAAATATCAACACAAAGAAAAACACAAAGCCCCAAGGTAAATTTTATTAAACGAAGCCATTTCAAAAAAAATTGTAAATCCAGCCAATTTTATTTTGTAACAAGAGCCTTGTGAACCAATATTCACATTATTACATTTTGTTCAGGCAAGGCGTATTGCCACCACTCCCTACATAACTTAAAATATAGATCACTCCCTTATAAGTCAAACCACGGACATATTTGGAAAATTACTTCCAGAACTATTTGGAAAATTACTTCCAGCAGTAATATTTTTAATCACTGCCTTGGAACTATAAAGAAAGTGTTTTATATAATTAAATGCACAATTGGAATAGATTTATTTTTCTTTCACGCAGGAGGTTTCTAAGCACTACGGCACTTGCAGAATGTAAGATTTCTTTTCAATGAGAAGTTACAATTTTTTCATGGAAAAAGCAATAAAACGTGATAACTACATAGATTCATTTGCAATTGATTTATGCAGTTTTCTAAGCACTAGTAACAGCATATTTGACTAGCTTTCAAAACAATGTTTTTTTCTAGACACTTATAACAAGTGTATTCTAGTATAATACCTTGGTCATCTTTCTTCTTTGCATAGAGTAGTTGTAGATTGTTATGGCTATCATACTATTTAATGTTCAATCAACTGATTGCTCTTTTTGAAATTGGATTTATTTTCTTGTTGGGCCCAGAGGCGCTCTACAACCCAGCATGGGGGAGATGGTGTGTAACATGTGTGGAGTGTTTGTCGAGTTTGTCGAGTGTAGTATGAGGGAGATCTTGTAACATGTGTGAGTGCTTGTTGAGTTTGTGAAGTGTAGTATGAGGGAGATCTTGTAACATGTAAGTGTTTGTCTAGTAACAAAATAATACAAAGTATAAAAAAAGAATAATACAAAGTAAAAAGTAATAAATATTATGTCAGCCATAAACAAAAAAGAATAATACAAAGTAAAAAGTAAATATGAGACTTAAACTAAAGACTTTAGAGCTTAGGATTAGGCGATAAATATTATGTCGGTCATAAACAAAAAAGAATAATTCAAAGTAAAAAGTAAATATGAGACTTAAACTAGAGACTTTACTTTTTACTTTTAATACAAAGTAAAATGTAAATATGAGATTTTAGAGTGTTTGTCCAGTAACAAAATAATATAAAGTAAACAAAAAAGAATAATACAAAGTATAAAGCAATAAATATTATGTTGGACATAAACAAAAAAGAATAATACAAAGTAAAATGTAAATATGAGACGTAAACTAGAGACTTTAGAGTTTAGGATTAGGCGGCTCACATATTGCACTCAAGAAGCTATTCAAGGAGAGGTTTGCACCTCGAGAGATTTGATCCCTCTGGGCCCTTGATAGAGCCTAGGATTTGGATCTATACTGGTTTACAACTTAGTGGTATTCATATTCTAGTTTTTGCATTAAACTTTATAATCATGGTTCCTGATACACAAAGGCATCATACTTCACAAAATTACGAGGTTCACAAAAAATTCATTCTACATACCCATCCCAAATCTAGGGCATGTTTCTCGTCGATTATTGTTTATACCCATAATTGCAAATAGACCAGGTGGCAATGTCGGGGACATTGCCACCATGTAGCTCTTGTTAGTCAGATAGACTAAACATTAGTTCCTTGATCTATTAAAGCTATCCCAAAGAGCTTAAGTAATGACTATCCTTACATTTAATGATAAGGGTCTACACAATCATGGTTAGGGTTATGGTCTTTGTTAAACGTTCACATTCTAATGTTAAAAAAAAAAATTGAGACGGGTTCTACTTCGAGCCCTACTACAGATTATTTATTAAATTATAATTCATAAGTTTAATATATTGTAATGCTTTTAAATTTTATGTATATATTAATGTATTGAATTACAAGTTACATATTATACAAGTTGAGAGAAAAGTGTTTCGTAATTTTCAATTATATATATATTTGGAAATTACCAAAGTCCATTAATTTAAAAAAAAATTTAAAATATTAAAATTATGATTTTTATATTTATAAAGAGAATTTTAAAATATTAAAATTATGATTTTTATATTTATAAAAAGAATTTTAAAAATATTAAAATAATGATTTTTATTTATGTCCTTATTTATAAAACAAAGTTCTTTTTTATAAAGTTGAGGTAAACCAATAATATTTATTCAAAATTTCATTTCTTATAAACTTAGAAAACCAATAATATTTATTCAAAATAAAAAAAATAAAATTTTAATATAAATAAAAACATTATTAATATTAAAAATGAAATAAATAAAATTTTAATATAAATAAAAAACATTATTAATAATTTCAATATAAACGAAATAAAATTCAGCAAACCAATAATATTTATTAATTTTAAGAAATGAAATAAAATAAATACAAACCATATTAATAATTTAATATAAATGAAATAAATAAGAACATTATTATTCAAAATATCTATACATAAATAAATATTTCAATGTACTATTTCTTAAAAAGTAAAAAAAAAATAAAATTTAGATATTCTTATATTATAAATTTGTAGGTGATGTTATAAGTTTAACATTATTTTTCATGTAATTTTACAATTTTATAGTCAATTTTCTATATAATTTGTATAGTTTTTAAATCAAATGATGAATATATATGTAAATAAATATTTCATTGTATTATTTCTTAAAAAGTAAAATAGGTGATGTTATAAGTTTATCTTTATTTTCCATGTAATTTTACTATTTATTTAATTATTGAGGATTATGAGACTAGCAATTATAATTTGTTTATTACATATATTTTAATAACATAATTGGTTCATAGTTTTGATATTAGGGAAATTTTATGTATTTTTTATTAGGATTTTGGGTTTAATTTAACTTTTTATTAAATGTATTAAATTTAGGTCTTTTTTTATTGTTATTTGTTTAATGTAGCAATAATTATCTTATTAGATTCTTATTTTTTACTAAGATCTTACTATATTTTTAATTGCATTTATTAAAATATTTGCTATTAATTATTGGATAATTAGTTTAGTATAGAAGGTGGCAAACAAAATAACAATATTCATAAACTTTCTCTATATTCTAGGTAGTGAATAGCCCATTTATATGATCAATTTATGTATTTTTCTTTATGGTTGTCAATAGTACATTTAAAAAATACTATCTATTATTTATTCAAACTACATTATGATATAAGTTATATATAGCTCTAACATATAACAATTAAATATTAATACTTAATAATTTAAAAACAATATTTTAGGTATAACATGTGCATTTTTTAAATGTCAAATTAGTTATTGTTATTTATATTGTTAATCTTGATTTATATTGGTATTATTTATTAAGTTAATTTTTATTTATTAGATAATTGGTTTAGTATGGAATGTGAAAAAGAAAATAGCAATGTTCATAATCATTTTGTCAAAGGTGAGAAAGGCTTCTTTATAGTTTTATCTTATTAGATTGTTATTTTTTTATAAGAACTTACTATATTTTTAATTGCATTTATTGAGACATTTGCTAATTATTGGATAATTGGTTTAGTATGGACTTCAGGTGACAAATAAAATAACAATGTTGATTGCCAGCCAGTCGTGTCACGTCACGCAATATTGAAGTACATCGCAAAATATGCTTCGAAAGCTGAACGAAGATCAGAAAGCTATCAAGACATCTTAACAAGAATCTCCAATGATGTGGATGTTAAAGATACCTCTATATGTGCATATAAAAAGTTCATTGCTGAAACAATTGTGGACAGAGACATAGGAGCGCAAGAAACGTGCCATATGTTGATGTCCTCCATGCATGCTATGAAGCGAGACTGCTGAATGCACAATTGTTTTAAATTATTGTATACTTAACGATGATTACAAATTTTTGCTACATTCAGCTCACATTACAAGATTTTTTTTTTAATCCTAATTTATATGTTTCACAAGTTTGATTGAAATATTAACCATTTTGAAGATGTTTTTGTATATATCCGGAGATTAAACCTCTCAAACAATGGGCCGTTATTAATTTTTGCAATGTCTTATTCTGTATTCACATTGACACGCCATAGAATGAATTAACCATTAAAACATTGAAATCATATACCAATTACATTACAATTTGTATCAACTAAAAGTCCCAACAACTAAAATAGCATAGCCACAGTTTTATTTCTATAATTGAATGTGCATAGAACAAACAAACAACCCTAATACCACAATACCACATTCCATCCTAATCTGTTCCACTTTTGTATGGTTGGAATCATATTCAAAATAATAGAGTCACAACCAAAATGTGAATTGCAAAGTTTTTTATGGTTTTGTCGCATTCTGACGTTCATCAAGTGTGATGCTCGATTGTGACATCCATCCATGGTTTTCATCTTTGTTATGTTCTTGAAATGTTTTATTGGTTTTGTCACATTGTGATGTTCATCATGTTTTATGTTGGTTATATGGAAATGCAATGTTTTTTAACGATTTTTCCATTGTGGCGTTCACCAAGGGTTATGTCGCATTGTGATGTTTATCAAGGGTTATGTTGCATTGTGGCATTCATCAAGGGTTAGATGCAACATATTCACAATGTGAAATTTGACGTTCATCGAGGTTTATGTTGCATTGTGATGTTTATCAAGGTTACGTTGCATCACGGGGACTTCACTCAATGACTGCCTACCATAGCACGTTCATTCATGGCATATGAAACAATACCCCTAATTTCAAAAAATATTGAAAAAAAATCCCAAACTCGTTTTTTTTAACCCTCTCCCAATATGCCTTCCCAATTTTAAAAAACCCCTAATACCCCTATAATATTGTATGTATCCATTTTTTCATTTACATTTTTTATACCCCTTTATATATCTACCTTTGGAATGATACCGTGGGCTTGACTAAACCTCCCAAGGCCTATAATAGGCACGAGTGGTTGGGTATTCAAGCCCCCAAGGCCTATCGAGGGCCTATAACAGGCCGTGGAGGTGATCTGGAGGCTTAGAGCCTCCTAAGGCACCCTGGGGGCTTGGACACCTTCATATTTTTATAGCCTTCTTGTTCTATAAGAATCCAGTATGACTAAGGGCATGTATGCATGGCTTACTCAACTTAGAGAAGAAAATGCTTATATGAAATGCAGTATTAGACAGAAAGTTTAAAATTTATATTGAAGAAGAAAAAAAACTTTCCAAAAGCAAAGAATTTAGGGTTCCTTACTTCTGACGACCTTCTGGTCTCTGTCGACATTTTGAAGATACAACAAAGATTACCAATGTATACTTCAACTTGCACAAAACTGTACTAATGGATGGATCCTTTATGCACAAATTGCAATTTTTGCTCCGTCCAACAGTGAAAACCGCACCATTTAAGTCTACATGTGGATTCTACCAATAAAAATCACAAACATTTCAGCAATTTAAGCATGTTGGCATATTTAGTACCAAGCAATTCAATTCCTAAAGAGGTCAAAAGACTGTTTCTCTTTATGTAAAATATGGTATTCCATAATGTATGTGTAAAAACCAAATCAGTGAAAAAATTCTTACCCTTGCTTTGCTTCAATGTCTCTGCTGAAGTCAATGTTGGAAAAGTGATTCTCATCACTTCAAGAAATCTAGAATATCATCTAAAAAACTAAATCTAATACTTTGAGTGCATGTGATTCTTTCCAAGGTAAACTGTCAAAACCAAATGCACCAGGTATGTCACAAGCTCCTCCAAGCATGGAGGGAAATAGAGCATCAAGAACACGCTGCCATAAGAACCAGGAATAGTTGGTAATTAAAATAAAGGTTAACATTGCCTATTTTACATTACTTAACATTCACATCTATAACTCATATACATGTCTAGTCAGGTGTGGTGTATCAACTGCAAGCTTGGCAGAGACATGCCTAGGTGTACGCACAGGCCAAGTATGTAACAATATAAAAGTGCACTAATGAATATACTATACTAAATAAGTCCACTTTGAACTAGGATAATAAAATGATCATACATAATTTTAAATCCTTAGCACATCATCAAAAAGAAGAAATGATCTCATGGAACTTGAAGCATTGTAAGGTGCTTTTTATCTCCTTGAAACTCTAGCTCTAGCACGTATCTTATGAATAATATGAAAAATGACATAAAAAATAGAAGATAAAACATGTTTAAAAAAAAACAAAAGCTACAAGCATGATAAAGAGTGAGGAAACAAATAAAATTGTATCAATGTGATTATGGGAAAACAAATACCAGGAGAAAATGGGTCAAAAGTGTGCATCCAAGAACTAAAATGCTACAATTTACATGGAACTTGAAGGTATAACACCAGACAACATTAAAGCTGGAAATGCATAATTTCTCACTATCATAAACTTCAGATCCCTCTAGAATTATCAATACATCTTAGAGGATCAACTTGAAATACCAATTTTTCAATGAGCCAATTTTCCCGCGTAGTTTAAAGTTTATACACATTGCCCATTGGCTTACTCTACTCCCAAAATCTCCAACCTCTACCTGCCTAGTTGGAACGATAGCTCACCACCAATTAGACTCACCTTGAGGATACATACCAAAAATTATAGAAATCCAAAGATTTGGAGGAAGAATATCTAGAATACTACTTAATTAAATATCTAGCATCAACCTTGAAGAGGGTAATGTTTCTGGACAACTTATCAAAATCATCCTTCTTTTCAAGCATTAAACTATTTGCATTTACAACTAGAGGAGAAGCCTCGCTTGAGCCTCGCATAAACTCTACAATTGGCACAAAACCATTAATGATTAGGTAAGGCAGGGGTAAAAAGCATTTTCTTGTTTTTTGCTTTTGGTTCTATGAGCTATAATAATTTCAAACATATTTAATAAATGACTGTGAAATTTCATGTATAACAGTTCTGATCATCCCAAGGCTACAAATAAAATAGGAGATTACTCAATAAATGACATAAGAGAGAGCTAAAAGAGAATCAGAACTCCACATACTCTCAATGCTAAGGCTAAGGAAAGAAAAATTAACAAACCATTACTCATGCATTCCATAAAAAATTATATACAATAAGATCTTGGGTAACAATATAAAAGCAGAGAAACTTTCAACATTTGGGAATAGAACCCAGCCAATCCAGATCTGATTTCTTAGATTCTATGCTTTACCTAACTCTAGCATTCTATAGACAACAATTGAATAAACTAATGGCATGTTGACAGATAAAATAAGACATATTATACAAGAGATAGCTATGAAGCTAATTAGTATGGCCAAACATTGAATACATTCAATACCCAGCCCAATGGGGATAGTTCACCTAGTTGTTTCCAATGTTATGGGAATTTGGTTAGTCCCATGCTAGTAGATGCTCAGTTCAAATCCCCCTATGTGAGGTACACTAGAGCACCTGCTGAAAATACAACTGATAATTTATTACTATCATGAACTTCAGATCCCCCTAGCATTGACAATATAGCTCAGAGGATAAACTTGTAATAGCAATTTTCCAGTGAGCCAATTTCCTATGGATTTTAAACTTGTAAACTTTATACATATGGCCCATAAGCTTACTCCACTCCAACAATTGGTAACCTCTACCTATCTGGTTGGAACAATTTCTTATCACCAATTAGACTCACCTTAAGGATAAAGACCAAATATTATAAATTCCAAGGAATGGGTGGAAAAATGTCCATAATACTACTTAATTAAATAGCTAGCTTCATCCCTGAAGAGGGTAATGTTTCTGCACAACTTGGATAAAGACCAAATATTATAAATTCCAAGGAATGGGTGGAAAAATGTCCATAATAATACTTAATTAAATAGCTAGCTTCATCCTTGAAGAGGGTAATGTTTCTGCACAACTGATCAAAATCACTGTCACTTGTTAGGTTTGAACTTGAGAAATGTAGATAACTAATTCTACACTTTGCCATTAGACCACAGGCTTATGTCCCAGTGTTTTTGTTTCAAGATAATAATTTTTTTTAGAGAATATAAGACCTAGTATTCTAGTCTATGATCCGTTTAGAACATCAAGGCAATCAACACCATGTGGGCATTCATGATATATGTTGACCATAGAGTCACAAAAAACCACTGGATGGCGATTATTGAGAGATGGTTGAGAGTAATTTAAACCCTGAATCTGCAGGTGTTGCTGGTGAACAACAACATGCTGAGCTGATTGAGATGATAATTGGGATTGTTGTACTGCTTGTTGTTGCAAGAAATGGTTTTGTTGGAAAATCAGCTGCTGGTGAATCTGCGGTGAATAAGATTTTTGAGGATTGAAATGAGCTTGGGTATAATATTGTTGATTCTTCGAACCCATCACCTGACTAGATGCTATTGAACTAGCTGATTGGGTTGTCTGCTGCTGCGAAGGCTTGTTTCCTGATAATATTGGAGCCATGTGATTAGGGGATGACCTTTTACCTGAGGTTGGAGCTATTGATCTCTGTGTTAATGAGACAATTCCTTTACTCCCAGTCACAGTCTTTGAGGTTGGAATTCCTGTTGTCTTTGACTTGGACATTGATGCAGAGCTAGAATTACCATGTTGGTTACGTGACCATTGCCCATAATTCTTTGTGCTTGTAGTAAACACAGCTTGAGGTATGGCACCACTAGGAAAATTAGCCAACAAATTGGAGCTGACTTGCTGATGACGTACTTGTTGTGAATAATTTCTTATAGCTCCAGCCACAACAGCTTGATGAGACGTACCAGCTGAAGTAGGCACAATTGAAGACACCTTCCATTCTGGAGGATGTTGATCCTGCTGATTCTGAGACTGCCCACTTATACTGGCCTCTTGGAATTTGCTAAGGTTGGAATCCCCTGTGACTTGATCACCATAATTTGATAGTGTAGACTGAGCTTTTACCCGACTCACTGCTTGTTTTGTACTCTGATTGCACTGCTGTCCCTTCAGGCTTATTTCCTAATTTAGATCAGATGCATCAGGTTGCATAGAAATCTGCATCTGTTGCTGCTTGATGTTATGCTTTCCTCCAATAGCAGTCACCATGGTAAAATCCCGAGAATGTCCTAGTGAGTTTGTGGCCAGCAGCTTTGCAGGATTGGCATTATTAATTGAGATTCTTTTGACCCAGTGGAAGTTTTCTATCTGCAGTCAAGGCAGTGTCTACTCCATTAGTATACCCATTCCCACGTTCAGCTTGACTTGTTTGTGATGGTGAGAAGAGATGGTGCTGTTGTGAACTTGAAGGTGTTTGCTGCAGCAGAGATGAGAAGTTGAATTGTTGTTGAAGCTTCTGGGAAGAGGATCCTGTGTTGCTCTGATTTTGTTGACCTTGCTGCTGAGGATGGGTAGGTTGATGCAACAAATGTGCTACATAGAAGGAGCCATTGTAAACCTGAGGGTGCCCGAGATGATTATGTGTTCCAGTGTTTGTTGCTCCAAAATGCAGAGGTGGAACAGGGAAATGGAACCCACTTTGATGGAACATAGCCAAGTATTGAGCTTGCGCATTGGCTATGCTTGCAAAGCTGCTATTAGCTACTCTAGTTCCACTTGCTAAATTTGTAGAAGCTCTTGTGTGCAAAGGAAGCCCTGTTCCAGAATTTTTACCTTTAACCAAAGGAGTAGCATTACTTGTGTTGAAAGCTATAGCACTGGTCGAGGTTCCAGATTCCGTAATGGGAAACCCAAAACTTGGAAGATTGTGCTGTACACATATGATTCAGAATAAAAATTGGGTAGATATCAAAAGAAATCTTAACGTCCATTCAAGTGATAACTGGAAAAGTGAATCCTACCTACCTAAATGGTGACTGAAGATGTTGGATGTGCCTCTTGTTGTTGTGCAAAATTCTTCCTAAGAACATCCATGTAGGAAGATGCATCTTTTTCTTTCAGATTATGACCACTTATTGCAGCCAGTGCAGCCGTAGCTATATTACTATCATTAAAGGATGACCCCATTATGTTTGAATTTCGACCCGATAAGGAGTCAGATCCTGGTAATGGGCTTTCCAAAATTGTTTCTGTTGCAGAAGCCAAAGGAATATTCAAATTGTATGGTGTCCCTCCATACAAAGCAGTCGAGTTTCCCTAAGTAGTGGCCCATAAGGGATTACGAGCCATTTGTTGTTGATAATCAATGAAGGGATCTATATATGCATGAGTTGCAGATCGTTTAAACATTTGCCACTGCTGCAAAATGGAGGCAAGCCACAACAAAATTAAAATCTCAGTCAACTTCATCAAAATAAGGATGCTTCAAAAGTACTCATACATTCCCCAAGCCAACTAACATTAATGGCAGTTGCATTCCTTAATTATCAAGGTTAGAATTCCTAAATTGCATTCCAAAAAATTGTTGCTTGCACAGTGCAATCATTACCAAGAATTGACTAGTGTACACCGATAATCAACTTATTAGAAGGATTCACCATGCAATGCACAATAGTCCTCAACTAAATGATCAGTAGAAATCAAGTAGCTACCTGTATGCCTTTTGTCAAGTTTCTTTCCACAGGCATCATTCTAGGTAGAGATGGAGTTCTAGACCAAGTACCTGATGATAGTGGGTCTAATGCAGACTCTGACTCAGAAAAACACATGCTCATGGCCTTATAAAATCAAAATGACATTTTACAAATAGAGGAAGAAATGGCTAAGAAATGTGTGAGAATCCAAAGATATACTTTCTGTAGAAGTTAGCTAACCAAAGAAAACTATAAATATCAATTAAATCATGAGGTGTCAATGAGTCTTTAATGACTTGGCTCTTTTTAGGATCAACATGCACACCAATGTCTTTGATGATAAAAGATACTAAATTTGCTCCATGGTAAAAAGCACTCTTCACCAAGTTTCCTCACCATTTATGTTCTTGGAGGGTTTGCAACAATTGTAAAATATGATGGTACATGTTCCAACCTAGCTCAACAGAAAAATCAAAATGCCACCTAAGTAGGTTGTGAAAAACTTTTTAATGTAGAGTCAAGGAATGTTGATCACTAGACACATGATTGTATGATCATCAATGCATTGTTCAAGCCAAAGGCCATAACCAACAATTCATAAATTCTCTCCTTAGTCTAGAAAGTAGCCTTCAATACATTGTCAGGATTCTTCTGAACTTAATGATAACCCAAGCAGAGGTCATTTTAAGGGAAATACTTTGACCCCTCAACACTAGTCCAAGTGTTGGTTGATCCAAGGAAGAAGGTACATGTTCTTAAAAATGATTTTCTTCAATAAACATATAGTCAATACAAAGGCACGATGAACCATTGTTCTTTTGAGCAAGAACTACTTGGCAATGTTGCAAATAACGTGTTAGTGAACATGTTGCTGAAGGTCTAAAAAGAAACTTATCAAAAATATCAAGAAAAATATTAGAAAGTATCAATAAACTTTAAAAACATACAAAAATATCCATTTTTCCATTTTTCTAAATGAAGGCAACAACAACATCGAATAAATTCATTACCACGTAACTATGAAAATAAAACTGATGTGCAAGATGTGTATAAGATGTCAAGCAATACCTCATGCATCAATATAGAATCTTGTCCTTAGTCCTCACTCCTCCAAAGCTCAAAAAGCAATAAACAACACAAAATTACAGCTAGGAGATTGTAAGAAATAATAAATTTTGCATTTTTAATGCTTTGCCAATTATAATTTGAAAAAAATGAAAAAAAAAATGAAAAATAAATAAATTCTGTATGTTAATGTTTGTCATGGTTTGTTGATATTTGCTAATCTTTTTTTGATTTTCAATGTCTCTACCCTCAACAAAAATTTTCCATTGTCGATGTTTTTAGTGAAACAAGGTGAGGGGAATCTCCCCACAAATTTCCTGGCATGGAAAAAAAAAATTGAAAAATTCTTCAAAATATCCAATTTTTTTTTCAAAACTTCTAACAATACTTGGCGTACCTCATAAATATAGGCATGTCTTAGAGCTTATAGGGCCCCAAAAGTCGTGGGATGCATGGGATATGCAAAAAAGGACAATGGAATCATCAAACATTTTGAGACCTCCATAATGTCCCAAAGTTGTTCCTTGCCCGTTGGGATGTCCCCATTGTTACAAGTACAAGGGAATTCAAAGGGAAAGTTCCACATGTGCATGGACATGTACTCATGCAACATTGGTGGTAAATAATGAAGCAATGGGTAATGAGCAACTATGAAGAATAGGTGGTGAAAATAGTATGAAATTAGTATTTTTGAGCGTGAATATGAAGACAATTTGCAAAAAATAGAAGGGACAAGATAAAGGACATAGGCATTGTTTACAGCAAGGCATATGGCATTCATAAACTCCTTAACAACACCAGCCCTAATGACACTCAGTAGTAAGTAATTGAAGATCATAAGCATAGTCCTTTAACGAGGATATGCATATGAAGGGGGGAGCATAATTTGTTAAAAAACAAGTTGATAGAAGGCTTATTGATGAACAAATATCGAAACAAGAGAAATGGTGACAGGGGGAGCTAATCTAGTTGTCAAAATACTAAGATGGATGATAGGGAGAGAAAGTAGTCAAGACAGAGAAGAAGATATCAGACAAGGAGAGCAGGACTATCACTTTGGATGCATTGTCTAAATTAGAGGCTCATAATATATTACTACTGCACTGGTTGGTTATCTTGTGGACAAAGAGGTTACACATGCACATTTCAGGCAAAATCTCATGTGGTATCTCCTTTGGTATTTTAAAGTTTTTAAAATCTTACTATTACAAACTAATAAACAAAAGAGAAGTAATTGCATGATCATGTTCCATCATATAGATGGTAAGCACTTCCACCAATGAAAAGGTTTTAGTGATATCTCTCTTCTCTCCTCTGGTTTCCTTTTATTTTGGCTAGACATTTTGTTTAGTTATAGTTGTTATTTATGGTAGATCTAAAATAAGGCCACGAATAGTACATATGTTGATTTCCAAGTGCTAGGTAATAGTTAATGCATTTAGAGGTCATGTTCTGGACAAGCTAATAAGAGTAACATGACATAGGAAATCCCAGTTGATTGATCTAGATAGATTGCAAAGCACATAAGTTCATCCAGAATAAGCAAGTATTTTAGAATATAGTCAAAGAAGATAATAAGACAAGTGGATGAACACCTGGAGTTAATGATGTGATAAAAAGAAGGATGAGAGACTTTGCGGAACGAGTGTACAGGTACAGGTTTCTTGTAAGGTTAGAAGTTTGGACCATATTTTGCACTCTGTTATCAGTCAACATAGCTAAATCAGATACCAGGAATCTTGAATATTCCATAGTGTGTAGCCTATGGGTATAACCAGGGCCATCGGGTATCAAAGCTGAAGTTGAAGATGGTGGTGTAGGAATCGAATTGATGTATTTCCTAGCATACAATATTGAAATAGGAGGGAAGGAGATGTTGATACATTTTCCCTTGCATATAAAACTACACCAACCAACCCTAATAGCAAGGCCACAACTAGAAATTGGGAGGATTACAATCTCACGTTAATTCCTTCTCATGCCAAAAGAAAAACTGCCCTTTCTAGAGATTATTTCTAACATCAAATTTAATGGAAATTCTACATAAAAATTAATTATCCACCAGACAAAAGAAAGGGAATGTGACAACCACACATAAGTTAGCACCTGATTAATTGCTCCAAATATATCTTCATCTAGGCTCCAAAGATTTTCTTTATTAATTTAGTCATTACATAAAATGAGGGAGCTACTCTTTAAATAGAGTCACTGGCTCAACCTCTTACAATAAAAAAATGATTTCTCAACTTTGTTGTCAACTGCTGAAAGGCATGCTAAATAACGTGTAAATAACGAGCACATCAAAATTAAGTGTGAATTAAGTCTAGTTTGAGCAAAAAATCTTATCCAAGAGCATATATTTTGAAAAGGATCGTGCATGACTCTTCAACAATGGCAATAAGAAACCCAAGAACACAACAAAAAGATAATCTGAACCCTACAGGGCAGCAATGCACTCAATTTCAATCTTTGCATTTAAAGGTAATGCTGTAACTTGATAAGTCGACCGAGCTGGTGCAGGTGATGAAAAATATGTATGAAGAAAAGATGAACTAGGTCAGCTTTGTATAAAATTGCCTCCACATACATAAAAGCACTCATAATTGTTTCATCAATCAATTGAAACAGGGTAATATTTGCGTACAAGGAAAAACTCGATGAGATAGCTTGGACATTTAGAAACCGAGAATTCATATTTCAATATCAGGATAGACCAATTATGTAATAGATATAATATGTAACTTGGAAAGCAATAACAAACACTTTCATTGAGAGGCCTGCAAAAGTTTTGAATTACCTTTGCTATAGTTCTTGCTAGAATGAGATTTTAATTCTCTTGAGTTATCCCAACCATTCGGCACCCGAACCATTCACCGCACCTAAAGATAAGAGAAATTAAAATGAGTATAAAATGAGTATGAAATTGATACAAACAAATCATTGATAATACAAAAATAATACTTTATAAATAAGTTATAAGATAGTAGTAGAAAAGATAAGAGAAATTAGAATGTTTTGAAAAATTCACCGTATTAAATTTTTTGATGAAATCCACAAAAATTCTGTGGTCGCTTTCTTCTAACTTGTATGTGTCATTCTTGATATTGTATGATAGGTTTGCCATTGCTATAACAGATTCAAGTTGTATGAATAGATGATCTGTTGAATCATACTTGTACATGCGTTGCCCCTTTATTTTATTGTACCAACAACATTGAAGCTCAACACCTTCAGGCCTATCCAAAAGATCAATGTCATTATGGTAATCAAACACCCTATTACCATCCTTCTTTCTTATTCTTTGCACTCTTCCAATGTACCAAGTCCCACAAGAAACGTCGTGCTTTGTACTTTGAGATACACCTTTTCTTGTAGTACGTTCAGCTACGGCTATAGACTCGCTCTCAAACAAAACTGCACAATCTGATCCAATTCCAAAACCAATTGCAACACCTTTTTTGGGGGCCCTCTCATCTCGCGTGAAGTATACTCCATTCCTCACTTTAGTCAATCTATCTTTCGATAATGTCGGATTTCCATTCAATTGAATAACCAAACAAGATTTGTACATGTCCTTTCCATCGAGCTCCACAACTGGTTTGGTAGTTATCTTTACATTCTCATCAACGGAATCTAAAATTCCATCCAACTTGTGCCTCCACTCACTTTCCATTGTTTGCAATTCATTATCATTGAGTACCATAAAAGACGAAGATTGGAATATGGATGTGGAATGATCCGGGGGAGAATTATCAACTACTTCATCCACAGCTTCGAATGTTGAATAATTGTGATCCTCTATCCATGGTTTAAACCACCAAGAATCTTTTGTGTGTCTTTTTGGTTGCATGCCAAGACCTACTAAAATTCCCCGTGCATCCTCCAATCCTATCTTGAGAGCTTCTATAATTTTATCATCTGTGGATATTGAATCATATTGTGACAAGACGTCACCTTCCTCTACTGTTTGTTGATGCAATTTATTCCAGATACTCATTTGTTTCTTATGAGATTTATTGAAACGAAGCCCTTGGGGATTCGATTCTTCTTCAGCAACTCTATTAAGGGTTCCAATAGCATGAAGTAAGTCAA
Source organism: Larix kaempferi (assembly GCA_027924585.1). Classification (NCBI taxonomy): domain Eukaryota; kingdom Viridiplantae; phylum Streptophyta; class Pinopsida; order Pinales; family Pinaceae; genus Larix; species Larix kaempferi. The sequence continues at coordinate 2,695,734 of BSBM01000573.1, forward strand.
TGAAATCATATGCCCTCTCTACTCCAACCATGCCATTGACTTTGCTAAACTTGCTAAGAAGTTCTCACATACATCTGACCCAGTCAGGTGCAATGCACATGGCAAGTTAGGGTATTGATCACAAAATAATCTCATCAACAAAATCGCAAAGTGGCAAGAAATTTTCACATCTTGATATGCCTCTCTACTGATGAAATTAATGTTTACATTAGTATTTGCTTGTTATTTGACCCAACATAGCCATAACGTGAAGAAATGATGGACTCTTGAAGAATTTCGCACCCTTTCCCAAAGAGTCAAACTAGGAGACAAAAAAATATCGATATAGTCAGCAACGATTGCTAGATAGGTCTCTGTACCCAATGTCCTCTCTGTCCTGCCACCTGTACTTCTCATTTCCTTCAAGCACCTCTGGACATGCCTTGAAGCAATGCGTTGTGCTGAACCCCAGTTTTGGCGATCAATCCTCTCTATATCCTCAATTTTAAGCCTGTGGTCATCCAATTTAAAATTGTTATAAACCATTCTTACATGGTTAAAACCAATCAAATCTTATCCAACAATCAAATCTCGTCAACCACTAAACAAAGGATTCACTATATTTTTTCCATTGTGGATGTAATCCTGGTCATGAAGTCCTGTTACTTTAAAGCCATCATACAACCCAGTTATCCCCCACCCTTCCCAAGGAATTTGATATCTCATGCCTGTTGTTGAGTAATAATCCTTCAACATAAGCATTCTTCTCCTACTATCCCCATCTGAGGAATGACCAATAATAGGTCCTAAAAAATGTTCCACATGTTTCTTCCATAGGTCTTCTACTTTTTCCCATTGTCGATGGACAAAATTTGCATCAAACCTATTGCACGTTGGATGAACAACCACAACCAAATGAGGAAGCTTCTCATGTAAAGGGTTTGCTATAATAACACATGCATAATGGCCAATCACGAAATTCTTGAAGGCATCTGTAATAATCTCATAGCCTGCGGCGCCCTCACCAACTGTCACCAAGAAATGTGATTGACACTTATGTTCTTCTTTCTTACCACAAAAACCCACCAATGTATCGCTTTTGGCTACCCACCTGACATATTTTTTCACAACAGTTTCATCTTCAGCAAGGCATACCGGAATTGGGCCCTCTATACCATGTTTGGCTTTATAAGAAGCATACACTTTTCCGATTGCCTAAAAAATGTACTCATGCTCCCCTGGGATATATGTCAATGATTTTCTAACTTGCCTTAAAGTCGTAGATATCAAAGGGCCATCCAGATTCAAGATAATAAAGCTATGTAATCTAGGACCTCCCCATAACTTAATCATCTCATAAATGGATTTAGTGGATGCACTATATCTTCTCCCTGACTTTGAACGAACTAGGTTGTGAAATATATCTTGAACAAATCCCCAAACTGCATCTTTACCTTGTAATTTTCCTTGCTTATGATCCTCGCACACATCCTTGCAAAACCTGAACACATCGTTCCTTCCAGCAGATTCAAACAAATTTTCCCTTAGAGACCTCATTCTAATAGACAGTGTAGCAACCTTTGTCCTCTCCCACCAAAGAGATCGCATTGTTAATCTATGTGTAGCATTTGCATCTCTTGAAACAATTTTGAGTTCAAATTGAGTCAAATGGTCCAACCTTCTCCCTTTCCATGTATCTCTCCCATGTATTTTGATGTTGCTCCTTGATTCGCGATATAAACGCATCCGAAAGTCATCACAACTAGGCATCAACTTACAAAGATTGCATGTCAATGAATCAAAAGGGATTCCTGTTTCAGAAACCCTCTTGCAATGGATATGTCTGTATGTACCATTAATATGGCATTCAACACCATAATAACATAGTGTTCTCTTGGTATGTTTCTCTATGGCCCACAATTTTCCACCATGTTGGTCATCCATTAGAACCTTTGTGTCCAATCTCTCTCCTCTTCTATCAAGATAGGGATCCCAATACCCCCAACATAGTAATATCGGGGGAGGCAATTGTTCTAGAATAAGATGGAAAAACAAATTAGAAAATGATCTACGAAGTGCTACTAACAAGTAATAACAAATAAAGTAATGTGAAAATTCAAATTCAAATTAAATTAAAACTTGGGTAATTAACAAACCTGAAGTAGAAGCATGTGAACTTGTAGAAACCCCATGTGATGGTGATGGTGATGGTAGTGATGGGACCAAGAACTTAGTCAAAATTTGTTGGGACTTAACATTGGTAGGCTTCTTCGGTCTCCCAACTGTTCCACTCCTCAACACAACTGTATCATGCAAAGCCTCATCTGTAGTAGCAGTGTGCTTCCTTGATTTCATGTGCTCATTTAGAGAACTGACAATATTACCACTTGCCGACACCAAAGAGAACCATCTATTGCATCGTGTACATTCCACTCTTACTTTTTTCTTGTCCTCATAGTTTGCAAGTGTTGCTTCCACCACTGTGAACAAATTAGGCTCTTGCGTTTGGTTGAAATCATCTAGAAGTTTGATTGCTTGATCAATCTCAAGTCGATCTCTAGCCACGGTTGTCTGCTCTGTTCTGTTACATGAAGGAATTTCATTACTTCCCAACATTGAAATGTCACATTGATGGGATCTTGTTTTCATATGATTGTTTTTGAAGTTACGAACCGTTCGTGCTGCCAAGGATACTTCCCCCATTCCATAATCAATGCCACAAATTTCACAACGGATCTTTATACTAGGTTTTCCATTGTCTGAATATACCTTCACTGTTAGCTTCTCCTTGACAAACTCTTCCATTAAACTATTCACTTTATGTTCCCAAGATGCCAATACTTTAGGATCAACCATTACAACTTGTTCCACTGCCTCGAACACATGATGATCCACTTCAACTTGTTCCAATGACTCGGACACATGATCAACTCTTGGTTGTTTATGCATAGGTTCGTCCACATTCCATTCAATGTTTTCAGATATTGGCGTTCCTTCCATTACATGTGATTGCAATGATTCAAAAACCATTGTGTCTACTTTCCTCTTAATGCCTATATTTGTTGTTGTAGGTTTCCTTCTTTGCTCTTGCTTTGTATTTAAAGGATGTCCAATTGGGCCAATAAATTCAAAAGGATATTCGATGATTTCATCCTCCACAATTTCACAATGGATATCAGCATATGTACAACCTTTTCGACACTGAATTGTTCCAAGGACACAATTCTCTTCACCAATAAAAATTGCAAAGTTCTCAACATCACTAGGATCCATCTGCATATTCAAATTTACACATGCATATTAGTTCATTAATAAAACAAAGAGCTAGGAAGCAAGGTATGCACTTTCAATTCAAATCTCTAAAAAGGATGAAGAAATATTACTATCGAGATGAAACACCTTGAAACAAAATGTATTGTCAGTGGCTTATTCAAATAGCCCTCCCCAAACTAAAGAGTCAACTTCAATGTACCTTCAGAAGATCAAAAGGTGATCAAAACAAGAGATGAAACAGTCTTTAGAGAAATTTACACGTTAGTCCTTATTTACATGTTTATTGTGTATGCATGATAGCTTTGATATCTGAAATAGTCTTTAGAGAAATTTCATGATGAAGTTGAAAATAAATCAATGAAGCGTTGTCTACATAATTCAAAGTTCTGATATTTCAGTTTTTCTGTGCAAGTGTGGCGGGCTATCTCCTTGAGAAAGGTCACATAAGAATTTCCAAGTAAATGTATGGAAACTTGTGTAGACTACTACATGATTCCATGTCACAAAAGATTGTTGTGCAGCAAGTCAAACACAGTAATGGCATACAACTTGAGAAGAGAGGCACAAGTTTACCAATCTAGAAAAGTTCCCAGTACATATAAGATCCTGTACTGTACTATATGCTTCAACGGAAAATCCCCTTACTATATTTGTGCCAAGGCGCAAATATGTAATAAAACAAACAGTAAAAATACAATATCCAGATTCCAAAGGGTAAAAATAATATTTAATAAGAATGACATATATAGAGATTCTTGAAAGGTAGTATGATAACTAATAATATGATCCAAAATGGATCCGCACCAAACTCGAACAGTTTAATGGCTCAGCTCAATGACAAGTCCTCAGCAAGACTAGAAGGTAGGCTGTGGAAGCTGAAGAGGAGGTATTGGGAGGCAGATGCCAGTATGACCACAGTATGACGGGCCCCGTGCTTATGCAATCTGCAACCACCCACTTCTAAATTGTCTCGCTACCGATGTCAGCACAAAAGAATTTACATTAAAATTATTAGAAGCAAATAAATAGTAGGAACTCATATTGGAATGCTGCTAGAAAAAGGACAAAGGAGGAGAAGAGCACTGAACAGTTGGGGAGTTGAAGAGTTGGGAAAGAGCTCCCGTGATCTCTCATTGTGCAGGTGAAAGGTAAAATCAAGATTTGAAGGGACTCCAAATGTTTTGTAAAAGTTCTAGTTTCCAAAATACTTGGATCTTTATGTCTACATTTCAGTTTTGTATTATGTCTAACATTCCATAGCCTACTAGCTATATAAATAGTTTCTTTCTAGCAAAACCCTAACTACTTGTGGTGCCATCACTAATGAGTACCAGCCACTTAGTGGGCCTTATTTAATAAGAGGACCCTTTTACATTAACTACCAACTAACTACCTAATTAGCCTCATTCCAAGAACATGACTTCATACATTAATTATTAACTCCTCAGTAATAAAAAGTAAGGAGGTAAGGGTAGGGCCCTAACACAATAGGGATGATATATAATTTGCAGAGTCAAGGAATACATGGACTTTCACAGGCCGCTGACTCAAATACTACCATAGTTTGGCATCAAGGTTGGAAAAATAAAGAATTGTTAGTGTTGATAGAGAGGGAAGCTGATCACTAGAGAGTATATGTTGAACAGATTAAGAAAAACAATATTAGAATTAGAGATGAGAAGGATACTCTGGTTTGGTCTAAGAACCCTGCTGTGTGTATTTCCACTCCTGCATTGGGGTATAAAGCAATTTTTGTGAAAGAAAACTAAGTGGTTTGGTGGTGGAAGGCCCTGTGAAAGATTAAAGCTCCACTCAAATCTAAGGTCTGTAAGCATGAACTCCACTCTGGATAAACTTGGGGAAGTTCTTCAAAAACAAAATCGACATGATCCTAGTCATTGTATTTTGTGTAAGATGAACTCGAAACTATTGATCATCAGATAGTTCTCAATATGCATGGGAGGTTTGTGCAGACATGGAAGAGTTAACAGGATGCAAAGGTGGCTGGAAAGGGTAGTAAGTAGAAGAGTGTTTGAATATATGGATACAAAAGAAGGATTAAAAATATTTCAGAGCTCTCCTGTAGAAGAGTATTTGAAGATTTGGAATTTGGATACAAAAGAAGGATTAAAAATATTTCAGAGCTCTCCCCCTAGTGGTGCAGTCAGTAGGAGAGTATTTGGATATCTGGATACAGAAGAAGGATTAAAAAGATTTCAGAGATCTCCTGTAGAAGAGTGTTTGAAGATCTGGAATCTGGATACAGAAGAAGGATTAAAAAGATTTCAGAGCTCTCCCCCTAGTGGTATTAGAGGGCATTTAGTTAGCTAGAAACTCTGAAATTTTTCAAGACAGGGCTATACCATCCTTCCAATGTGCATTACAAATTAGACAAAGTTTCAAAAGCATAAAAGTATCTTGCAAGACTGTAAAAGCTAGGATATCGACACATCCACCAAATGTTAAGACAGGGGTTTGGAGATATGTCAATGGTGCTAGCAAAGGGAAGCAAGCTGTATGTGGTGAAGGAGGTATTGTATTTCTTAATGAGTCTTGTTATATTAATGTTAAACCTGCCTTACTGGGTGGTTCAAATAACTATGCAGAGCTGCTGGCTGTGAAAATTCTGATGGGAGTGGCAACAGATAAGGGGGTTACTGAACTTCAGGTTTTTAGCAATTCATCATTAGTAATAAACTAGATGTTGTGTGAGTTCAGGATGGGAAACATGACCCTACAGCTGATTCTAGAGCAGTTGACAAGAATGGAGTCAGTGTTCATAAAATCTCTTATCAACATGTTTGAACTTTGAAGAGAACTCAACTCAGTGAAAGATGTCTGGTTTAAATAAGGTATGCAGATGGAACCTACTATTGGTTTACTAATGGAGAAAAGGAATGGAATTAGTCAGTTAGGATACTCAATGTTAGTCAACAGGCCTTGAGTCAATCTCATTTTCTCAATGGGCAGGAGGATACATCAAACTCTGGTTATTAAGTTGGTTTTTACATATTAAACTTTTCATAGTATTAGTTTGGAAAGACTGTCTTAAGGATGCCTGGGGGAAATTATTTAGACACTAAAGCATAACATATGATATTAACTATCTTGAGCATGAATCATGTAATGTTCCATACATCAGCAATACTTCCCAGAAAGGTCACTTGTCCTGATACTACACGAATGAATGGGCTTAAGAATGGAATTTCATCACAAAGTTTTTTGAATCGACACCACGAGATAATTTTTCGTAGCTTATTGAGTTCACGATTGTATTCTAATTATAGATACAGTAGGAGATATTACACTCATTGTTTAGAACCAGTGGCCAACGGGGCATTGGTTCACTAATGAGGTCATAGTGTTAAGCCGTCCACCAGTATTTATTCCCATCGTGGTTTGCTAAATTCCTGTTCATAACCACTCATCCGAAGTTTTTCTTGTCGGAGGAAGTATCCATGACTTTGCAGGAGGTGATCAACCCATCTCAACCACAGCCCTTAGATTCAGAATATACTCTACCATGTGAAGTTCCATTGAACCAATTATTCAAGGTCTCTATAGAATCCTATTGGGATCACAATCGTATAGACAATTCCAAAACAAAACCATTCTAAAATTCCCAAACGGTTTAGACACCCAGGGTTTAAAAAAGAAAACTGATGCAACAATCATGTCCATTTAGGATTCATAAATTTCAAAGCATGCTTGAAAATGTTCAAATTGGAAGCAGAAGGTATCTTCCCTTTTCTATATGGCATTCTCCTTTCTCTTTCCTTCTCTATTCTTTTGCTTAAATTTTTAACAGTACCATATAATGTTTCACGATGTTTGAGAGTGGTTCCAACCTCATGGGATGTCATATAGAGAGAGTAGAATTTTAGATCCCATTTAGTATTCAATGAACTTAACAATTTTCAATATTTCAAAATTACACCTATATATTTTATGGTTACAATGCCAATAGCATAAAAGACAGTAGATAATAATAATAAAAACATGCAAAAATCACAAGATAACAACAAAGACTTCTCACAAAATCTGGGTTTTAATTCAAAAGCAGTAGTGACAATAAACAAGCTATAAAATGATTGATTAGAATAACACTATAAAGTTGTTACATTTATCTTGAGGGTGTAGAATATAAATTATCAGCAATATCGGGGAAACTATAAGGAAATATAAAAAATTATCGAGAAACTATAAAAATTACAAAAATAATCATTTTTTTCAATTCTTTAAACATCAAAGCAACAACATCAAACATACACATTGCTACATAAATATGAAAATAAAACTGATGTATAAGATGTCATGTGGTACATCAAACATCAATACCAAAATATGCTATTAAGTCCTCACAGGATATGGTATATCTGAGTAAATCCCACTCGATAATTGCTCATCCAATGGCAATGGAAACAATGGATTTCCCTGTGTTTGCTTGATGGAAAATGGTCACAGTATCCTTAGAGCTCAACCTTTCAATTCACTTTTGCAAAATAAGGGTTGAAGGACAAAGTATTTGGTTATTAAGGAAAAATTGACATGAGCAGGGCAACAATTTATAAATTATCGCGATAATTAGTGAATTTATCACAATATTTGAATTTATCGCAATAATTTATAAAGATGAAAATATCACACTAAATTCCAGTGACAATATCACCGAGGGGTATAAGATATATTGCCTGTAACTGTAACACTTATAACACATACCCATAGAAAAATGTAGAGGATTTTATGCTCATAAAATGCAACGCATGTGCTGAGTATAAGTTGGCCATGAACATTTACGTAATAAAATGATGACTGGATAAGAATGTAAGCCTCTCTCTCTCTCTCTCTCTCTCTCTCTTTCAAGCAACTACAGATTGAAAATTCAGCAAGGAAACATACTCAAAAGTTAAGTATATTCCACAAAACAAAGAGATATAAAGAAAATAACCAATCAGGCTAAGATAAACTTCTATATCCACAAATTATCTACTGCAAGAAGCTCACAACAATTTAGAGAAAACCAAACAACAGTAAAAAACAAACTCACAAAATAAATGTCATAACAAATTCATAGAAGTATACTCCATTTACTGCAGACAAACAAGAGTAGTATAAAATCAACAGGTGAGGAAAAATATGTCAAGCAAAAATCATGTATTACACTTAGCATTTGTATATTATCGTGTATAAACTATAAAGTCAACTTTTCCCTCAAATGTCTCCACGCTAAGACAACCAAGTTTACAAAAAAAACAAAAAAAACAAAAAAAGAGAAGGATATGAAAGACTTACAATATTCAGACTAACAACATAATGAGGTGCATCATAAAATGCAAAACCATTCAATTCTTCACCATTCCACTGGTGCAGGATAATTTTAGAACCGACTGCTATCAAGAGATGACCCTGAAGGTTAGCTAAAGACAAAATTTCCCCCTTAAGTTCTTTCGAATACACCTCAATTACCTGCAATCCAGAACAGCTCAGGGAAGAGGCAAATAGTCAAAAAAATATTTGAGAGGTAATCCAAAGATCAACAAAATGGGATCTCCAATAAAGATCATTCTTCCAAATTATACTTCAAATACATACTGCAGTTCAAAAACAAAACAAGCTCCTCCATTAAAGCTATATAACAACAAGACATGGACATAACCAAAGAGTGAGTCTGTAGTTATACCCAATAATCAGAATTATTTGGATCTTGCTGAATGGATGCAAGGATAATTTGATCTCTTGCAACAACATCCTCCCCTTGCACATAGGCTATCCCAATGGCTAGTAATGTTTTGTTCTCTTTAGTTGAAGTGTTCTGGAAAATTAGAAAAGGCATGTGTGAAATCTAATACAATAATCTCTAGCAACTAAAGAGAGTAATATTTGCATAAAAAAATGAGTAGGCAAGAAACATATATTAGGATTCATTTTAGCATCTTTCCAAACTATACACAAGTAAAACTTTAAAAGGACAGTGAAACTGGAGACTGAAAAAATTGATCTACCCTATCAGACAAAGCAAGCTTACCAATAGTGTCACCATACGAACAAAAATTGCATTTTTTGATGTTTGCAATGGTATTGAGGGCCTTTCCTCCCACTGACTGCCTAGTTTTGCTGGTTCTAAAATCCATACTTCAATTCATCTACAACATATGATTTATGTGCATATTCAGAAACAATATTATCTGCCTTTGTCAGATGATTATTATCCTAGTCAACCGGTGAAGGTAGCACCTGAATAACTGGTTTGGAAACTTGAAACAAAACCTCAATTAGAAAATTCCATCCAAGATACGTGAAGATCAATAATCAAGCATGATAAAAAAATTAAAACACAAAGAAGTACTAAATGTTATAAATTTACTAGGAGGGACTAACCTAATATGTTTGGACACATAAGGAAAAAATAGCGTGCTACATACAATCATTCCCTTATTGAACATAACATCATTCATAATTAATCCAACCTTATTGCTATTCTATTCTAACTAGCTATAAAGCTACCCTTATCATTTGTTGTGATTTATATTGATGACCTGTTAATCTATTCATTTTATATGAACCAACACAAGGACCACCTAACCAATTTTTATGGCCTAGTTTTTTAACATGGGTTAGCATTACCCAAAAAGAAAAGCGAGTTTGCTTAGACACAGATTGAATATTTCGGTTTGATCCTAACTAAAGAAAAAGTAGAGTTGCAGGATCATGTTTTAAAATCCCTATCCAAATTTCCTGATCAGATTATGGATAAGAAAAAATTGTGGATATTTCTTGGATGTTAGAATTATATCAAGTATTTTTTTTCTTCAAAAAATTAGGCAAGCTGATGTCAATTCTCTACAGGCACACCTGAGAAATTAAAAAAACAATTATATTGGAATGATAAGATTACCCAAGTGGTCCAGAATAAAACATAAAATCCAGAATCTTGCAAGTCTAATACTACCTAAGTTGCATCTCTCATTTATCCTTGAAATAGATGCTTCAGATAAAATATGGTCAGCAGTGTGACAACAAAAGCATAGCCAAGGAGAAGATGATAAAATATGGGCAGTAGTGTGACTACAAAAGCATAGCCAAGGAGAAGAGGCGTGTATGTATGCATCAGGTTCTTTCAAAGGTGTTTAACTAAACTATCCCTCCTCTTGTAAATAAATACTAGCAATAAAAAAGGGATAACGTGTTTATGGTTATTCCTGAAACACGTGCATTTTATAGTTCACACGGATCTCAAGCATATGAAGGGGATGCTTTAGAACAAAAGACTACAAGACAAAGATAACAACAGAGTCTTAAGATGGATCCTGAGGCTAGACAACAATGATTTTACATCCATCACAAACCTAGAAAAGCAAATTTCTTGCAGATTTGTTGACCAAAGAAGGCCAACGCCTGGCACAAATAACAAAAAACCCATAGTACAACTTTGGCAACAATTTTTGACCTACAGAAAAATAATCTTTAATGTCAGAATCCCCCATTAAATTGTACATTGCAGTATTCAAATTCATGGAAACCTAAATATCATATATACAATTCACAAACACTACACTGTACTGGTTGAAATCCAAAGTACTAAATGTTTTATTAAAATTATTATTCTTTTGAATCTCTTCAAATATGAAGATAACTGTAACGATATTTCTATCAAGAATGCATCTATTTTCCCCAAATCTAACTAATGTAAATCATGGAGCCATGCATCCCTTGTGGTATCCAAAACACGCATATGAATAGGGTTGATTTTTTTGTCCATGGTAATCCTTCAGGAGGCCTTTGTTACATAGATGTCTAAATGGCCTATGTCCATGATGACAAATTCATCAAAAATAATTCTAGTGCAGGTGTCTGAGACTCTATCTCAGACTCCCTAATTTCTGTGAGGGAAGATAGAATAATGCATCCGAATAAAATAATAATTAAAATGGTTTGCAAACAATAGCTTCCCATTGTGAAAATACCTTTAAATTGGTCGATTCGGCATGATTTTGTTTGGGAACAAATCAATTGAGTTGAGTTTTGACCCTTCTACGGATGATTGATGGATAATATTAGTAGATTGCAGGTAAAAACTGCGATAATGTTGTAATAACCCCCCTTATCTGGAATAAAAAATGGATTTATTTAAATGTAAAACTCCCCTGCAAAACCTAGCTACGGGCTTCGCTGGAAAACCTAGCTGCGGGCTTCCCTGCAAAACCCACCTGCAAAGACGCGAACTCTCACCATGGTTGGGGGCTTCCCTACAAAACCTAGTTGCAAAACACGAACTCTCACCACGGCTGGGGGCTTCCCTGCAAAACCCAACTGCAAAACGCGAACTCTCACCACGGTTGGGGGCTTCCCTGCAAAACCTAGCTGCCCAGTTGCAAAACGCGAACTCTCACCACACTCTCACACACCAATTTCGATTTCGGGGACATTAGGAAGCAATGCACTATAATATATACCCCAACATATTGTATATTGCATAAATAAATAAAAAACCCTAACCACCCTAAATATATAGGGAATATAATGTTATGGTTTTCATGTTTAAATAATACCCCCAATATGAACGAACGTGGTATAATATTGCCCCCCTAGTGAAGACCCCGTGCGTTGCATTGTGGCGTTCATCAAGGGTTATGTCGCATTGCGACAATGCTCAATATGTGACACATATGACAACACAACCCAAGATGCGACATATTCACAATGTGAAATTTGATGTTCATTAAGGTTTGTGTCGCATTGTGATGCTTATCAAGGCTTATGTTGCATTGTGGAGTTTATCAAGGGTTATGTCGCATTGCGACGATGCCCAAGATGTGAAATTTGACGTTCATAAAGGTTTATGTCGCATTGTGATACGTTGCATTGTGGCGTTCATCAAGGGTTATGTCGCATTGCGACAATGCTCAATATGTGACACATATGACGACACGGCCCAAGATGTGACATATTCACAATGTGAAAACTGACGTTCATTAAGGTTTGTGTCGCATTGTGATGCTTATCAAGGCTTATGTTGCATTGTGGAATTCATCAAGGGTTATGTCGCATTGCGATGATGCCCAAGATGTGAAATTTGACGTTCATAAAGGTTTATGTCGCATTGTGATGTTTATCAAGGGTTATGTCGCATTGTGATGTCTATCAAGGGTTATGTTGCATTGTGGCATTCATCAAGGGTTAGATGCAACATATTCACAATGTGAAATTTGACGTTCATCAAGGTTTATGTCGCATTGTGATGTTTATCAAGGGTTACTTTGCATTGTGGTGTTCATCAAGGGTTATGTCGCATTGCGAAAATGCTCAATATGTGACACATATGATGACACAACCCAAGATGCGATGTATTTACAATGTGAAATTTGACGTTCATTAAGGTTTGTGTCGCATTGTGATGCTTATCAAGGCTTATGTTACATTGTGGCGTTCATTAAGGGTTATGTCGTAGTGCGACGATGCCCAAGATGTGAAATTTGACGTTCATCAAGGTTTATGTTGTTGCATTGTGGCATTCATCAAGCGTTAGATGCGACATATTCACAATGTGAAATTTGACGTTCATCAAGGTTTATGTCGCATTGTGATGTTTATCAAGGGTTACGTTGCATTGTGGCGTTCATCAAGGGTTATGTCGCATTGCGACAATGCCCAATATCTGACACATATGCTGACACAACCCAAGATGCGACATATTCACAATGTGAAATTTGACATTCATAAAGGTTTGTGTCGCATTGTGATGTTTATCAAGGCTTATGTTGCATTGTGGTGTTCATCAAGGGTTGTGTCGCATTGCGACGATGCCCAAGATGTGAAATTTGACATTCATCAAGGTTTATGTCACATTGTGATGTTTATCAAGGGTTATGTTGCATTGTGGCATTCATCAAGGGTTAGATGCGACATATTCACAATGTGAAATTTGATGTTCATCAAGGTTTATGTCACATTGTGGTGTTTATCAAGGGTTACATTGCATTGTGGCATTCATCAAGGGTTAGATGTGACATATTCACAATGTGAAATTTGACGTTCATCAAGGTTTATGTCGCATTGTGAGCACGTCCAACCAGTGGGTGAGGGGACGTCCAGATGAAGCTTCTTGAATGTGCCACTAACGACGAGAGGAGGAAGGCATCCAAGCGGGTTAATGCATGGTGCCACGTCGTGGGCTCCCATGCTGAGGAACCTCCAACACGTGCCAGCCAGTTGTCGTGGTGGCACCCGCATCCGAGGATAATATATTATATCAAGTTATAATATTCTTTATCATTATTTTAATACTCTGATTTATCATCAACCTATATTAATTGTTTTAATTAAATTATAATATAATATACTGTATTTTAATGAAATTATTTTTTAATTAATTATTATATTATAATTGATTAATATCATATTTAATTAAACTAAAATATATTTAATATCTCCATAGTTTAATGAAATTATTTTTTAATTAATTATTATATTATAATTGATTTAAATATCATAATTAATTAAATTATAATATATTTAATATCTCTATATATACTATAATATAATTATATTATAGTCAAATAATAATATTTTGAATTAAGCAATATTACTTTGATTACAATATTTTAATTAAATACTATCTTCTTATCATAGAATAATATAATATTATATAATTAAAAGTATTATCATTATATTTAAAAATGATATTATTATTTAATTAATTATATTTAAAAATGATATTATTATTTAATTAATTATATTTAAAAGTGATATTTTTTTATATGTTTTTATCATTTTTTAATTTTATTTACTAAAGTATAATTAAATAAAGTTTTTATAATATATTATTATATTATAAATAATTAAATTAGGTTATTTTATTAAAAAATATTATAAAAAACATTATCAACGTGTCAAATATATCATAATATTAATAAATATCTCCAAAATATATCGAATATTACACATATCTCCATTATTAATAAATTGATAATATTAATTAATTATAATATAACAATTAATTATTTACATAACAAATAATTATTTAATATATTATTAATTATTTATTTAATTAATATTATTATTAACTAAATAACAATAATTAATTAATTAATTAAATTATTTTATAATTATTTTGTTTAATTACTTATTATAAAATAATAGTAGTGTTTAATTAATAATATTGTTTAATTAAAGAATATTATTAAACAACCAATTAAAATTTGGATTTCATTAAAATCATTAAATAATATTAATCTATTAAAATTTTTAATTAAATAATCATTAATTAACTAATTAACTAATATTATTATTAACTAAATAACTATAATATGATTTAAATTATTTTATAATTATTATAAAATAATAATATTTTTTAATTAAACAATGCTATTAATCAAACAATTAAATTATGTATTTCATTAAAATTATTAAACAATATTATTCTATTAATATTTAGTAGATATGTGTATGCGCCTACCCGTTACTAGCAACAGCCACATTAATAATTATTAATGTGGTTGTTGCTAGTTATAAAGTATCTATACAAATTAATATTAAAGTATTTATACATTGTGTTATAATGCCTTGCTTAAAACTACCATACTCCAACGTATAAATATCCAAATGTTTCAAACAACCATACTCCAACATATAAATCTCTAAATGCTTCAAGGTTAAATAAATTATATTTATCCACATTCATGTCTAATAGAATAAGATAGGCCATTTTATCGATGAGATCCTTGGAAATGAAGGCAAGAGGAGACCGAGAGCTTGATGAGGGTTTTCATGGCGGGCGTCGAGGTTTTGTGTCTGGTTTTACAAGTTAGACTATCCTTTCAAACACTTGAAGTTAGCTTTGGATGGCGTTGAGGAGGACTTAGCACAGTCTTTCCATTGTCACTGGTCTTTTAGTTTAGAGGCGGTCTGTATTGAATAAATCTCCTTCTGGGAACCTAACTTCTATTTTTTAGTTAGAACTTTCTGGCTCTCAGGTTTTCGGGTAGTAGGGACCCACTTTATCCCATTGTCTAGAGTTTTTCAAGTCTTTTGTGATTAGACTGTTGGCTCCTTTGTGACAATTATCACATAGCCCATGTCATTGTGGGTGCCTCATCCGAGGATCACGAGAAGGCTCCAACACAAGTAGAATTTTATGACCCCTCCTCATCATCGGGGGATCCATTATTATGTGGAAACTATTATGCTGTGGGTTTGAACTCCAGTGATGATTCGGGCCTTGAAACTGATATTTTTGAACCGGTCACTTTTCCTAAGAGGGGGGGTGGACTATCTAGGAGTTGTGGAAAGCGGGCTAGAAGTCACAGGACTCTGAAGGCTTTGAAGCGTCGTAGTGAAGGGGTGGATATGACCCTGGGGAAAGATGTTTAGTTGGGTAGGGTTTTGAGTTTCTCGGCTAGAGCTTTGGTTGGGAAAATATGCTTCGAAAATGTTAGCCGCTTTGCCATCTTGACGTGGGTGAAAGAGCAGTGGAATCCCATCCTTGATTATTGTCTGAGGGTTCATTTACTTGTAAACAATTGGGTGGTTTTCCATTTTCTAGATGAAGCCCATGTCGTTCGCATTTTGGAGAATTCATGGGTGATTGGAAGGGGGGCCATGTGCCTAAAGAGATGGCATTATGGGTTTAATCCGGGGATAGAAACCCTACAACACAATCACTTTTGGGTTTTTCTTAAGGGGTTTTTGATTGAACTTTGGTCTAGAGAGGTCTTTGTTCACTTGGCTAGCAGGATTGGAAATGTTGTATACTTCGATGACAAGTCTTTGTACCATGAAGACAAGCGTAAGGCTTGGGTACTGATTGATATTGACGTAAGCCAGGGTTTTCCAGATGTTATCACTATTTGGTGGGGCAACAGGGTCATTTTACAGCCCCTTGATTACTGGCGTACACCATTCAGATGTTTTAACTGTGGTGAGGTCGGTCATCTCCAAAATGCTTGTAACTGCATTACTGGGGAATAGTTAGGGGAAAATCCTATTGCGAAGACAACTTGTACTAGACCTGGTTCCACTTCTAGTTATGGGCCTGGGTATTTTGTCGCAGTGGCGAACCAACAGACGCTCTCTACTTTCGTTGGTAAGTTAAAGGATCTCTTTCCCTCCTTTTTCAACTCCTTGTCTATTTCAGATAGGAAAGTGTTTGAAAACTTGGGAAAGGAGGCATCAACTAGTAGTGGTCCTATCACTATACCGAGTATTTACTCATCGGGGGTTTTTGACAACCTTACCATATCCCCCTTGAATGGAGGAAAAAATTTCCCGGTTAAGTCCCTATTTGGGCACTATTTCCCCTGTTAAGTCCTTTGATAGGCCTCTTGATTCTGATATACAACTTTTGAGAGATGGACAAGTTATTCTTCGAGCCCTTGACCCAAATACTTTGGGGGATCATATCAACCCAACAAGGCCCCCTCTAGGATCCTCCTTACTAGATATATCGACCAATCTCTTTGATAATCCTATCCCTATTTATTGCAATGACTCGGAAGAACTAGTACTGGAAGAGTGTTTCAATCCTAATGTGACTATTAGGAAAAGAATGGTAGTAGGAAATGAAAGGAACTTGCCTGATCCTCATGTGGGGATAGCGTCAGGGGTTTTTTAACCACTATTGGTCCCTCCTCCTCTGAGGGGTTCAATAATGTCTCACAGTCACAGGTTTCCACCACTTTTCGGCCACTTAGAGCATCGATGGCCCCTCATATGGTTACACAATGATACTGCTCTCCCTCAACATCCATGGGGTTGGGGGAAACCCAAAAGTTATTGCCCTCCAAATATTATGGCTTTATATTAAGCCGGATATAGTTTTTTTCCAAGAGACTAGGGTGGAGTCCTTGAAGGAAAAAAATGTGGAAATTACTTCCCAACTGGGATTGTTGTACTATTGGTGCAGATGGCAGATATGGGGTCCTCATCTCTGCTTGGGATCCCACGCTCTATTAGTTTAACCTCTTTTGCTTCGTCGATGGTGTATTATTGAGGGGTCGCAACTGCGTTATGGACTCTCCACTACATCTTTACAACTACTATGGACCTACAGTCGACAAGGTCAATTTTTGGTTGACCCTCTTTGATAGTGGTTTGTTTGATATTAGCTCCTTAATACTTGTCGGTGATCTCAATTTCACCTTGGTGGTCCGTGAATCTTGGGGTACAAGAGCCAGATCCGCTATCAGCTTGAAGTGGTTTCAACACTTATTACAGTCTCACAGTCTCATTGATGTGGAGCCTTATCCTTTCTTTCCTACTTGGCGTAATGGGCGAAAAGGGGAGGAGGCAGTGGCCAAACGACTAGACTGGTTCCTTATACATGAGGACTTATTTTCAGGGTTGGATCGATGTAACTCCCAGATTGAATACCAAATTTTTCCACTCTTATGTGAATCAAAGCCTCACTTTCAAAGACATCTGGGAAGTGAAATATCAGCTCAAAGTTCTTCAGGTTATGCCCCAAATTTTTTCGGATGATGATTGTGCTGTCATTGGCCGTCTTGTGACCATTTTGGAGGTTGAAAGTATACTAAAGGATATGGAAAAGAGAAAAATCTCGGGATGGTTGGACCTATGAGTTTTTTCTGTAATTTTTTGACATTTTAAGTCCGAAACTTGTTCTACTGGTTGAGGAAGCTCGCAGTACTGTAAAGGTTTATAGTGGGGTAAAGTCTACATTTTTTGTTTTGATTCTAAAAAAGTCAAACCCAACCTCTTTTAATGACTTCCGTCCGATAACACTTTGTAATCTTATCTATAAGATCATTTCAAAGACCATTGTAAACAGGTTAACGGTGGGACTATCTAGTGGCATATCCAAAGAACAATTCGGGTTTTTAAACCATATATTGATATTTGATGCCATTGGGGTGGCATAGGAAACACTACATTTGACAAAGATTAAGAAGTTTGGTTCCTGTATTCTTAACTCGACTTGGTTAAAGCTGTGATATGGTAGACTGGTCTTTCCTCAGACTCCTGCTTCTCAACTCGAGATTGGACTACATAGTGACACAGTGGATCATGGGTTGTGTTTCGTCTGCCAACTTTGTAGTCCTCCTCAATGGGAACCCTACATCCTTCTTCAAGGCACTGCGGGGACTGCGATAGTGTTGTCCTTTATCTCCACTATTGTTTCTATCGGTCATTGAAGGGCTTAGTCAGCTTATACTGTAGGCTAAATTAGAAGGAAATATATCTGGTATTAAGGTATGGTCACGACATTGCATTACTCACCTCCCGTTCGTGGACAACGTTCTCCTATTTGGTATCGGGAACTTATAGGAGTGGCTTATTTTTATAGTTATTTTGGATATTTACTTTAAGGCGTCGGGTATTGTGGTCAGCCTTTCTAAATCCTGTGTTTATCTATTCTTTCTTGAGGAGGCATTTCTAGAACTATTCCATGACATGTTCACTCTAGATATTAAGGATCTCAACCAAGGATTGATATACTTGGGTTATTTTTTGAAACCGAACAACTACAAGGTTTCAGACTAGTTTTGGTTATTAAAAAAGATAGAGCACAAGATTTCTTCGTGGACATTCCGGAAGCTCTCGTTGGAGGGGTGCTTGAATTTATTGAATTCGGTACTCTCAAGTATATCGATTTATCGACTTACTTTAGCCAAGGTCCTCTCGTCCATCTTACTACGTATCGGGCGATTTTTTTTCAATTTTCTATGGAAAGCCTCCCCTGAGACTCGGCGTGGAATTCACTTGGTGGCTTG
This sequence comes from Larix kaempferi, assembly GCA_027924585.1. NCBI lineage: Eukaryota > Viridiplantae > Streptophyta > Pinopsida > Pinales > Pinaceae > Larix > Larix kaempferi. The sequence goes on from BSBM01000573.1 coordinate 2,714,714, forward strand.
GGAGAAGATTTCATCTCCGTAGTTTAGAGGAGGATGGGGAGTGATAAATATTTATTGGGTCTACTATGCTCTACACCTACGAAGTCTGTGGAGGGGATTGACAAGTCTTGGTCTCTGGGGACTAATTGTCTAGGACAAGTAGTTACAGAACATAACTGTGATTGATTGGATTAGACTGAGTTGTACGAATTTAAGAAATTGTTCGCCAATCTAGGTGGGTTTGGTGGAGACTTTCCCACTCCTTAACAAGTGGTTGGGTTGGTTTTTGGGGAATGGTTTCCAAGTTAGAGTGGGGGTGGACCCGATATGTGGTTTGTCACAATCTTTCTATTTTTCTAATACTACTCTATAGGCTACACATCACCGGGGTATCTTCTTTCTCAACCAGGATTGGCAGAGGAATGAGGGGTGGGAATCAACTCTTGGATGGCTCAACGCTTCAGATTTAGGACTTATTGGGATGGAAAGGCTCGAGTGGGAAGCATTGGTCTCGGGTCTCACTCATAATCATGTTGGTGTGAGACTCTGTGATGATCTGGATCAACTCCATTGGTTTATTCGCAATTGCTCAAGGTATATTACCACAAAGATGGCATATGAAGCGATTGTGGCTTCCTGATTATGGTATAAATTTGTTTGGAGTTGGAGTGTTCCTGTTAAGATTCAGGATTTCATTTGGCTGGATCTCCAAAATATGATCCTCACTGGTGATTTATTCAGACATTGGGGGCGGAATCGAGCCATCGGTCTGCACTCTGTGCTATCGGGAGGATGAAATTGTTGATCATCTCTTTTCACAATGATCCTATACCTTCAATTATGGGATGAGATATCCAACCATTTTTAGATCATGGGTAGTTGGGATGCCGACACATTGGATGCCTGCCTGTATCATTGGTTTCAGCAAAGTGTTCATGTCATATCTTTCCCCATACTATTTATTTGGGGTATTTGGCGATTCCAGAACTCCATGTTATTTGAGAATAAAAGTCACACATTGGATGGAGCTATTGCTTTTATATCATATTATGTTACTAACTTTACTTGCAGGAGGTCGTTTATCAAGTCTGTCAATACATATTATGTTACTGACTTTACTTGCAGGAGGTTGTTTATCAAGTCTGTCAAATACATGCCACTTCTTATTGATCCATCAGTACTAGTAGGGTACTTTGATGGCGCAGCTCAGACGAGCAGATGTGGTGCATGATGCATTATTTTACTTGGTCCTGATCATTACTTTGAATTGATTATAGGTTGCAGAGAGGTACTAATACCCGAGCTGAAATGCTTGCTCTCTGGGGGTAATGTATCTGGCACACAAGAAGGGGATAAATAGGTTATAGGTCTTTGGTGATTCCTTAGTCATCATAGAGTGGATTTGGGGAACCCACAATTTACAGGTTCCATTATTGCCATATTGGAAGATTCAGGTACATAATTCACTCTCCCTTTTTGAAGATATCAAATTTTCCCATATATCCAAGAATTTTAACAGGAAGGCAGATCTACTATCAAAGCAGTTCTTGGAATTGGATGATGGCTAGGCACTATTAAAGGAATTTCATGAACAACATATAACTGAAGAATCATGATTTTTCATCTACTGAGAATGCTCAGTTTTTTTAGTTAAATATTACAACTGAATAGATGAAATTTTTGAAGGTTTATTGTACACATGATGTAATGAAATATGACATATATATTCCAGTAGATAGATTGATATACCTGGACATAATTTATTTTTGTGGCTCAAAGGGAGACTGTAACACAGAGAATATGTTAAATGGTCCATGGGACATGAAAAATTGTAGTTTCTTTGATTTAATCTATGAAGAGTGAAGAGCAAGGAACTTTTTTTCTTATGGAAAAAAAAAGATAGGCCATTTTATATAGATAACAACCAAATGATTACAAAAATACTTGAGGGGAGTGAAAGCTTTATATTTGCAAATGAGCTTGAAATCTAATGGAAGTATCATAGGTTCATAACAATTTCATTGTAGAAAATTAACTTTTAAAATGATTTGATAATTATAGGTTAAATATGGGTTAACCTAATTTTAGGATGTTTTATGATGATCGAATTGTTTCCTATAGTTAGGGTTTAAGCTTCATCACTCCTTTTATGCAGTGTATCACTATTATCGACCTTTGCCACTGAATGTAGGTTGAAGATTACAGTGTGTTGTTGGAGATTGCAGTGGGTGATTTCATGAACCAAGTTGGAATCAATCCATTTTGTCAAATTTGGATAGAAGTGTGAGGGGATTTATTAGGCCTGCTAATTCTTTCACTCAACGAATAATGGGAGAAACCATCCACTAAAAGATAGAGGCATTTAACTCCTTGGTTAGGTTTCTAAATTCAAGCAAATTTTCAAAGGATATTTTAAAACGATTTGAAGCCATCCTTCAGCTAGACCTCCCATCTTTAGAACCAAGAAGAAAAGCCTTCTTTTGTCTAAATAGGCATTGATTGGAAATTTTATAGGCCTTTGGCCTAGCCCAAAAGTTGTAGAACCATGGGTAGCAAAGCAATGGACTCCAAAGGTTCAAGGACATGTAGCATTGTTTTTCATTTGGTTGAGGTTATTTTGATTTTATTTTTTAAAATAAGGAAGAATGTGATTTGACTTTCCGCTTTAGACCCTGCTTCATGGGATCTTACATAATGTATTTGTCTCCTTGATCTCTTGACTTCAACCCATGAAACAAAATTATAGCAACCCCTATGTGGCTTAATCTATCACATCTCCCTTTGATTTTCTAGGAAGAAAGCTCTCTTAGAGATATTGAGAACTAGTTGGGTTGATTCATTAATTGAGCAATATCAAAAGGAAACTTGTTCTCTTGCACACGAATATGTGTGGAGGTGGATCTAGAGAAGGGTATTCCAAAATCATTATGAATCAATCTAAATGGATGGATCAACCAACAATCAATAGATTATGGGCATATTCCTTTTAAGTGCAATGTTTGTCATGTGTCATGGACATTTTGCAAAAAAATTCTCAAATATCCAAGAGGAGAAACCTCCCCCAAAGAAACAAACAAAACAAACTCTAAGTTCAAGAGGATTCCTAATAGACACAAAGACTCTATGTGTAAGGGGCCATAGCAATAAAAAACAACCGAAGAGGGACCGCACAAATCAAGCAGTAACAAATTCAAAGTACTTGGAAATCCAGATGATTTGAAGAAGGAAAAGGACACCTACTCTAGAACAATCCATCCTGAAGGCGGTGTAGGTCCATCCGTCCAAGTGGATCCAAAGGTCAATGCCCTAACATAAAAGAAGGAAGTAGAAGAGGGAAAAGATGAAGAAGAGGAAGCAGAGGCAACGAAGGAGTAAGAGGAGGAATTAGGTCAGGAAGAAGAAGTAGTGGTGGAGAAAAATATTACAACCCCTCCTGGTGGTCAGGAAGAAGAAGTAGTGGTGGAGAAAAATATTACAAACCCTCCCGTTGGTTCAATGTCGCACACCTATCCACATAAGACATCCAAATTTATTACATTCGTCGGTGTCCTGGAGAAAGCCCCAAATCCCTCCCCTCCTCTCACTCAAGGAAGGAAATCTAGCCAGGACTAGAGAGTATGAAGCATAAGTCAATTCCCTAACATAAGAGAAAGAAGTAGAGGAGGGAAAGGATGAAGAAGAAGAAGAAGTAGAGGAAACCAAGGTGCAAGAGGAGGAAGTAGGTCAGGAAGAATAAGTAGATATGGAGTAAAAGATTACAACCCCTCTTGTTGGTTCAATGTTGCATGCATGTCCATGCAAGACATCCAATTTTCTTACTTTCATCAGTGTCATGAAGAAATCCCAAAATCCCTCCTCTCCACTCACTCAAGGAAGGGAATCTAACCAGGCCTAGAGAGAATATGAGGCATAATTGAATATCCACTAGGGCCACAAACAAACATTGGATTCTCTCTTGTTTAAGTTGGGGGGGGGGGGGGGCACCCCCCAAATGTTAATCATATATTGTTCATGTATTATACTTGTAATCAGTTTGTAAGAATCTATCTTTGTACTCAGGAATATGATAGAAAAAAGCAGTACAGGAAACTCCATCTTCTCTCTCCCTAGCCTCATTGGGAGGAGGAAAGAACTACAAGTTTTAATCTACTTTCTTAAGCTTTGTATTACCAAGTTGTCTGATGCAATTGCTCCACTAAAATAGGGTATTTCCACATAGGTCGAACACCTTAAGCAACTACTCACACAAATAAATCATAGATCAACACACCAATGTATTGTGTGGTTAAAACCCTCAAAGAGAGAAACAACTCACAACCAACTAGCATAACCACTTGAGGCAATATATTAATGAAAAAAGGAAAAAAATTACATATGAGTTTCTCACAATTGATCATCAACAAATGACCCTTCATGCTCTTTAAATAGAGATCATGGACCAATCGGGTGTTAAACCACAAATCAATATAGTTGTTAAGATCGAGGAGAAGATGAACCATCAGATCACTTTATGTCTAGAACATATCGTGACCGTCAAATTACATAAATATAAATGCATACTAAAGAAACACACTTTACCTAAAGACACATTAGATCAAGTTGATCTTAACTAACTCATAAGAGTCTAAATATCCTAACATCCCCCCTTAAGAAAAACTTGGGATATGATTGAAGGATTTAAAGAGGTGACACAATAGGAGATGAAGGAAGGCATAAGAGCCTATCCCCCCTTAATGACAACTTCATAAACTCCTAACGTAAATAAAAGTTTGGAAAACTTCTATTATGTAAGAGGCTTTGTGAAAATGTCAGCAACTTGATCATATGTAGGGAAAAAGAGCAATTGTAGAACTAGATCATGAATAAGCTTTATGATGAAGTTCCTGTGCAGTTCAATTTGTTTGTTGTGTCGATGTTGAACTAAATATTTGGCAATCTTGATGGCACTCTGATTGTCACACCAGAGGGTAGTCGGATGCTTCTACTAGAATCCAAACTTTGAAAGGATTTGTCGGCCACAAAGCTTCTTGACTTTCAATAACTACAACTCAATACTTTACTTCTGCTGAAAAAAGAGAAAGAGCTTGTTGTTTCTCACAAGCCCAAGTGATATGTTTGGAACCAAGACTGAAAACATAACCTACAACAAATTTACGATCATCAAGGTCACCAACCTAATTGGAATCAATGAAACCAACCAACAAAGGAGTCCCCATTGATTGAATTGTAATGAATCCTAAACTAAATTGTACCATGGATACACCAAAGTATCATTTTTGTTGCTTTCCAATGACTTTCATGGGGTGTTTTCATATACCAAGCAACAAGACCAACATCAAAGGAAGTATTGAGACAAATATGAATCAAGTACAAAAGGCTACCAACCAACTGATAGTACAAAGTAACATCTATTTTAGGTGTAGTGCAAGTGGCAGGAAGTTTGATTATAGACTAGAAGGGAGATGGGGTTGGTTTACAATCTTCCATGTGAAAGTGATGAAGAAGGTGAAAAGCATATTTAGACTAAGAAAGGAAAATTCCTTCTTTGGTTTGCAAGACTTAGAGGCCAATTTAAGTCGTTCATTTCAAATTTCTTCTTAAGGTCGGATTTCACATGAGTTAAAAGTTTAGGATGACTACCAGTGAGAATAAGACCATCAACATAAAGAACAAGTATTATGAGATGGTTTCCTACTTTCTTGGTATCGACATTGGGATCAAAATGACATCTAGAAAAACTAGTGTCAAGAAGAAAGCTACCCATTTTAGCATACCAAGGCTTAGGAGTTTGCTTAAGGCCATAGAGAGATTTCTTAAGGTGATAAACAAGGATAGAGTGCTTATGAACATAACAAGGAGGTCGTTCCATGTAAATTTATTCTTACAAATCCCCATGTAAAAAAGTGGATTTGACATCCATTTGATGGACCTCCTATTTAGATGAAGTGGCAAGGGCTAGAACACGGCATATATAATTCAATTTGGCTTTGGGGACAAAGGTCTCATTATACTCAATTCTTTCAACTTGACGAAGTCCTTTGGCAACTAACTAGGCCTTATATCTTTCAACACTTTCATCTAATGCATACTTAGTTCTATACAACCATTTACATCTAACAAGTCTTCTTCCTTTCATAAGAGGTACAAGATCCTAAGTATCAATTAAGGAGTGATATTCTTCATTCATTGTTGCTACCCAATCTGGATGACCAGAAGATTATGTAATTGTATCTAGATCACGAGCCTCTTAAACTTGAGCCAAAAGAGAAGAGGTTTGTTGGAACTATCAACGTGTACACCATTGATCTGTGGGGTCATCGAAAAGATCACCAACTACATCTTAATTCAAATATAAAAGAATGCAAATCTAGTTTCAGATCTTCCCCAATACCGATTTCATGAGCACTTAGCCACCCATTGATTCCAATATCGATTTCATGAGCACTTAGCCACCCATTGCTTCCAATACCGATTTCATGAGCACTTAGCCACCCATTGGTTCCACAACATAGTCTTCAACGGGTTACTAATCATATAAGAGTACATCTACAATGTGTTGTAAGTGTCAAATAAACATACTGAGCGGAAAAACATTCTCTCTACATCCCATTAGAGTATATGCCTTGACCCTTAGTTTAGTACTATCCCCAACTTTCCCAGCGAAAAAAAATACCAATGATTGGAAAGACTAAAATCACAACCTTTCATTGATTATAAATGTTTTGTACTCTTTTTTTCTTTTCTTAAATAATATAAATATTAAGTAAAATTTTAAAATATGTGAAAATAATTTTAATTTTAAATTATATAAAAAATAATTTATCATTTAGTTAAAAAATTTAAATTTTGAATAATTTAATTACTTTAAAAAATAAAATACAAAATATATTTATTAAAGATTTTAAAGAAAAAGATATAAAAGTTCATTTATTATAATAGAACAAGTCTTTGCCTCCTTAATTGGTTTCGGCAGGGGAAATATCCTTCTTTTTTGCCCATCTTTGTCTCTTGGGTTTTATGGTACACTCGGAATTGCTTTATGTTCCAAGACAAAACTCATGCTGCCAGTAATTGTGTAGTGACTATACTAAAGTTGCTTCAATTATATCTGGCTGATGAAAGTCTGAGGCGGGATGAAAGGGTTTCACATTTCTCCTTTGGGGTGTCGCAGCCAGTTTTATTTTTTGATGGAGCTGCTCATAATGGTATTTGTGCGGCGAGTGGGGTCATCTACTTGAATGAGGATCATTTTTATACCTTGCGTCTTAATGGTGGATCTGGGACAAATATGAAACTTGAATTGTTGGCAAATAGAAGAACATTTCTCCAACTTATTGTAAAATATGTGGACAAATATTCCTTTAAACAACTAAAAGGAAGTCCTTATAAAGCGTTGATGCGGAAAGCAACTAGGAGCTTCGAAAGTTCAAAAGAAGTTCAACAAGAGCAAATCAAACACTTTTTGTTCAATGAGAAAGTTTTTTCTATTGACATAACAAGATGTGTTGTTGCGCTTCCGCACATACAATATCAAAAGGTTGATGAGGAGTTCATGCAAAAGATGGTTGTATCTCTTCTCGATACATTTACAACAACATTGAGAGATGTTATTCTATTTCCTTTCGATAAGGAGACCACAATGACCTTTCTTCCTGGAAATGAAGAAGAAATTAATTTGCCATCAGTAAATTTTTATATATTGGATGGCTAGCATACTATTTCTGTGCAGAAAATAATCATTGCAGATGATCAATATAAATAGCTCCATTCAAGATATCGGCATCGAACAACTCATCTTATACATAGAGATGTTCCTCAGCACATCATCGACAAATTATGCAAACAACAAAATTTATCAAACAAGGAATTTGCGGAGACTCCATTCATTTCTCAAGTTGTAAAAGTAAGGGAGAAATGGATATCCCGTGGTACTCCATCCCGCCTAGGAAAGAGAAACATTTCCAGTGATGCTTAACAGGTATATAATTTTTCTTCTTATCAATCAAGTCTTTAGATTGTTGCCTGTGTTATGAAATTAACAAATTAACTGGAATATTCAATTTTATATGTTTGCAGACTTTCCAAGCTGAATGTATGGATATCTTTGTTGTTCAAACAAAGGACAACCTTAAAGACAAGCTAACTTTTGTTTTGAGATCGGATCGACTGTGGAGCAAATGGATATCTGTATTCAAGCTTTACAAAAGTGGCTCTTTGCCATGCTCACCCAAGAGCATCACTCAGGATGATTTTGTTCAAAATAAAATAAAGAGTTATGCCTCTAATTTTTTTAGACCATTACGTGATCTTGATGAAGATGAATTGACCGTTGTGCCAGACAATAGAATCAATGGATTGGTTTGGATGAGCACATTAGTCGAGAAAAACATTTGGGCAGAAACTTTAAATCAATATTGCAAACGAATCAAGGACAAGAGGTCAACCAAGCATTCGATTGTTGAATATTTCAAAGTTAATGATGTTCAAATTGATCAATCACAGATTGTCACTGACCATAACGTCATTGAAATCTATAAAATTGCACCAAACCATCTCCAGCAACTGTGCAGTATTTTATGCTCCGGAAAGAAAGCAAAATCTCCAAGTAAAAAGAGAAAGAATGAATCTAGAGTGGATAATGGTACCAAAATACCAATTGATGCTCAGAAAATATTGAATCTATATATCAATAAAGAGAGGATGGGTATGTCAATTGATAGGGTCGAAAATAGTTCACAGTTTGCTTGTCAATGTTGTTATCCCGAATCTTTGGTCAACACACTCAGATCCATTATTTGTTTTGGTGCGGCAGTCAGCTATGAATTTGTTGTTGTGGATATGTGTAATTGTGATAGTCCATGGACAGAAGAAGACATGCTTGCATTTTTGTACTATTTAAAAACAAATGAAGAGGCATGTACTTGTATTTTTTTAGCTGATATGGAAAACTCTTGTATGATTTCTAAAGCTTTCACAATTTTTAGCAAGAAATCAAAAAAACATGTTACCCGGAATCCTATAAAGGGAGTGTATAGATAATTCTCCAAGGACCTATTTATAGGATTCTCTATTATATAGTGTTGGAGCATTGGAAGGGATAAGGATATTTTATCTACTTCTGAAATTGATATGGATTGGAAGGATGAGGGCCTACCGATGATTGATTTACCTTGGCCCAAGGTTAACAATGATAGTGCAAGAAGCCATGTGTTTGCAAAAGAAAGGACACATGAATTCTGGGATCACATAGTTTCTAGATAGGTCTCTTCTCAAGGAACAATTCTTTCATGGTACGCAGGAGGTAGTCTTCTTCGTTCGTTGATAAGGTCTCCAGAAATAATAGTTATTTCTATTGTGGAGATAGTACAACAAGAGTTGTTTATGAACAATTTCTATAATGAATTGGGTATAAAACAAGGTATTTCTATTAACATTTTCAGATGTCTTTGATTTTTTTTTACTTTTCTCTGTCGGTTATGTTCAATAACTTCTTTGAATTCCTATTCTACTACAACTTCAAATAAAGAGCACACTCAGGTGTCGTCCAATCAAATTATACTATCCAATGACCAAAGTGAATGTGATAGAGAATCCACAAAGAACTACCAAACTGGAGCACAAACAGGACACGAAGGTAAAAATTTATATTTCAAAGATCATGGTTAAATTAACTAAATTATGAAAGGGGATAGTGGACTTGAATACTTGCAAAAAATTATATAAAATGTATACCTGCAAATTTCCAGCGACGTTACTCACCAGTCAAATGTTGGCCTCCCGTTGACAGGTAAAAGACAAAGAATATTTTCTACTTAAATTGATAAAACAAATTTATTCCTAAATATATAATGACAAGCAATATTAATGTGCAGCTCACCATACAAAAATGTTAGTAATATTATAAATGGAAGGTTTTCTATTTTGCAAGAAAGTCACAGAAAATGACTCCAAAAGAGAAAAGAAAGGAAATAAAAAAATATTGTTGGAGGGGAAAGAGTAAAAAACCAGGAAGAGAATTCAAATTGTGAATTTGAATTTAAACATAGAAGAACTTCATATGAGTCACGAACACATGCCATTCAATTTTTGGATTTACTTCTTTCCAAATTGAATGTTGGGATTTGGTCATCTAAATGTAGTGTCAATGAGGGGAAGGCACTCCTTACAAGATTTTTGATGGCATGCGGTAAAGATAAATCATATGAGCAAAAAAAAATATTTATGTGGTTTCGAGAGAGATGTACCAACGATCAAGAAGGAAATACAAAAAAAAATATGGAGAGTGTGTGGACGAAGTTCCCAATGAAAGCTTTGAAAATTATACATCAATGATTGTTTTGGAGGGTGATGGTGAGAAAGCACTTCCATTGGAAAACTGTATTTTGAGTAAGCCTTTTATTGAATCATCCGCTAGGATAGATACTGAATTGGTACATCGACTTTGGCAGCATTTTAGTAAAATGCACGAATCAGCTGATATCATAACCTTCGATTCCTTCTCCTAGTTGAATCCTGGTTGAGTGACAACCATCAAATGTAACCTATCATTGCCTATTTCTAGTTGTAATCTATCATTTCCTATTTTAAATCATTAAATGTGTTTTCTGTTTTTTCCGGAGACGTTGCTATTTTCATCTGAATGTAACATATTATGAGTTCAGAGTGATGCTTTTATTAAATCAATTGAATCTGTGAAATTTTGGGTGATTTTTGTATTAATCTTTGGAAATCAGCATCTTCATGTACAGTTGCATGGTTGTGATCATTAACTTCATGAACAAAGTGTTGTTGTTGTTGTTATATATATAGTCACTGTTCTTGTATGCAGTGTTAGATTTTAAGCATTAATTCAATATGCTATAGGATCTTTACTGAGAGAATAACATGTACAGTATATCAATGCATAACAATCATATCAAGCATGTCAAGCATCACAAGAATCAAAAGCATGAGACAATAGACACAGAGAGTTTCCGTGGGGAAAACCCTAAGGTGAAAAACCCCACAACTTCCTCAGAGATAGATAAAGCAATGGCTCAACCAAAGTACAATAGATATTCTCCTACTAGGCAGCTGATCCTCCTACTTCAATGTGTGCCACTTTTTGAGTAAGAGAAGAGTGAGTTCTGAGATGATCAAAATAGAGAATCTTGATCTCTATTTATACTTGTCCTGACCTGCCTAAATACTTATGGGGCTGACTTGTCTAACTCAGCCTAATAACCCTAGTTACATATATTTCGGGCCGACATCGACATCAGGTAGTCTAATAACCCATCGGCAAGTTAACACACTTGCGTCACTTGTCAATACAAATGACGACACTTCCTTATGGAGGAATAACACATCTCTTATAAGGGTACAATAAATATATATATGAAATAAATTTCGAATTTACATATACATCAACACTCCCTCTTAACTAGGAAGGTATTTCTCGACACAGATCATCGGGCACAAGGCTTCTTCTCTGGATCATCGTCATCGTTGCATCGTCATCGAAACATCATCATCGTCACAGCTATGGCTATCTCATCCAATCTCTGAATCTACTCGTCATAGGAAGTTCTACAGAGCCAGTCCTTTTTCATACATGATGTAGGCCCACCACCTGTAGGTCTTCATCATCACTGGTCATACTATGGAATCCTCAGGAGTCATCACATGCGTTTTCAAAACCTCGCAAGATCATCCCAGGTCTTTTACGAGCAACTCAACCTCTCAAATCTCCCAGGATTTTTTACATGCCAATGCACAACCTGTCCATGAACACAGAGTACCTGATACTCACTATACATCCAACTAATGTATATCATCACGTGATCAACATGATCATCATCATCATCTCTGCGAGCAAGCCATCAAGTAGGTACACCTCAGTACTGATTACATTGCCTCTGCAAAACCTAGAAGATCTCTCAGGACTGAATACACTGCCTCGAAAAAACCTGCAAGAGCATCTCAGGACTGATTATATGCCTTTGCAAAACCTGTTTACCAAACTGTCACATCAATGTCTTTAGATCACCACGTAGTCCACGGAGCACAACCCAGATGCACACACACAACACTTACATTCACCAGCATGGGAGGACCAACCTACTACCATCTGGGAAAGGATCACAGCACTTACATCAATGACCATGGGAGGACCAACCTACCACCATGTCGGAATGGCACAGCAATTACATCAACGACCATGAGAGGACCAACGTACCACCATGTCAGAAAGGCCTAGCACTTACATCAACGACCATGAGAGTACTAACCTACTATCATGTCGAAAAGGATTTAGCACTTATATCTCACCATGGGAGGACCAACCTACCACCATGTGAGAATGGCCCAGCCCTTACATCTTACCATAGGAGGAACAACTTACCACTATGTGAGAATGGCTCGACCATTACATCTTGCCATGGGAGGACCAACCTACCACCATGCAAGAATGGCCCAGCCCTTACATCTTGCTATGGGAGGACCAACCTACCACCATGCAAGAATGGCCCAGTGTGCATCTGTGTCTCTGGACTCATCACTTCCCTCTGGAAGGCATCTTGATCTGAAGTACACCAAGTCTCCCTCTGAAGTATTCAAACTTCACTCTGGCATGCGGCTTGGTCAACACATTGGCTATCTGCTCGTCTGTCGCAACATATAGGAGCTTCACAACTCCTCTCTACACCATATCCCTAATATAGTGGATCTTGATCTCAATGTGCTTCGACCTGTCATGGAACACTAGGTTCTCTCACAACTTCACACAACTTTGGTTGTCACAATATATACAGGTAGCACTCAACTGGAGATCAAACAAATCAGACAGTAGCTTCCTAAGCCATACTACCTCACAACTAGCTGAACAAGCTGTGACATACTTTGCTTCAGCTGTACTCAGTGCCACATAGGACTACTTCCTGCTAAACCAAGAGATCACACCTGATCCCATGCTGAAGTAGCACCTCGAAGTGATCTTTCGATCAATGGCATTGCCTTCCCAATCCGAATCAACATAACCCTCCAGGTGACAATGTTGATTTGGCTCATACTTGAGCCCATAATCCACTGTACCCTTCAAGTACCTTAGAACATGCTTTGCAGCTATTAGGTGAACATGTCTCGGATCTGTCAAGTACTGGCTCAAGGTGTTCACCGCAAAGAAAATGTCTGGACTTGTATTCGTCAGGTACATCAAGGACCCAATCATCTAACGATACATCGTAGTATCAACCGGCTCAGAAGAAGCATCACACATAAGCTTCAGGTTCGATGCCATAGGTGTGGCCATGGCCTTGCACTCCATCATCCCAAAACTCTTCAGGATCTTTACTGCATACTTCCCTTCTCCAAGGAAGATTCCATATGCACTCTGCCACACCTCCATACAAAGAAAGTAGTGCATCATACCCAAGTCCTTCATCTCAAACTCGGTAGCTAGCTTCCTCTTCGTGTCGGAAATCAGTCTATCCTCACCTGTCAGAAACAGGTCATCCACATACAATAGTAGTATCACTGGATTGCCCTCCTCAACCTTGTAGTAAAGGTTGGAATCCGCTTTACTCTTGGTAAATCCCAAATTGGATAGGAAGCCATCTATCCTGCCATACCAAGTCCTGGGTGCCTGCTTCAAACCATACAGGGCTTTCTTCAGTTTGCACACATGTGTTCCTCTATCATGTGTCTCAAACTCAAGTGGCTGCTCCACATACACTTCCTCTTCAACTACACCATTCAAGAAGGCTGTCTTGACATCCATCTGGTGTACCTTCCACTTCATCATTGCAGCCAGAGCAAGTACTGATCTAATGGAAGTGTATCTGGCCACAGGAGTGAAAATCTCTTCATAATCAATTCCTTCTTTCTGGGAGAAGCCATGAGCTACAAACCTAGCTTTGTATTTCTCGATGCTACCATCTACAACATGCTTGACCTTACAGATCCATTTGGAAGTTACCATAGATTTCCCATTTGGTCTTGGTACCACATCCCAAACATCATTCTTCATAATATATTGGTATTCTTCGATCATAGCATCCTTCCATTCTTTCTTTTCTGCAGCTTCTTCATAACTGGAAGGTTCTTTATCCATGATGTCGCAGAGTAAATCAACATAACTAGTATGCGACCTTGTCCTTTTCCTTTCTTTGTGTTCTTCTTCTAGAATGCCAAATATCTCTGCATCTTGGATGAGCTCTCTAGCCCATGTTGGCTTCCTCTTGTGAGGATTCTTCTCACAAGGTGGATCCATAGGTTCTTGTGGATCTTCCATTTCTCAATCTTCTTCAGGAACTGCTTCATTCATTGTGGTGTCTTGGGTTTTGGATATTCTGGGTTCTTCATTGTCTTCAATAGGTGTCTTTCTCGATTTGTGGTAATCTGAACTTTCATCAAATGTTACATCTCTATTGATATCAATCTTCTTGAATCTAGGGAAGTAGATTCTGTAATCCTTCGAGCTTTCACTGTAACCCACAAATATACCCTTCTTTCCTGAAGGATCCAACTTTGACCTTTTCTCTTTTGGGATGTGAGTGTATACTGGACAGCCAAATATTCTGAGATGGCTCACTTCTGGTTTTTTACCAATAAACACTTCTTCTGGTGTTTTGTTGTCAAGTATATTATGGGGTGTTCTGTTCTACACATATACCGTTGTCCTTGTTGCTTCAGCCCATAAGTGCATAGGTAATTCTTGGTCATGAAGAATTGCCCTTGCTGCTTCCATGATTGTTCTATTCTTCCTTTCGGCAACCCTATTCTGCTGTGGATTGTAAGGAGTAGTCAACTCCCTCTTAATCCCTGAATCATTGCATAACTTCTTGAAGTCTCCTGAAGTAAATTATCCGCCATTGTCAGATCTTAAGATCTTGAACTTCAAGTCAGTTTGGTTTTCTATCAAGGCTTTGAATTCTTTGAAATTGTTAAACACTTCATCTTTGTTCTTCAAGAAGTAGATCCAAGTCTTCCTAGAGAAATCATCAATAAAAGAGACATAGTATACATACCCACTCAGAGAAATGGATGACATGGGACCGCATACGTCAGAGTGGATAATGTCCAAGATTCCTTTTTCCTTGCTTTCACTGCTTGGAAATGTCTTCTTTGTATTCTTTCCCTTTGCACAACCTTTGCAAATGCCTTCATGCTTTGTATGGATTTCAGGAAGACCTTCTACCGCTTTGCTTGCAATTGGTAATGCTCTGTAATGCATGTGTGCAAGCATTTTGTGCCAAAGTTCATTTGGCTCTATTGAATCGTGGACCATGGCTTGTTCTGGATGGCCCTTCAATTTGTACAATCCTCCCTCTTGCTCTCCAATCACAACTACATCATCTATAGTCTTACCCTTAGGCCACATTAGGACTTGGCCATCTATAAATGCAACCCTCATTCCTTTTTCATCCAATGCAGAGATTGAGAGTAGATTCTTCTTGAGTCCTGGAACAAAGAGTACATCTTTCACCTTCATAGACTTTCCAAAGTCTAGTTTATAGGAGGCTTCACCACTTCCTTTTATGGGATACTGGTAGTCATCTCCAAGCTTCACCTTGTGGGGTGAATTGTGTTCAGATAGATTCACAAAGGATTCTTTGAATCTTGTCATATGTTTAGAAGCCCCACTATCTATGATCCAATCATTACTTCCATGAGTAATGGTTCTAGTGAAAGAAGAAATCAAAACATATTCTTCATCACTTGAAGAATCTTCACTATCTTCTATAGCCCTCTTTCTACGAGGTTCATCATCCTCTACAGCGTGAGCATGATGTCTTCTTTTGAAGTTCTTCTTCTTGAGAGAACCCTCTTTCTTATTCTTAGGACAATCTCTGGCATAGTGTCCCTTATCATCACATGTATAACAACGGACATGGGTCATGTCCCTTCAATGTCTAGGACTACTTCTTTGATTTTGATATTTTCCTTTCTTCCATGATGGTGAGCTTTCTTGTCACCATGCCTTTTGGAGTGAGCTATGAGTGATTGGTCTTCACTCCCCATCGTCTCTTCTCTAGCTACAATTCGAGCTTCTTCCTGTGAGCATTCTTCCCATAGTCTACTAAAAGAGATAAGTTTCTTTCTAGCACAAATTCCTTGGATGAAGGAATCCCATGACCTAGGGAGGCCATTAAGAGTGGTCATCACCACTTCTCCAGTTTCTACATCTTCACCCAGAGCTTCAAGTTGTTCTTTTATCTAGGAGACCCTTGAGAAATATGACTGCATAGTCTCTGCATTCTGGATCTTGATATTCTTCAATTGATTCCTCAGGGTCATCTTCCGATTTATGTTCTTGCCTTCAAATAGTTTTGTCAAGAAATCAAACATCTCTTTTGGTGTCTTTAGGGATGACACATGTGGGATGAGATGATATTTAATAGAATCAGCAATGATCCTCTTTTCCTTAGCCAAATTCTTCTTGTGAAGAGCCTTAGCCTCTTCTCCCTCTGGGACAGGGGCCTCTTCACTTATATAAGTATCCAACTCATTTTCTTCAAGGGTTAACCCAATCCTATACTTCCATGCTCAGAAGTTATTAGCTCCTTCGAGCTTATCCTCAAGCTTGGTGTGGTGACACATCTTTAAAGAGTACTTCAAATGGAAATAAAAAAGATTTAGGTCTTACCACTTGTTTGCTGAAAACTGGATCTGGTGCCGGATTAGGGTTTGAGTTTCCCGGAGATCTACCCAACCAAAAATCTTGATGCAAAACTCTAAACTTCTGATTTTCCAAGGCGCTTATAGCTGTGTCTTGAGATTTCAGAAATTCCTATTTTTTAGGAAACCCTAATGTTTAGGGCCAAAACTGAAAGTGCTCAGAATTGAATTCTGATTAGACAGATAGATTCACCTTGACGAGGAGAGTTAATCCATCATATTGCTTTTCCAAAATCTGTGGAGAGAAACCCAAAAACAAGAAGCCCTAGCTTCCGCAATTGCATAGTGTCTTCTTCTCAGGTTAGCTCTGATACTGTGTTAGATTTTAAGCCTTAATTCAATATGCTATAGGATATTTACTGAGAGAATAACATGTACAATATATCAATGAATAACAATCATATCAAGCATGTTAATCATCACAAGAATCAAAAGCATGAGACAAAGGACACATAGAGTTTCCACGGGGAAAACCCTAAGGTGAAAAACCCTAAGGTGAAAAACCCCACAACTTCCTTAGAGATAAATAGAGCAATGGCTCAACCAAAGTAAAACCAAAGTACAATAGATAGTCTCCTACTAGGCAACTGATCCTCCTACTTCAATGTGCGCCACTTTCCGAGTGAGAGAAGAGTGAGTTCTGAGATGATCAAAATAGAGAATCTCGATCTCTATTTATACTTGTCCCGACCTGCCTAAATACTTATGGGGCCGACTTGTCTAACTCAGCCTAATAACCCCAGTTACATATATTTGGGTCCGACACCCACATCAGGTAGTCTAATAACCCATCAACAAGTTAACACACTTGCGTCACTTGTCAATACAAATGACGACACTTCCTTATAGAGGAATAACACATCTCTTATAAGGGTACAATAAATATATATATGAAATACATTATGAAGTTACATATACATCAACATGTAGTCAGGATATCACCACAAAAGAAACTATTGGTCCTGGGAGTAGAGGGATTGCTCTTTGGAATTCAAATGTTATCCAACATTGAAGATTCTTCCAAACAACCTCATTTTGTCCATAATTGCTATCATTATTATACACGCATGTTCAGCCCCAAAATTATCAGTGTTGGCAGAGAGCATTTAGATGTTTCTCTGTGGTTTTCCTCGCTTGACAACATGGAAATTAAAAATTTCCTTGGTATATTTGAATTGTTGAAAAATGAAGAATTTGTATTTATTTGGGGTCGAGAGCAATGTAAACTTAGTACTATTTATAATCACTCAATTTTTGCTTACTATAATGTTGGTGAAGTACAAAACATATAAAAAAATTCATTCAAGGATGTACTTATCAAATATGGAGATATATATAAACAAACAGACATGTTGTTTATATATGAAGGGTAATATCAATCAGCAGATAATAGCAAGGAAAATTGCTTGAAAATGCCAACTAGTTGAAAATTTGACAGTTCACAAGAGAGAGATATAACTATAAAAACAATGTTGTGTTCCGTGTTGAATTATCTCGGGCCTCGTTCAAAAATGGGGTGTTGGTTAAACACATTCAATTTCAAATGACCGTCGTATTATACAAAACAAATTCATTTAGTGATTTGTATATTTTTTACAACTCCTACATTTAAATGATGTATGTTTTATTGCACAGTTCTCATCTTATTTATGGACATCGTACCATGTATCTGGTAATGTGTTTCAAAAATGGTTGAACATGAAAGAAATATACTTAGAAACATTGAACCATAATATTTTATTGTCTGGATTGTGTGTGTGTGTTTTTTGTTTGTAGATAGTACTAGAAGATTTGTTTCTAGTAAACCATTGATCATTTTTTATTTCAATGGCGTTTTGTTACATGCATTACATAGAAAACAGAAACTCGGATTGCGATGACCACCGGACATTGAAACATCAACAAAGTATTATTTTATACGTCCAAGATTAAGGGAATTTTTTTTAAAATGCTTTAGTATTTTTGAGGTTGGGGTATGGACATCTCCTCAACGAAAAAACGTTGACGAATTTTTGCCTATATTATTACAAAGAACATGATTGAAAAGGGAACAATTTAGATTAATTTTAACACAAGAATATTGTCCTTCCATATCCAGAGAGGGTTTTCAGGGTGATGGAAATCCTAATGTATTCCGAAAGCCTTTAAGTAAAGTTTGGGACACTTTGATCCATGGTTGGGATTGGACAAATACAGTGATTGTGGATGACTCCAAATAAAAACATGTTTCTAACGAGGAAGGGACATGTATTATAACAAAAACTTATACTTGCGAACATGTCAATGACACATTCTTGTTAGATCATTTATGGCCTTGCTTGCTGCACCTGAATGGTGTGAGCGATGTGAGGCCAATTGTGAATAAAATGAAAATGAAATTATTTTGTTAAATAATACACTTGAGTGTTTGTTTGTACTAGTATGTTCAATTTCACTGTGATTATAATTCTTGTAAAGTGTCGAGTTTGGTTTCTGAAAATGCAAAATCGGAGTTTGAAATTGCTAAAATCTGTTTTAAAATTTCAATATTAAGTATTGGAAGTGTAAAAAGTAGCCTTCCAAAAGTGCAAGTGGCAATCCGCCCTTGGAAAATCACATGAATGGGGGGAACCATCGAAGGAGAGAGCTGGAGAAACTCTGTACTTGGAGAATTGTAATGTTTTACAATCTTAAAAGAATTTTAGTTAGTTTCTCTTTTCCTTTGTTTGTTATGTGTATAAAGTTTCCTTGATTCATTTTGGTTTTTCATGCATACATCTAGTAACTCTATTTAAATTGTATTGTTAAATCACAAAACATATAAATCCGTGTGCTTGATTTATCATTCATATGATTTATATGCAGGTTATGCATCAGTAAATTTCTTTACTTGATGCATATTGTTTCACATTCTGCAATTACATAACAATCATTATCATCATATTAAGTTAATTTGCTAAGTTAAGTTATTAAGCGTATAATTATTAGCTTCATAACTAGGCTTATGCCTATCATTCTAAGAACATACAGGAGGCATCCATCCATCAATGAGGCTGTGACAACATAAGCATGCATGTATTACATAAATGGAGTTTAGCCATTCATCATTCACATAAAAAATTAATACAACAAATAGCTTATGTAATTGAAAGAAACCTCATTCATGAATATAACCTTCTAACATGATTAACATAGCATATTCATGGCTTACATTTATTTACACATTCATTCCAAAGATTGAACATATGAAGCATGATTAAATACATGAACATTATAATTGATACACATATACACTTATCTGAATTTCACATGAATGTGGCAACTGGATGGCTGCACGTGAGCCACACTCCACCCAACCCATTCATCATTCACATATAAAATTAATACAGCAGATAGATTATGCAATTGAAAGAAACCTCATTCATGAATATAACCTTCTAATAGGCTTAACATAGCATATTCATGGATTACATTTATTTACACATTCATTCCACAGATTGAACATATCAAGCATAACTAAATACATGAACATTTTAATTCACACACAGATACACTTATCTAAATTTCACATGAATGTGGCAACTGGCTGGCTGCATGTGAGCCATTCTCCACCCAACCTTGGAACTTGTCCAGCCTGTACTATTTCAGCTCCCAAGTTCCCCCTCAACCTAATATCCAGACATTAACCAGAGATATCTCACTCAATCTTTTCTGGATTCTCACGCTTCTTCTCACTCAGCAGTCACACCCCTCATGCTCTGCGTGCATCCCCATGGACTGACGTCCAACCACCCCGGTTGTGCGTACAAAATCCTTCCCCACTTATACCTAGATCACCGAGGCAACCCCATGTCCTCCTTTGGGATCCCACATGGCTATCCCAAAGGAACACGTTTCTCCATCCATAATCACAATTAGCCACTATTTCTCTAGATTAATTAAAATTAATAATAATTAATTAATAATTAATCCCCCACTAAGAATATGGCTTAGGGGTATGGGTTTTGGGTTTATCATAAGGTTTATAGAACAAGGGTTTAGGGAACAAGGTACATAACTCAACCTTACCCCCTCACAACATGGTAAGTGGATAAGTTAACCTTAGGGAACAAGGTGCAGAAATGCTAATTGAAAAATTAACATTAACTTACTAATGTATGTTAATCATTTGTAGAAATAGACAAATGTTTTAATTAAATAAATTCACTTAAAACATTAAAAAACACACAGATCATCAATTAAGACAAATCCAAATTGTAGATCAGTGTATTTAATTATTGATTGCAAAATGAAAACAGTATAGTTTCATAACATAAACAAAGAATATGCCAAAGATAAACTAACTTCGATTCATTGGTCTGCAAAAAATTACAATCCTTCCTTCTCTAGCGATTATCTCCCCCCCTTTCCCATGAGACTTCTATCTTTTAAATAATATTTAGAAATTGATTAAAAATGATAGCCATCCCATGAAAACAGGGATACAAAATCAACTAAACTCAGGATAGCCAAGGGCTGCTTGCCACTTGGTCCTAATTTCTAACAATTCATCAACATCGGGATAGTTGTGCGATTCAAGCCCCAGCTGGGCATCACATGTGAATATCTCCATCTCGCTTTTAGCAAGCTTATGCCAAGTGCACAGATAGATGTGGACCTTTCCTTCCAGGATGATCGGCTGCTTGATGAACTAATCCACATCCTCAATCTGAATATGCTCAAGTTGTCAGATATTTTCTTTGACCTCCTCACATCTACTTTCCACTTGTTCAATCATCAATTTAGGGGGACAAGTCTCCTCTATGAGATCCATCGTAGGAAATTTCAATGTTTCCATGATTCCATCCACATCATACCATCTCCTCCCACAAATAGATTTTTCCTTAGTTATTGTTTCATCTACCATGTCAAGAACATTCTGCTAGGCATTCAGGGAAGTTCTGACTTTCCTGAACTTGAAGCTGTCCAACATTGGAATATCATTTGGGTCTCTTGAATTTCATTCAATGCATTAAACAGTTCAGTTAGGAGTTCGTGATGCTCCTCATTCACCTTATTGGCCAAATCTATAAATTCATGTTGAGTGAACTTAGAAAGGAAGAGGAGGTTGCACTTGCAGTTGCATCCTTTAGTTGTTGTTCCAGCACAACTATCTTTTCAACATTGGTAGTGTCCAAATCTTCAACATCTTGCAATTGGACTTGAAGAGAAGCATTATTTTCTTGAAGGTCTTCAATCTTATTTTCAAATGATTTTCTCAGTTCACGAATGTCAGCTTCATGCTCTTCATTGGCCTTAACCAGCTGCTCTTGAAGTTTCTTGAGCTACTCCTTCTTGACATCAATTTCTTTATTCAGTGTGATTACTGAATCAAAATTGGCACCTACAAAAGCACCCATGGAAGCAATAGTATCCAGTGCTTCTTGTTGTATGTCATCTGATTGCTTGGCCCAAATGATTTGATTACGAAAGGGGCCTTGCAACACATCATGATCTTTGCCTCTTTTGTTACCCTTGTTCACCATTGCCTTAGCCTTTTTGCTATATAAATAATCTCCAAGGGAGGTTACAATATCTTCCTCATAAGTAGCTACCAATTCAGTGGAAGATGTGGCCACATCTCCTGTTGCAACTATTGGGGTTGTCTGAGTAACAGTGGTATTAGGTATTGTCATAGTAATATGAGAGGTGGTTAGTGTAGAAGGGATAACTTCAGGGATTGAGGGTAAAGAGGTTGGAGTAGGGATTTAAGTAAAAACTTCAGGAAGTGAAAAGGATGCACCAACAACTAATGGTGAAGAAGGAACAACCGAGATTTGGACATCATTGGTTGGTGGTGATGAAATAGATGATGGTGGTTGCAGAGAGATAGTTGAAGACTGGATCTCTGTAAAAATTGATGGTGGAATGGAAAGTGGAACTAACAGGGTTGGAGATGGAATAGTAATGGAAGTTATTGCATCAGATAACTGGGATATGGTGGATGGTGGTGTTACCCAGAAGATAAAGTGGAAAGAGCTGGAATGGATGAAAGTAAGAGTGCTGAAGTTGTGGTATCAACAACAGTAGTCGTTTCAAGAGACTGTTGATCTGGGACAAGATCATCCATGACTATGGCATCCAAAAAATCTGCGATTTCCTAAGAACTTTCAGTTTCTTCCTACACCACGGTCACAGAAGGAAGTGTTTCATATTCCACATCATTGTCTTCAATATTAAGAGTAGGAATTTCAGAGGCAATAGTTTGAATTTTCTGTCTTTTAGCTGTTTTACTCCCAAGAATCACTTGAACATCACTAATCAGGTTGGCTATAGCAGCCACTTGAATATCAGTAGTGGGTTTGGGTATTGCAACCACTTGGGTATCCAGCATCGAATTCATCTGTGCTAATTTATGCTTCAATTGTTGAGATGTATGCATTAACATATTTAATTCTGTAGCAGTTTTCAACTTTGGAGTATCCTCCATAAGGTCTTTTCCTTTGTCTCCATCCGGGTAGGTCATCATCAATGGAG
Source organism: Larix kaempferi (assembly GCA_027924585.1). Classification (NCBI taxonomy): domain Eukaryota; kingdom Viridiplantae; phylum Streptophyta; class Pinopsida; order Pinales; family Pinaceae; genus Larix; species Larix kaempferi. Next base: position 2,737,844 of record BSBM01000573.1, read on the forward strand.
CACTGGCTTTGTGAGCTTCCTTTTCTTCCCTATCTTTTCTTCTTTGCTCATCAAGCTTGAGTTCCATGCTTCTATAGCTCAAAACCTTGGTTTTAAGCTCTCGCTGATACTGAAAGATATGGCTATGTTCTTCTTTACTCTTTTCCCTCAGTAGGACTTTAGAGAAAATATTAACTCCCTGATAAATAGAGTTATCATGGATGTCTTGATGTGTATAACCAATCTTCATATGCTCATGTTTGAAGTGAGCCTCCAGAAATCCTTTGGGGTCATGAGTTCTTTTGGGAGCAAATCCCAATTTCAAAGAAACAATCTTATCTCCCAGTGTTGTAGCCCAAGTTGAAGTTGGGATACCAAAGGATCAAGGTTTAAAGGGAACTTAGGCCATCCCTTCCTTTTGGGACCAATGAGATTAAGGTAGACACCATCTTTAACAGTCTGATAAGATATCTCCTCAAGTAACAGTCTGTCAGGGACAACTCTTGGAAGCAAATGTATAGTACTACTTCCCCAGAATCTAATGTAAGCAAAGGCTTCTCCCACATACTAGTCACCCAATGTAGGGATGAGAGTTCTGGCATCAGGAGAAAAGGAAGGGGCATCTTCCCTGAAAATCTATTGGTAAATTGCACCAAAGAAATGGTCGCAGATGTCATAGAGCAAGGGAACAAAATTGCTTGTCCATAAGTAGAACAATAAATATGAACAAGGGGTGAGGACTTAGTCCAACTCCACCCCATGGTGGGATACTGAATATCTGTACAGAAAACATCAATTACAAATGCAGAGAAAAGGAAATATGGCTTCCTTGTAGCTGTTGTTTTCTGATATTTCTCAATGGTTGTATTTAACTCCGATGATAAAATTGAAGCCCAAGGGAATGACTGCCCCATTGTTAGGACATGATGGGTGATAGGATCCCATTCAACTTTGAATACTGAACAATTAGGGAGACCTTAAATCCTGCAGAGCATGGCTTCCAAAAGAGAATAAGGCTCTTTGAACCATGAAATTGGGTATAAATTATCAGCCCTAGGCATGAAATTTGTAGTTCTATGCATCCAAGAATTCAGCATTTCATTGAAATTTTACCTACTCTTTGACGACTCAAGGAATGCAACATTTAGGGGTTGAATAGCTGGTTTTAGGGCGTAAGCTCTGGTAAAAACCTCAAGGCAAAAACTAGCCAATTGAGACCCTCTGCTATCATTGAAAGAGCGGTCTTTGGGGTCAGCATGGTCTATAATCCACTTAACTGCATCAGTGTAGGGAAAAATAGCAAGTCTGGAAGCTATACCATGGAGTTGTGAATCCCTAATATTTTCATAGGCGAGGCGGTCACCCTTAATATCAGTTAGGTCATCATTGTCAAAGATGGAGTAAATTTTGGACCAAGCGATTTGGTGTGTCTCAGAAACCTTATCGCTGGTGTCAGCAAGGATGCCGAAGTTTGGGTCTTTGTTCAAAATATCTTTCTGAGGAGTTTTGCAGCGAGTGTTGCGACACATGTTTGAAAAACTCAAGAAATCTGATGAATAAATAAACACAAATAAAAAAATAACTCAAAATAGCAAAAAAAACATGTACAAATGAATAAGAAAGTGACACGAAACCAACCTGTGCAAGCTGGAAAAAATGGCAAAAATGACCCTTGTAAAAACTCGCAGTAAAATTCACACAGCACGTAATTTTTGAATTTTCGAAAATGAACTAACATAAATAAAATCAACATATTTATTAATTCCATCAGGTTAAATCTAGGCCATAAGATTAAGACAAATCGACGGCTGAGATCTAATCTGGGGAATGCGGAAGACGAGTTGCGAGGGTTTAATTTTTTGGAAATATATACAACATTCCCACAATACACAATCTACAATTGCGGGTTGTGGGACCACAAATTGAAATAAAAACAAACCAAAGTATCTCCAATCCACAATCCGCATTGCAGGTTGTGGAAATGCATGTCGCAAATCCATTATTCAAACAATTCCCACAATCCGCAATCATGTGTAACCAGAATGGTCAATAAGGGAAAAATACTAAGCACAAGAAGGGTTGGTTGACCCTTCTTTTAGTAGATAATTGAGAACACGGATATCCATCAATTCACCTACATCCAGAATGGTGAGCACAAGAAGGATCGGATGACCCTTCTTACAGTCTAGAACTAGTATGGAAATATTAATGGGCAGAAGAAGGGTCAGTTGCCCCTTCATTCATGAGGGAATTGTGCAAATATTCAACATACAAAGGATAGGATGCCAATTCATATATATCTAGAATGGTGAAGACTAGAAAAATACTAAGCACAAGAAGGGTCGGTCGACCCTTCATTTAAGCTAGAAAAAATGGCAAAAACGACCCCTGGTAAAAATTCACAGTAAAGTCCACACAACAAGTAATTTTCGAAGATGAAAAATAATAAAAGGAAACATAAACAAAATCAACATATTTACTAATTCCGTCGTGTTAAATCTTGTCCGTAAGATTAAGACAAATCAACGGCTGAAATCTAATCTATGGAATGCGGAAGATGAGTTGCAAGGGTTTTTTTTTTGGAAATATATACAATGTTCCCACAATCTGCAATCTGCAATTGCAGGTTGTGGGACTACAACTCAAAATAAAAACAAACCTAAGTTTCTGCAATCCGCATTGCGGGTTGCGGGTTACAAAAACGCATGTGGCAAATCCATTATTCAAACAGTTCCCGCAATCTGCAATCATGTCTAACTAGATAGACACTTTAACAAGCTATAGCATGATATGATGGTGTGTGCATTTTTCTCAAACCATGAATTATGGCGGGCATTCTCTCAGAGCAGTTTTGACTACTTTTACCATACTTTGTCAATTTCCAAAGTTTCACAAACTTGTTATACTTTTCTAGAATGATGTCAGATTGCAACACTAACTTAATGATAGCACCAGAACACCATCATGTGTCTTTCCAGCCTCATCACACATTCCATGTCATCACAGATGCCATGTCATCATACATGCCATGTCATCACTTCCTATGGTGTCAGTTCTCTCTTTGAGGCTCACACGCGTGAGATTTTGGCCTACCAAAATAGAGATCAATTCATGTATAACCAGAATGGTCAAGACTATAAAAATATAAATTACAAGAAGGGTTGGTTGACCCTTTGTTTAGTAGATAATTCTGAAAACCAATATCCAACAATTTACCTGTATCCAGACTAGTGAACACTAGAAGGATCGGATGACCCTTCTGATAGTTTAGAACTAGTATGAAAATAATATTAGGTAGAAGAAGGGTCGATTGCCCCTTCATTTATGAGGGAATTGTGCAAATATTCAACCTACGAAGTATAGGCTACCAATTCATGTATATCCTGAATGGTGAAGAATGTAAAACTACAAAGCACAAGAAGGGGCGGTCGACCCTTCATTTAAAAGAGAAATGAAAAAAAAATTAATCTACAATGGCTGGGACAACAATTCCCCACTACCGACTTCTGTAGTATATGATAGGGATCAGGACATTGCCTATGTTATAACATGTAAACAATATTTATCCTGACTTCCAACTACCGACAAGAAGGATCAACTGCCCCTTCTCTTAGTAGATAATTGTGAACACCAATATACAACAATTCACCTGTATCCACAATGGTGAACACAAGAAGGATCGAACCACCCTTCTTGCAATCTAGAACTATTATGAACATAATACTGGGTAGAAAAAGGGTCGTTCACCCCTTCATTCATTTATCTCGAACCTCATTCAAAAATGGGGTGTTGGTTAATGACATTCAACTTCAAATGAAAACAAACCAAAGTTTCTGCAATCTGCATTGTGGGTTGCAGGTTGCGGAAACGCATGTCACAAATCCATTATTCAAACAGCTCCTGCAATCTGCATTATGGGTTGCGAAAATGCAGAACGCAAACATTTACAATACTGTTCCCACAATCCGCAATTGTGAGTTGCAAGTTGCAGGCATCAAATCCGCAATTATTGGAAACCATTTACAAGTGAAAACCAGAATGGTCAATAATGGAAAAATACTAAGGCTAGGCCGTCATTTTAGGTATAACCAGAATGGTCAATAATGGAAAAATACTAAGGCTAGGCCATCATTTCATGTATAACCAGAATGGTCAATAATGGAAAAATACTAAAAACAATAAGGTTCGGCCAACCCTTCATTTAGTAGATAATTGAAAACACCAATATCCAACAATTCACCAATATCCAAAATGGTGAGCACAAGAAGGATCGAACGACCCTTCTTGCAGACTAGAACTAGTATGGAAATAATACTGGACAGAAGAAGGGTTGGCCACCCCTTCATTTATGAGGGAATTATGCAAATATTCAACATACAAAGGATAGGATGACAATTCATATATATCTAGAATGGTGAAGACTGGAAAAATACTAAGCACAAGAAGGGTCAGCCGACCCTTCATTTAAGCTAGAAAAAATGGTGAAAACGACCCTTGGTAAAAACTTGTAGTAAAATCCACACATCAGGTAATTTTCGAAGATGAAAAATATTAAAAGGAAATAGAAACAAAATCAACATACTTATTAATTCCATTGGGTTAAATCTGGGTCGTAAGATTAAGACAAATCAACGGCTGAGATCTAAACTATGGAATGTGGAAGACGAGTTGCGGAGGTTTAATGTTTTGGAAATATATACAACATTCCTGCAATCCGCAATTGCGGGTTGTGGGACTACAACTCGAAATAAAAACAAACCTAAGTTTCCGCAATCCGCAATCCGCATTGCGGGTTGTGGGTTGTGGAAACGCATGTCGCAAATCCATTATTCAAACAATTCTTGCAATCCACAATCATGTATAACTAGATAGCCACTTCAAAAATCTATAGCATGATATGATGGTGCATGCATTTTTCTCAAACCGTGAATTGTGGCGGGCATTCTCTCAGAGTAGTTTTGACTACTTTTTCCATACTTTGTGAATTTCCAAAGTTTCACAAACTTGTCATACTTTTCCAGAATGATGTCCAATTGCAACACTGAATTAATGATAGCACCAGAACACCATCATGTGTCTTTCCAGTCTCATCACACATTCCATGTCATCATATATTCCATGTCATAATACATTCCATGCCATCACTTCCTATGGTGTCAGTTCTCTCTTTGAGGCTCACACGTGTGAGATTTTGGCCTGCCAAAATAGAGATCAATTCATGTATAACCAGAATGGTCAAGACTGAAAAAATATAAGTCACAAGAAGGGTCAACCGACCCTTCGTTTAGTAGATAATTGTGAACACCAATATCCAACAATTCACCTGTATCGAGATTGGTGAACACAAGAAGTATCGGACGACCCTTCTGGCAGTCTAGAACTAGTGTGAAAATAATATTGGGCAGAAGAACGGTCGGCCGCCCCTTCATTTATGAGGGAATTGTGAAAATATTCAACCTACGAAGTATAGGCTGTCAATTCATGTATATCCTGAATGGTGAAGACTGCAAAACTACTAAGCACAAGAAGGGTCGGTCTACCCTTCGTTTAAAAGAGAAATGAAAAAAAAAAAATCTACGAAGGTTGGGACAACAATTCCCCACTACCAACTTCTGCAGTATATGGTAGGGATCAGAACATTGCCTATGTTATAACATGAAAACAATATTTATCCCGACTTCTGACTGCCGACAAGAAGGATCACCCGCCCCTTCTTTTAGTAGATAATTGTGAACACCAATATACGATAATTCACCTGTATCCACAATTGTGAAAACAAGAAGGATCGAACCACCCTTCTTGCAGTCTAGAACTATTATGAAAATAATAGTGGGCAAAAGAAGGGTCAGCCGCCCCTTCATTCATTTATCTCGAGCCTCATTCAAAAATGGGGTGTTTGTTAATGACATTCAACTTCAAATGAAAACAAACCAAATTTTCCGCAATTCGTATTGCGGGTTGTGGGTTGCGGAAATGCATGTCGCAAATCCATTATTCAAACAGTTCCCACAATCTACATTGTGGGTTGCAAAAAAGAAGAATGCAAACATTTACAATACTCTTCCCGCAATCCGCAATTGCACGTTGCGGGTTGCGGGCATCAAATCCACGATTATTGGAAAACATTTACAGCCGAAAACCAGAATGGTCAATAATGGAAAAATACTAAGGCTAGGCCGTCATTTCATGTATAACCAGAATGGTCAATAATGGAAAAATACTAAGCACAAGAAGGGTCGGTTACCCTTCGTTTAGTAGATAATTGAGAACACCAATATCTAGCAATTCACCTATATCCAGAATGGTGAGCACAAGAAGGATCGGACAACCCTTATTGCAGTCTTGAACTAGTATGGAAATAATACTAGGAAAATTGCGTGAATGGGGGGGGACCATCGAAGGAGAGACCTAGAGACACTATGTACTTGGAGAGTTGTAATGTTTTACAATCTTTAAATAATTTCAGTTAGTTTCTATTTTACTTTCTTTTGTTCTGTGTATCAAGTTTCCTTGATTCATTTTGTTTTTTCATACATATATCTAATAACTCTGTTTTGTATTGTTAAATCATAAAACATATAAATCTCTGTGCTTGATTTATCATTCATATGATTTATATGCAGGTTATGCATCAGTCAATTTCTTTACTTGATTCATATTGTTTCACATTCTGCAATCACAACGAAGTCATTATCATCATAATTTAATTTGTTAATTATCTCATCATTGACAGGACAGTCACATTCTTTTTAGTCCTTTGAATAAAATAACATAGGAATCTTTACTCTTGAAAATATGCATAAACTCTGCTCAGGAATATTTATTCAAAATTGAAGAGCTCAATACAAAACGAGTATCTCTTCACAGATTCCAACCCTTACTAAATTGCCAAAAATAAACATCTAATCCTTTGAATAAAATAACACTGGAATATTTACTCTTGAAAATATGCATCAACTCTGCTCAGCCATCTTTATTCAAAACTGAAGGACTCAATACAAAACGAGTATCTCCTCACTGGTTCCAACACTTACTACATTGCCAAAAATTTTCTTTTATACATTGTAAAACCTCTCAAGGTAAAACCCTAACTGCTTCATAACTAAAAATACAAAATTATAAACTAACTATTACATTCCATTTCGATCAAAATTTATCCAATTTCCAAAATTTCTCAGAATATAACATTTGATGTCTTTCTATTGGTTGTAGCTGCTGACGGGGCTTCTTTCTCGAATAGTAGTCTTCAAGTGTGCAAGGTGTACTTCATTTTCCCATATCTCTCCACTGTCTTCCATTTCTCTGTAGAAGGTACCTCATAACTAGTCATCTCCTCAACCAGAAATTTCATCTCTATGTGCTCTGCAATGGAAGTTGGAGGAATCTTTTCAGCTATCATGGCCAGCTAGTTTAGAATTTCAAAATCAAGGGAGAGTTTCTTCAGTATAATTTTCCCTGTTAGAACATGAGTTAAACCTTGAAATTGCTCATGGTTCCTCCTGATGTTATATAGTAAATCCTTATGATTGTCCTAGGAAATTAACTCATTATTTTCATCCCAAAAAGAAGGCAGTCCCTTTTATATTACCTTTTCAAATCCCTTTTTGAACGCTTCAACCTGTTCCTTCATCTGTTCTGCACTAGCCTAAATATTCTCAATGTTAGAATGTTTTCCAAGGACTCTCATAACCCAAGTTATGACTGTTACCCTGTTTTCGATAGCCATTACTTTCAGATCACCTTCTGTCAGAGTATTTAAGAAACTTATGGTACCTTGGGATGTATCTTTTGGTATCTTATCTAAAACTTCTTTCATTGCTTTACAACTTTGTAATCTATCATTTGCTATGGCTTCCTTTTTCTTCATAAAATCTAAATAAGGCCTCAATTTTGCAGCCTCATCGATGATTGAATCCCAAATCAAACGCTTTGCACCTTGCAATGCTAATTGTCCTTTCACTTTGCCTATCATCCTCTGATTTCTGTCTACCAAATATTTATTGTTTTTTGTCAACTCTTTTATTTCATTTTCCTTTTTCTGATTTTCCTCTTCTAGTATTTGTTTTTCTTCTTTTAGTTCTATGATCTCCACCTCTTTCAAGCTAACTTGGGACATAGCTTGAACTATATCATATGTGCTTGCTTCTTTGTTGCCTTGATCTGTTCCTTGCTTCTCTTGTGCTGTATTTTCCAATTTGGCCTTTAGAACTTCAATTTCAGTCTTAAGACTCGATCTATTTCTCTCCCAACTTTCCTCTGTTTCCTCAAACTTGAGCAATTTAGCAAGACAGACATCCAATTCTCGAGATAACGTTTCTTTTTCTTGTTCTAACACAGTTAATTCAGAGGCTTGAATTATTCGAGTTGCTGGAATTCTAACCTTTTGCTGAAGTAATTGGATATTCTTTTTTTTCTCAGCTAAAAGCTTTTTAGTTGCCTCCCCTCTATTTGGTTCATCATTTCTCTTCACCAGGTCATCTTGCAATCTTTTTATTTGTAGTTGATGAGCTTTGTTCTCTGTTTTCTCTTGGCTCAATTGGATTTGCAGCCTGTTCACTGTTTTCTGTAATTTTTCCACTGTTAAAGTAGCTTTCATCATATCATCATAAATCACCTCTCCAGTATGTCTGTGTAGGTGAATTTTATCAGGGACTGTTATCTTCTACAAATTCAATTTCATTTATGTGACCTTATCATCAAACGATACGGCCAAATTCAAAGTATTTTTGTCTGGATCTCTGCTAGTCATCAAAGTAATTTATGAATCAACAACATTCTTGACTTCTAGAAACAACTTATGCATTGCTTCTACTGCTGTTTGTCTGTACTTGCCATATTTTACACATATTTCATCTCTTGAATGAAATTTGCTAGAATCACCTGCAGCTCTTGCCTCATCAAATTCGTATTCCTGTACTTGAATTCCTGGCCCTTAGTATTTTTCTTTCTTCATTCCCTTTTCTTTGTCAAATACAACTACTTCATCTTGCTGGCTTGATTTTAATCTTTTGGCTTCTGTTTCTTCCTCCACCTGCATATCAATACTTTCATAAAAACTTCTTTTACTTGTTGCTTCAACCTTTCCTGGGGTAGGTACCATCTCAGGTACCAACTCAGCTGAAACTTTATCCAAGGTAAAAGGATTAGCATGTGAACTTCCTGAAACTTCTGTGTCTGATTCATATTGTAGTAAATTTTCTATCTTCACCAATCCTTCAACCTCTTGGTGATCAAAGGCTTTATTTTTGTTCTCTTGCCTTCTGTCAGAAATAACATGACAAGGATCATAATTAATAGTTGTCACTTTGCTAAAAATCAGTGCTTCTAAATGTTTTTGTACAAAAGGGAGAGCATTATTGTTCTTGATGATAAAAGGAACAATTTTTAAAGGGAACTTTATATTTGTAGCTTTCTTGAAATGTAGAAAATGGTTTTCTACTGTCATTTTTTGTCTGATAAACTCCAAAGAAAAAATCTCGGAGTAAAAAAGGATGGTAGAATATAGGTCTCCTTAACAAATCCATAAAGTCTCATTACTATATCTTGCTTCCCAAAAATCCAGTCTCCAATTTCTTTTTTGGGGATTAATTGCATCAGGGTCTTCATCTCTGATAATATTCTAGAAATTTTTTCTCCAAACATCAATCTGTATACTTCTGATAAAATAAAATTCATAAAATTAAACATACTGTCTTCCACTGTTTCTGAAAACATAGATTGCGGGAAATGTAAATCTTTTTGACTGCTAAACAGGAGCATTTTCATCAGGTGTGTCTAGAATCTGAAATGTCTCGAAGTGTGGAAATTCACTAACTGAGAGTGGATGTTCCGAGCCAAGAATTCATCAAATTTAAGGTAAGGTACTTGACTGTAATCCATTTTTGGTTTAGCAACACTTAATCTAAAAAGCAAACTTAACTAGACCTCTGTGACCATGGAATCATCATCAAACCCTAAAAACTATGAAATGAGTGACAAAACTAACTGTGAATTTTCATCAAAGAAATTAATGTCAAGTAGATAGGGGGTGTTATCAATGGCAAGGCCAAGTTTCAAAAAACTCGTCATGAAGGTTTGTTTGGTCTGAGGGGATGACTCTTTGTATTGGATAACTAGGGCTTCTTTGGATAAATCTTCCTAGTCGTGGGAGGAAAACAGGGGTAATCCTAGAGCTTTCCTAACGGTAGACACATTTACATGGCAAAGAATTTTCTTTCGTGATGAATTCATAATGACTCTTTGACTCTGAGAATAATTTACTGCACACCACGAAACGAATTCCGGAAACCCTGAAGGTTGGTCGGGACAGAAATGTATAAAATAAGACTTATAAACATTGTGCACATCCAAATTTTGTTTATATAAACCCTCCAACTTGCTTTTGATTTCTGAAACTGAGAATTTAACCATTATGGGGTCACAGATGTCACTATCTCTGTCCACTAGGGTTTCTCCTATCCTCATAGTTTCAATGTTCTGACAGACGATTTCACTACTTCCTTCCATTATGTAAACAATTCTAGTTACTTTCACGAGTTAAGAGGACCTACCTGGCACAGACAGGTTGAATAAAATATTCTTTGTTGCTTTTGGGCAGCACAGACATGTTCCAATCCTCCATTGTTCGCAACACAAGAGTCAAATTTTGACGTGCCCTTCTCTTGTATACACCACCAAAGGTGGTTTCACAATGTGACATGGTGGTTTTCCTTACCACCTTCTCTGATTACAGAATAATGTGGAGACGACACGCGTACAGCGGTATGGTATTTTGCAATCGCTCAGACCTCCATTACATCGTGCATGTTGGCGGCACGGAAATATTATGGGTCTTCGATCTAACCTCCCTTTATCGAATAGCCATTGATCTAACCATCCTTTTATCATTCTCCCATGAGCTACGGAGGGAATTTTCCCAAGGCCACTTGAACCAGTTTTCCAACACTTGGTCATTTCCAAGAATTTCTCCAAGGTTGGTCCTGAAACCCTATTTTGGCAGACTTATAATTTTCTCCTCAGAAATGATTAAGGAAAACTGAGACCATGACTAGATAGCCACTTCAACAAGATATAGCATGATATGATGGTGCATGCATTTTTCTCAAACCATGAATTATGGTGGGCATTCTGTCAGAGTAGTTTTTTCTAGTTTTTCCATACTTTGTCAATTTCCAAAGTTTCACAAACTTGTCATACTTTTTCAGAATGATGTCAGATTGAGACATTGACTTAATGATAGCACCATAACACCATCATGTGTCTTTCCAACCTCATCACACATTCCATGTCATCATACATGCCATGTAATCACTTCCTATGGTGTCAGTTCTCTCTTTGAGGCTCACGCGTGTGAGATTTTGGCCTGCCAAAATAGAGATCAATTCATGTATAACTAGAATGGTCAAGACTGGAAAAATACAAATCAGAAGAAGGGTCGGTCGACCCTTCATTGAGTAGATAATTGTGAACATGAATATTCAGCAATTTACCTGTATCCAGACTGGTGAACACGAGAAGGATTAGAAGACCCTTTTTGCAGTCTAGAACTAGTATGAAAATATTGGGCAGAAGAAGGGTCGACCACCCCTTCATTTATGAGGGAATTGTGCAAATATTTAACATATGAAGCATAAGCTATCAATTCATGTATATCCTGAATGGTGAAGACTGCAAAAATACTAACCACAAGAAGGGTCTGCCGACCTTTCATTTAAAAGAGAAATGAAAAAATATTTAATCTATGAAGGTTTGGACGACAATTCTGCACTACCGACTTCCGCAGTATATGGTAGGGATCGAGACATTGAATAAGTTATAAAATCTAAACAATATTTCTCCGGACTTCTGACTGCCAACAAGAAGGATCGACCGGCCCTTCTTTTAGTAGAGAATTGTGAACACCAATATCCGACAATTCACCTATATCTAGAATGGTGAACACAAGAAGGATTGAACCACCTTTCTTGCAGTCTAGAACTATTAGGAAAATAATAGTGGGTAGAAGAAGGGTCGGTCGACCCTTCATTCATTTATCTCGAGCCTCATTCAAAATGGGGTGTTGGTTAATGAAATTCAAGTTCAAATGACCGTCATATTATACAAACATCGATTCATTTGATGATTTGTATATTTTTTTACAACTTCAGATGACCATCATAATTATCATATCGGAACACCGTAAAAACCAATTTCAAAAGTGGCAATATCAAAAGAAAAAGTATGGTTTTGGAACCTGGATTTGGCACTTTTGGAAACAGATTTGGCAGTTTCGGAACCGGTTTGGTCACTTTTGGAACTGGATTTGGCACTTTTGGAACCGGTTTTGGCTTTGTAGGAACCGGTTTTGTCACTTTTGGAATCTTGATTTGGCACTTCCAGAATCGGTTTTGGCACTTTTGGAACCGGTTTTTGGCACTTTTGGAACTGGATTTTGCTTGATTTTGGAGTTTAGAAAGGTTGTTTTTGACCCGTCTTCAAAGTGACTTGGACTAGAATATGTCCAAATTTAATGAAATTGGCTTTTAAAATGGTTAACAACAACAACAATAACATTATATGGTTAATATTATGAATTTTAATATTAATATTAAGAATAGTATTCACATTATTAATTTTAACAACACTAGCATTATTAATTTTTATAATGGTGTCATTGTTAAATATTTTTAATAATGGCACAACTATATTATCTAATATTAATGTTTTCAATATTAATTAATAACACAAATATTATTATATTATCTAAGAAACGTTAACTTAATATAATATAAGATTAAACAATTTAACATAATGTAGCTCTAACATAACATAACATAATAACATTAACACTAACATTAAAATTAACAACAACAACAACATTAACATTAAATGGTTAACAATAACAACAACAACATTAACATTAAATGGTTAACAACAACAACAACTGTATATATTAATATTAAAAAAATTAATTTTAAGAATAATATTCAATTTATTAATATTAACAACATTAATAATAATATTAATAATTTTTCTTAATGTTAATAGTAATATTTATAAAGTTGTCATTATTAAATATTTTTAATAATAGCACAACCATATTATCCAATATTAATGTTTTCAATATTAATTAATAACACAAACATTATTATATTATCTAATAAACTTTAGCATTGATATATTCTCTAATTTTTTTTACATTAATTAATTTATATTATTATGTCAAAACCTTAATACTAATATTAACCTTAACATTATTATATTATCCTTTACCTTAAGCTTAGCTTTAATAAGATTATTAGCCTATTAGTTTTAACCTTAATATTATTATATTATAACCTTAATATTTCCCCTTAGCTTTAATATTATTATATTATTAATCAGACATTAATATTGAATAATAGTATAATAATATGATTCATATTAATATATTATTAACATTAATAATTTTAATTAATAACGCAATCTTATTCATATATTATTAACATTAAGAATTTTAATTAATAGCACAATCCTATGAATAGACAGAAAAATTCTTAAACATTATATATATTTTTAAATGATTTTTTAGTAGAAACATATTATATATATATCAAATTTTTGCATAATTAACATAATGTTATTAAATACTGTTAATTATATATATCTATCTATATATATATATAATATATTTCTAATAATTATATAATTAATTATAATTATATTTTTATTTTTTATAATAATAATTTTATAGTGACCTTATTTAAAGTGAGGAAAAGAATAATAATACCGCCGAACAACGAAACCTAAACTCATCTTCGACAGCGAGAGATGATGGCGATGACTAGGACGGTGATGATTGCCATGTAAGGCCGATACCACGTGTCCACCGCAAAACGTCATGGCAGGGCATCATCTTTGATGTCATTATGAAAAGCTGCACATTGTTTCATGGCTTGACGAATCACGAATCACGATCGGACGGGACGTTGCCGTACCTTATTCTGTAGACGCTGACAAGTGGATGGCGTACCGCTAATCTGGAGTGGAGCATGGATGACCTCACGAGGGCGTCACTGTGACCATATTTTTCATTTAATCTCTTCCGCCATGGCAGCGAAATTACTTCCGGGCGAAGAAATTTTGAGGAAAAAAACAAAAGTTGTAGTGTTGTAATGAAGTATCCTGGCCAAACAAAGGTTTTTGGGAGGGGGGGGTTGAGTTCAGAAGTGGACAAATAAGGCGCCGACAAATAAGTCGGTGTTTAGTGTTTTGCCGTTTCAAGCCGCCGACAAATAAGTCGGTGTTTGGTGTTTCAAGGCGCTGACAAATAGGTCCGTGTTTGGTGTTTGGCCGACAAATAGGTCCGTGTTTGGTGTTTCGCCCTGCCAGTTCTGTAGACGCTGACAAGTGGATGGCGTACCGCCAATTTCCAACGCCTCTCCTTGCGGGATCAAATTTGAAGGGTGGGGTCCCATTTCACTTGCTAACCTCATTCCAATCCAACTTTTATCCTTACATCCAAAATTAAAACTATTTTACTCTTTCATGATCTGCTTGAACACTATGAATGCCACACGTACTTGGGATAGAATAAGTTTAAGCACTCCTTAACATGCTGTGCTATGTTATGGTTTGAGCAAAGAGAACTATCCAGCTCCAGGAAACTTTTGTTCTCAATAGTTGATTAAGGACCCTAGATGCTTCTTCTCTATAGCCCTCCCCCTAGATCTTGTTATACATATTAAATCTACGGTATGATGGAGTAGAGGATGGGTTGTAACTTGTGAAGCATAAGTAAAACGTAGGTAGACCAAGTAGGGAGGAGATGCATAGATGGTTGAAGTTGTTGTTATATGGTTGAAGTTCTTGTTTTATTCCAGACCAACCGATGAGGGTAACAAAATCAAAAGGTAAAGTAGCACTTTCGTTCTAAAAATCAAGATTACAAAAACATTTTTGTCCCAGTTCATACAGTCGAACACGGATTGTAAGTGTAGTAGCATCGGTGGTCTTCATATTAATAAATACCAAGAATATTAAACCATTTACTAAAGGAAGGTGTCGATTCAACGACTGAGCAATTGGGGAAAATAGATCATGTAATAAAGTTTTAGATACAAAGTCTGGATTCTTGATCTAACTCACTAACTAGATGCATGGAGGTTGGCAGAGTGGGAACTTCCCCAAATCCTCAGGCTTTTTGGTAAAGCTGGGGGATGCACTGCGCACACCTATTTCCCATAGGGATGCAACAGTGACCAGTGGAAGCTGAATGGGGAAGAACTCAGTTTCAGAGTGAAAACAATGGTCTTCCTTGTCCCCTCCATTTCAAGAAAGTTAGAGGGCAGCTAAATTCTCAAGAGCTTTAATCGAGTGACAATGGAAAATAGGGCAAGGCAAGGAGCACGTGGAATCATACGTGTATACACAAGACATATGAAGAAAGAATCAATTGTTGTTGTTGCTATAGTTGGGAATTGATAAATGTCGTTCTAAACAGCCTTTGACGGATATTTGTGACAAACCCACTCTCAAGTCCAGGCTTTAAATTTGAAGCCTTCAAGGCCCATTTGAAGTAACAAAATTTCAGTCAAATAATAATATTGTGTTTGAACTTTGAAGTTACAGAATTTTAATCAAATAATTTTTTTTTAAAATAATTGATGGGATCATGAATGGATAAAATGATGTACATACCTGTAAATTCATAGGATGTCAGCAATCTAGTCAACCTTGAAGTTGAGCTCCTCTAATAAAACGAATTTCTTTATATATGTTTATGGCAGGCTGGCATTGGCAGCTTCGCTCCGCAAACTCTCCTGGAGGACTGGAGGAGATAGGGTAGGTGGAACTTAGAAGTAGCTCGACCATAGCGGAGTAGGGGTATAAGAAAAAACTTGTTTGTATTCCTGCAATATTATATATTGATGGTCAGAGCCATGGAAGCATGGAATTCGAGCATTGACTTGATACAACAAAGAAAACACAAGGTTGGACTCAGGAGCTGCAGGATTGACTTGATACAACAACAAAAAACACAGGGTGTGAGGATGGGAGTCGTAGATGGTAGGATTAACTTGGTACAACAAATCAAACGTAGGGATGTGGGTAGGGGCCACGGGCAGTTTCAGCAGCCTGCAACATTACAAGAAGTTTCTGGATTGTGGATTTTGTCTGAAATGCCAAATTCGGGGCACACTAACATAATATATCATACATTGAATACTCAATTAACTCACCGAGTCAGAATTCACGAATTGGTATGTGATAACTGGTAACTTGGTAAGCCCACTGCCAACAACACATATGATCCACCAACCAGGTTTAACAAATTTGTTGCTTTCATTAAATGTGTTAAACATGTAAGCACTCACTACAAACACGAGAACTTAGAAGCGTTCAAGCCATGGGCTGCAAACACAAGAACTTGGAAGCGTTCAAGCCATGGGCTGCTCAGTGTAAGCCCGTCCACGTAAGTTGGTCAATGATATTATTAGAGGCCCAATGGTCCATGATCCATGGATGACCGAACACATGGATATTGGAGAGTAACCGAGTCCCACTCCCAAGTCACCTAGCTAGTAGCCACATTCCCAATTTCCCACTGAAAACTGTAGATGGGTAAAATTTGAAGCTACCCTTCTGTTGCAATTTTTAACAGTAGTGGTTAATTTAATTATTGAAGGGCTTACCATGAAATTGAATTTTTTTTGCATGGTAAAATTTGAAGTGGCCTTCTATGACGTGTAAAATGGCCTCTTAAGGGCCCTGAAGGCTTCAAATTTGAAGCCTGCTCTCCTGCCAAAAGTGGAGCATGGATGACCTCATGAGGGCATCACTATGACATCGGTCAATGCGATTATTCCTTTCTTAATTCAAATTGGCCGCAACGGCTTTCTAGAAGCATGCATCGTTCGCAGCGCTAAATTATCCGAAATCTTAGTGAGATCGACAGATTTTATTTTATATTAGATTTATATACCTAGTGTTTCGTGTTAAATTGAGCTACTGGATTCCCGTGGCGGATATTGGCGCGATTCTCTATGCATCATTTATTATTGAACCTCTTTTTATAATATCTATATTTCTATATAGTAAAACTATTACATAACTTGTAGGGATTCAAATAAAAGGAAAGTATGCATGTCTAGTATGTGGTCCAAGAACAACATCTAGATGTTCAAGAAGTTTAGGAAAGGAGGTGTACAATGAGTTTAGGCATTTTCTCCATAAAAACCATAAGTTAATTTGATGTTAATTAAGAATTCTTTGGTTGTAACCGATTGAATCTAGATATATATGCAACCCTTACTTTCTAAAATTTTCTAGTAAAAGTGACTAATCGATGATGTCATAAGTGGCAAAATAATGACGAATTTCACATTCTTAATTGCGTTTCTAAGAAATACCACACATAATGGTAATCATTAAAACATCAATATTTTAGTACACAAATAATTTGCAATGGTAGCTTATAGCATTGTTATTAAATATTCACTCATAATATCAACTTTCAAGTTTCAACAAATTACATTTACATTGTAAGAGATATTATTAACCATGAAATAAACTAGAGCCACACGACCAAACTCATAACATCAACTTTAAAGATTCAACAAATATTATTTATCATCAATGCATTAATTGTAAGAGATAATATCAACCATGAAATAAAATAGAGCCACAATACCAAAGAGTTGAAATTTATGATCAATAGTTCAAACTTCAATTATTAGGTAATGTTTACAAAACAAAAATAAATCTTGATCAATAGTTCAAACTTCAATTATTAGCTAATGTTTACAAAAGAAAAATAAATCTAGGTTTACAAAATGTTTAAAAAAAATAAATAAGTCTAAGTTCTCAAGCTACAAGCTATAATCTAAATTGAAAAGGGAAAATTATTGTAGTATTTACTAAGATTTCTTAAGACTTTTGTTATGAGCAATTTTTAATCTCTTAGATGGATATATGCTTGTACTATATTGGGAGTAGAGCATAAAGAAACCAAGTGTAAATCATCCATTTCCAAAATACGTAGTGTACTACGAGCATTATATATATAGAGAGAGAGATTTTGAAGCATATGTATTCAAAAATACAAGTAAAATGGTGAATTAGTTGAAAATGTTAAAACATATATCTTATTTTTTCATGTGGTTCATGGCACCTGATGTCGGTGCTCGCTATGTCCATGGATAACCTCCCTGAAATTTGTGAGAGAAAATGAGGTGTCTGAGCATTTTCGAGATAGCGAGGGTTCAACAACAAGAGCCTCTTATAGACCCATTTAATGCCCCAACATGTCACTTACAAGGAATTAAACTTAGGTGGGGAGGGTAACAATCATTCCTCCCAACCACCCAAGCTACATCTAATGGAAAAAAGATAGATATTTATAACAACTTAAAGGTAATCATTAAATCATCAACCATTTGGTACACAAAAAAAATCAAATATGTTATAACTTTTGCCATTACCATCAAATGATCAATAATAACATCAACCTTCAAGTTTAATAGATATGATTTCTTCATGATCTTTCTAGTAAATTAATGATATTAATCACTAAAACATCAATCATTTATTACAAAATAACTTTAAGACCTCGCAATTATAACTTATAGCATTACTATCAAATGATCAACCATAACATCAACTTTTAAGTTTCAATTTTAACACATAAAATTTATCATCAAACAAACTATAAGAAATAACATCAACCATGAAATGATACAAGGAACATACCAAAGAATTGAAATATGAAACCAATAGTTGAAACTTAAACTATCATCAAATGTTTACAAAAGATAAATAATTATAATTTTCAAAGCTAAATTCTAAATTGAAAAGGGAAAATTCTTATAGTATATAGTAAACTTTCTTAAGGATCTTGCCACAATAAATTTTTAATCTTGTATCCTATGGTATGGTTATAGCAACACGAATTATTTCAGAGTGTCAATAATCATTTCACGAACATGTGGAATTATTCTAAGAACATGATCCTCTCCAAAGCGAGCTTTAGGAGAAGGAGTGCAAGGTAGGTTGAAGCATCCACAAAGCTAGGGATTGACATTTCTAAAGAGACATATAGTGGCTCCATAGTTCTCTAAGCATAATTTTAATGACCACTAGAAGAGAAAGCAATGTGCTTTTTCTATGTTCTATTTTTCTTTTTGGCTTTAAATGAATTTTTACACAACATTGAGCATTTTGAAAAATTTTAATCCCAATTTCATTGATTGAAGCATTAGTTAAGGGACATAGTTTTTGATAGTTACCTTTCATGTGCCAAATTTAAGGGACATAGTTTTTGATAGTTACCTTTCATGTGCCAATATATTTGGCACATACGTTTAGGTCATCAATGAGCAAGTTATTGTCTTTCTTGACATATTATTCTTATGTGTTTGAACAACATTTTGTTTTTTCTGAGTCTGTAAATGAATTTTTTACATAATGCAAGTTTTTAGGACAATATTTTTGGAAAATCTAAGGATGGTTCCTGGGCGATGGAATTCTTCCAATAGAATAATGCACCTTCTTCTACCTAGGGTTAGATACCTAACAACATTAGTCACAATTAAATGGTCACTTATTTTATGATATTTATTATGGAAATAATTTATCACTAAACCATGGAGCACCACTATACAAATCTGTAAAAAATAAATCATTAATTTTTTCCACAATGATTATTATATTTTGTATTAAATAATTTTATGGTTAATCCCCTATAGTGGTGTAATACAAAAAATATAGGATGGTTGTAGCTAATTACCAGTATAGATCCAAATCCTAGGCTTTATCAAGCACCGAGAGGGATCAAATCTCCCAAGGTGCAAACCTCTCCTTGAATAGCTCCTAAAGTCTCTAGTTTAAGTCTCATATTTACTTTTTACTTTGTATTAAAAGTAAAAAGTAAAGCCTCTAGTTTAAGTCTCATATTTACTTTTTACTTTGTATTATTCTTTTTTGTTTATGGCCGACATAATATTTACCACCTAATCCTAAGCTCTAAAGTCTCTAGTTTAAGTCTCATATTTACTTTTTACTTTGTATTATTCTTTTTTGTTTATCGCTGACATAATATTTATTACTTTTTACTTTGTATTATTCTTTTTCGTTTACTTTGTATTATTTTGTTACTATACAAACACTCGACAAACACACGACACATGTTACAAGATCTCCCTCATACTGGGCTGTATAGTACCTCTCGGCGCAACAAGAGTAATGCCATTTTTCATTCAAAAATCTTACACCATATGAGTAGTTCTCACAAATATAATGCCTTACAATCTATACTAACAAAACTACTACATGAAAAAATATAATGGCATTTTAAATTGATAAAAAATATATTTTTTCCCAAATTGGACCACCCAAGTCTCCATTGCATGATTTCATTGTGTATGGCCTTTGCAGTTTGCGTCTATGGATAATAATTCCCATTGTATCTTCCATATCTAGTTCAAGGGCGAGCATTGTGACTTGAGGGTTATCTCCATGAATACAAGATTTGTCACTTTGGGAAGGGTATCCAATTGATGCAAATGCTTGAGAAGGAGAATGATGGTTTACCTCTTATGGGATTTGTATATACCCCCCAACTCTAATAATTTGTGATTTCAATGCTCCAAGCCAAGGATCTAATTCTAGATAATGCCTGTAAGAAATGATCATGAAATAAGATAATTCAGTTTTTGTTTCTCTTAGTTTCAACAATTGAGTCATTGTGTCCATTGCACAATATCCTTAGCTTGCACTTACAATCCTCTTGCATCAAACCCATTTTGTAATGGATGTTTCCAGCCTACATTGACCCTTTGGTACTTCTTATTCACATCTCTATATGTTGCATTGCACCTCACACATAATTCAATATCTATGGTGACAATGACAATGACACGTAGTGACAAGAAGGGGAAGAAAATATGGGGCTAGCATAAGTGTTTCCAAGAGCACAACCTTTCCATCCATGACACCCTCAAACCCCATCACCTCTGTTAAATGGAAGCAAGAACCAATAAGAGATAAATTAGAAGAAACTACAACATGAGTACCTTTCTTAAATTCACACTTTGGAGAGGATATAACACGGTATAAGTTGTGCTAGTGTTAACTTCCCATCATTTCCAAGGTCCATGATGAGCATTGGAAGTTGTAAATACCTTGTCATAAATATGAGGATTGTGGGAGGTGTGCAAAGGTCGATGTTGCCCATTAATCATCATAAAACTAACCTCTAAAAATAATCCTACATTGGATTGGACATATGCCATTGTATTCCTAGATCATAAAACCTAGAAAAAGGAAAACAATCCAAATCCTACAGTGAATTGCTACTACAATTATTTGATGATGGAGGAGTCACCTAGGACTGTTACTTTATCAATGTATTTATCCTTGAGAGGTTTAAGGCCTTGCTAGGTTGCTAAAGCCTCTACTTCATTATTAAATGTTATCATAAGTCCCCATTTGTATTCTAGTTCATTATGTCCTTTGAGTTTAAATAAAGCCCTCGACATTTACCACCCATGGGTTTCTTTAGATTCTCCATCAAAGAATGGTGAGTATTCTTTCTTTGATCTTTCCACCTCTAAAAGTCATCATCTCCCAATCTAGTTTTTCACTTGTCTGATTAGGACAATTTTATTTCTTGACCTTTGATTGACTCTATTTTCTTAGTAAACAAAAGTTTTACCCAATTTTGTTTCTCAGTTTCTTAGTTGTCAATTGATGTTTTTTCTAAAAGGAAAAAACTCGCTTACTTGCATAATAAATTTGAAAGTAATAAACTAGTTTAACATATATAAAGGATAGATAAATAATAGATGATGCTTGTTACAAATGACAGCCCACACACACACACATTCAAATATTCCATAAACTGCCTAGGTGTCCTTTTATGAAAAGTTCTGTCTTTTTAATAAGAGCATTTTCTTAATTTATATTTTAATATTCATTTAGTATTTTTGCACATATTATTTACCTTTTATTTTATTATTAATTTATAGTTTTATTATTTTTCCTACCTTTTTGTCTATAACATTTCCCTCCCTTTTTTGAGATAATTTGTCCTCAAAGCAATTTTCATCATTTTAACTTCCATAGTGGTGAGTCATCTCAGTTATGTATTGTGGCTGCATACTTGTGAAGTTCTTGATTTGTGTGTTTCTTGAGAGGCTAATGTAGATTTCCTAAGGCATATGATTTGTAGATACTCCCTTTCCATCTGAATTCCATGAACTTTTCTTGGATTTTTAGCATAGTGTAACGCCCCATATTTCGACTAGACAGGTTTATCCGTGACACATATTGAACTTTATTTTCTTATTATCTGTTGGACTTAACTAGACTGGGTAAACTATACTTATGACACGATACACCCGATTATATGTTGCTACCATGTGTATGTCGTTACTATGTTATGTTGTCACTATGAATATGATGTTATGATATTATGATCTTACTATGTTCATGCAGTTAATAGGTTATGGTTATCATGAGATTCGTTTCTTTTATGATGACGATATATATGTTTTAACGTTTTCATTAATGGAATGTGAAATATATGATGTTATACGTGGATGCCGTCCTATGATGAAATTGATTGAATTGTTATATGTCATGCATACCTGTGATGAGCTAAAATTGTGGCGTGAAATAAAACGATGTTGATGATATAGATCAATTGGCGATCGAATGGAAATGCTTGTTATAAAATGTGTATTTTGCGAAATACTAACCTACAGGATACAAGGGCTATGGGATAGCGAGATACTTGATCTAATACATGGGATAAGAAATTTTCCATGCAGTAAAAGCTTAGCAACCAAAATTGATGATACGATGACACAAACCGATAATCTCGATAGCAGCAAAGTATGAGTCGATAAGGGCGTAGGCCCAGTCTGTTGAGAGGGATGGATGTGTTTCCCACCCTAGGTTTCCATGATACCCGAGGTCGTGGGAGGGCCGTGCTGAGACACGCTCCCCATGTTGTTGTGATGACGATGGTCGGATGCCTGCTAGGGGAGGATAGGTCCGCTGTTCAGCCGACGCTATCGCTCTCAGGTTCTATGTGGTCAGGTCGGTGAGTCCGACATCCACTTTTGTACTAGCAGAGGAAGGATAGGGAGGATGGAGGACGTAGGTTATGATGGGAGGATATGTTAGTTAGTACTGTTGAGGGTTGGATATTCCTTGATCTTTAGTTAGTGGGAGTAGATACCCTTCCTGTACTTGATTGATTAAACTAATGTAAACATAAAGACAATGATGTTAAATCGTAAAGGGTTAACTGTTAAATAACCAAGGATGTTAAAGTAATTATACTATATATTATGCTTGCTCTTCTGCATGGGGGTAAATACTATTATTAGTTAGCAGGTATGCATAGGCGGAATGGGGTTTGTTTATAGTACACATCCGACATGTGCATACACTGGCCATGCATGCACACCTTGTACGTGTACAATATTACTGGTGTATAACATACTTGTCATGCTTGAATAGAAGTATAAATGTCATAGATAACTCAGTAAAGGATACATCAATCAACTTAGGTAATGAATGGTTAGGTTGTTAATGTGTAAATAAGTGAATTAGTAATTATATGAAAACATTGTAATAATAAATTAAGACAAGTGTCGTCAGTTAACATTGTCATAGGAGAACTGTTGTGAATAGGGTAATGATAGTGTCTAATTAATTAGTAAAATTGTTTAAGCCCTCACAAGTGCTTTGTTTATAAGAACAAGGATGCTATATTGATGATAGGGTGCTCACGGGATAAACAAATAATTAAGAATACTATGATTAATTCACCTTTTATTATTGTTAAATGGTGATTTAATTATTATTATTAATTAATAAATGGTGATTTAATTATTATTATTACTTAATTAATAATATTCCAGCAACATTTATATCCCTATCGTAACAATTGCAATATAAGTAAGATTTAAAATATTGATTTATAAATTAATATTGTGTGATTATTTCCATTTCAAAAGTTAGCCATAATAGGATAATCATTCTTGAATGGATGTGATGTGAAGGAATAGGTATTAAATATTATTTATTTATTCAGTATGAGTCTTAAAGTTTAAGTTACATGATAAGTTATCTTGTCGGATTGGTAAAACCATTAAGACATGCCTTGTCCCAAACTGAAAAGTCAAACTAGAACATATATTATTGCATTATTTTATTCAAAAAACACTAAGTGCAAATATGGTGAATAAATGGAGAATTATTAAAATAGATCTCGAATAGAGAACCCGTAGGTAATATCTCCTACCCTAATAAATACTTACCATCGAATAATTAAAGTACAATAAATTTACTGTGAGTGCATTAATTGTCGGTGCATTAAGTGAAGAAATATATTATTATATTGTAAACTTGTATAAATGTTAAAGTTAGGGGATTTAATGATTGAAGGGCTCGAGAGAGGGAATTTGGGGCGGTGGAGTAAGCCTCAAGTCTTCTCGAGGAAGGAAAGGTATTTAGGGAAGGGTGAAGGGAGAAGAAGGGGGGTTTTTTTGGGGGAGAACTATGATTTTGGAGGTGGAGCTGAGGAAGGGATAAACTCCAACTCCAAGGAGGAGGTGGAAAAATCATAGGGAAAACTGCACCTATGGAAATATAGTAAGGAATGATGCTCTCGGGATTATCGGTTTGTGGGCTCGGGGGCTAGGAAACCCGTCGGTTTCCTAGGGCCAGCATGATAAGAGCTGGTCGGTAGGGTGGTTCATTCAATCGGTTGCTAAGCTTTAAAGACAAAAATCTGGAAGGAAATCTACAGCAAGCTATGAGACAATCTACAAACTTCAAACTTCTGGAAACAGGTATTTTCCTTGTCAACTATTAGTTTATTATGCTGAAACATACTCTTATACTCTTATGCTGAAATATGTACATGAAATAAAATCCTAACATGTCACGTTATTTTTACATCTGTAAGTATGTTAATGACTAGAAACGAGAAAGTGCTTATACTAAGGTTAGGAAATTTTCATTTGAATAGCGATCAATTTATCAGAAATGTATACGAAATTTCAATTGAACAACATAAAATAAGCTTGTCATGTGCTCTGCAAAAAACCAGAGCACTACAGATGGTATCAGAGCGACTTGTTCGGACTCTTGAACCTAAAAGCCTATTCATGCTTCATCTCATCATGGTTAAACAGAAAAATCTACTTGCTAATTTACCTACTTGACCTCCAGCCATAGTAAGCTTCTAAGGTACCTGCACAACGATAATAGGAATAACATCAGAAAAATGTATATATAATTATATTTTAATTCTTTTATAACTATTGGCGTGCACAAAAAAAAAAAAAAACTAGTATGAATGAGAAAGAACAAATAAAAGAGTTATATATATATATATATATATATATATATATATATATATATATTATGAAAATGAAAAGATCAAGAAAACAGTGAGGATCTCCGTGCCTTCTGTGTGAAAACGTTCACCCTGCTTCTCTCAAGCAAAGATGCAGATTTGGAACTTTTTTTTTTCACTGCAAATTTACCATATTCCAAACTAAGCAGTTTTGGGACTCTCTTTGGCCTGTTGTCTTGGCCCCTATATGGAAGTTTTGTCAATGTTGGCCATAGAAACTAATTACAAATGTATTGCTTGAGATCTAATAACTTGTTATTATATCATAAACATTACAGGATATTGGAATCACCTAATAATGGAAACTACTACCTTAGTCACCATCTCCATATCGTCTTGTTTACTTGTGAGCTTTACTTATAAAAATATTATAAAGATAAAATAAATACTAATTCAATATTTTCTACACCATAAAATTATGTATCAAACTAAATAGTATTTGGCCGACCAATCTAGATTGAAATCCCTAATTTATCCTGTACAGCTTGTCATTAAAAATATACTCGTGCATGTAGCATCTACAGCTACAACGATTACCTTTTCATTGGGCACAATTATATGTTATTTAACTTTCGAGAAAAAAAAAAATTATATGTTATTTAGTTCTGATATAGACAACGTCGTGTGGCAAGGAAGAGGGTGGTTGCAGCATATATCACATCGTCAGGCTGCTCGTGGAAACTTTTATTATTATTAATTAATTATAAAATTTTGAGCAGAGCAGATTTTATGCGGGTGATCTGAAATTTCCAGATTTTGAAATTTTGAAACAAAGTAATGTCTGAGATTTCTGAGATATTAGAGATTGAGTATCCAATGTTTCCCTGTGTTTTTCTGATGCCTGCTATCCTATTGAGCAAGCCTGACAGGTGGGAAAACCACCACCAAAAAAAAAAAAAAAAAGCAATAATATTATAATAGTAATACCAAGTTTCTAGCAGCAAAATACTTAAATGACGAATGTATGAGATAAAAATTACAATGCAAAGAAATACAGTAGGCATGCAGACAATGCACAAGCATTTAAGTGGAGAAACCCTCTCGGAGTGTAAAAAAAATTCCCACCACCAACAAAATCAGTTTTATTAGAAAAGAATAATGGTTACAGAGTTGCTTATCTCAGGTTTATTGTGAATCTGGCTGTTGTCGCTGCCTATAGACAGATGTGAATCTCCTTCAGAAAACCTGGGATCTCCATCTCTACTTATCTCCTTTTTTTTGTCAACGTGGGTTGGCTATAGCAGCTAGCTGCGTGTTAATTTTAGGGTTGGTGCCGAAGCCACGGGAAATATAAATGATAACCTTGGAAGAATCATATAAATCCTTCTAAAATTTGAGAAGAAGAATTCGATTCTAGTAGGGGAGAAGAACCTGAAGTTGTATAAAAAGAAAAAAAGAACTGAAAAAAAAAAAAAAACTGAAATGAAACTCAGCGCTCAGCTTGAGTGAATTAAGGGCTGGATGGGCAATGTTCAATCATTTTATGCTTTTAAAAATTTGTAGAGCAATAAAAAGAAATAAACCAAAATTCAATATGTTGATTATGATCCCTAGATTTAAAATAATGGCATATTTGATGCGTTTCAATACGGATTTGTTTTTTTTTAAACATTAAAATAACTGCAGAACTTGGAAAGAATAAGAAACAAGGGAGAACCTAATAAACAATCTTGGAGTTGGCTTGGGAAAATAGGTAGAGGAGCACAACTACTTTTGACGAAAAGGAAGAATAGTTGGCTATCTCCAGTGAAAAGGGTAGGGTATAGCGGACACACCTTTAATATCTAGAATTTACTAGTAAAAGGACAAGACCCTCTTTCTTTGCTAAAGCGTAATTATATAAGGAATGACTGGAATAATAAACCACATGATGCATTTTAAAGGGCGTTTTATGCTCAAAACATAGCATTATATTAACCTAGTCCCGCCCTGTCCTGTAAAAACTAGGCTTTTTTTTATGTTGTAAATAAATAAAGGAAATATCTTCTTTCAATATATTGAAAATATAGGTTTGCTGCTGCCGGTTTCACTGTTTCACTAGATGGGTCGCTGGTGTAGTTTGGGATGTCTGCCAGCAGCCCTTGGTTCTTGGACCATACGGGGTGGTTAATATCCTAGCAAGCACGGTCCCACTCAAACTAAAAACAATTTTGCCATCCTGCCTATTTGTTCGAAACGTTGTTAAATAGTCATTCTTAATCATAAGATGACGAGTTAGTGAATGCTTTTCACCTCGAATATTTTTTGTTGTTTATTCAAAAGTTAAGAGACTTCTTCTTGAATTGATCTTGCAAAGAAAGAGTTCCACCAGACTTGCCAAAACCAATGTTAAGTTCATGGGATCGACGCTTTCCTAGATTACCAATTAATTCCGCAGCTTGCTGGTCGATCTGGAGAATTACATAATTTACTAAAAATGAAATTGAAATCTAATTATGAATTTCAACTGAATTCAATCAAATTAATGCAGTCGGGGTTAGCAGGATAGAAAATCCCCCGGCATCCATTGGGTAAAGTTAGCAGCAGAACTCAGATGGTAATCTATAGAATTAAGTAATTACTTTAAGGCAACAGAGAGAACGCTGTTGGCGTTTGTACCATATAAAACTTCAAATTGATAAGCAAATCGGGCCAGAAATGGTAAATGTAACTGTAAAACGTGGCTATGGGGATTATCATTTGTGAAATCATGTGGGCTTTGAAGTCCCAGCTTACCAATACCAAAGCCCAATGCATAAGCATTAAGTCAAATATGAAAGCAACTCTCACTCTTTCATGGTTAGTTGACAGATATTTAATCCAGATAGCTAAGTGGCGTTCAGAAGAGCCTTTGGGTATTGAACGTCCAGATTTCGCGTCAGTTTGGTTGGGCTCAGACTACACTAGTCTCGCTGCTGGCTAGAGACTAATATTATTGGGCCCAGCCCTAGCCCTCGATAACGGAGAGCTTAGCAAGTGACTGAGGGTCAAGTCGAGAGGGGCCAACCCGCGCCACTACAACTCCAACGCCAGGCACAAGGGTGCTACCTTCCTTCGTTACTTTAATAATTTAATAATACTCAGAGAATATACTATTGGGCTCCTGGGATTGATTGGAGAGTGAACCCGAACTACTAAGGTCGCCAAAGGAAGGATCCCACAAGGGGCGCATTATTGTCCAACACTAATTAATATGAATTAAAATCCAACAGATAATCCACCCTAGATAATCATACAATGATCATTCTATGGTAGATGTAATATCACGCGTCTGCCCTGTATACAGAGACCCTACTTCTATTGACAGTAACTGTAGAAAACCTTTATTAGGGTGGAATTCACGGCCTTCTAGGTATGTGCATTATACAATGGCTTTCAGCCTCATCTCCTTAGGGAAAGATATTCCTTACCGGGTTCTTAATTAGAATTTTTCTGTGTTTAATCTCTACGGGAACTGGGTAATCACCCAATGTATAATATATCCATAAAATTATTAACAACCTTTCAAGGCATTAGGCGTTGAGCCTTGTTACTTGTTGCAATACTTTTAACTCTATGCATGAACAGCGATATCAATGCACAACTATACAGAGATCACTATCTTTGGTTAGGGTTCTATAAGCAATTAAATGGTGCAATACTTATGGTTATAATTAGATCTCTATCATGCGTTGCGCAGGAGTTTAAATAGGTAACTACTAAGCACAGGATGCAGCGACACCAATTTTTTATTGCACATTTTAAACTCCAAAAGAATTAAGTATACGCTCCAACTAATCAATCCGCAGAAACAATTTGTGCAGTAAACCACGGATCATTCACCCAAAAAAAAAAAAAAAATATATATATATATATATATATATAATAAATAATAATAATAATGCCAACCTTGAAGGAAACAAACACAGCATTGCAAAACTAGGACAGGGGATTACCTCCTAATGGAAATGTTCGGTTTAGTTTACCGAATCTAGAAGGAAAACATCCACGAGGATAGAAACCCTAACTCTTTTCAAGATGAAATAAAACACATAAATAAAAATACTCCTTATCCACAAGCATAGACGTGACAGGTGCAAGATTTCTCAAATTGCGTCTTGCATCTTCTGAAGAAATTTCGATGGTATACGAAAAGGGTTCATCCGAGTTCAAACTTAATTTATAGCTCCTTCCTTACCTAGGGTCACGGACAATACAAAATCATTAATTAATGAAGGAAGACTTATTATAAACTAACAAGGCTCTGCGCATTTCACCAAAGCGTGATACCAACGCAGGTACAACTACAAGCCGAAAGGGTAGCGAACAAACACTAAGTTGCTTATTAACCATATCCTGGGTCTAATGCAGAAATCACCAAAATAAAGGACTTAGGGAGATACACATTCTCTGAGATGCTATGTAAGAATCCAATGGCCTAAACAGAACTCGCCTTACCGGTAACAACCTAGGGAAAAAAATTGTATTCCCTACGTTATTGTAAACAAATGGCTACGAAGTTCAGAAAACACTTACTATTCAGTCATTCGATTTCCAAAAATTTATCTGTCACCGAGCACAACTGGGCGTTGAAGCAGATTTCCCTTCTTCCTTTCTAGCATACCAAAAACGAATGCACCCCCTAGACTATGCCGAGATCACCTGCCACTCTCCAAAACTTCTCCCTCCTAGCATTGAGGCGTTGCCAAATGCCCCTTAGGGCGGTGAAGCTGTAAAAGAAAACAATAATGGTGAATCAACAAAGAGGGAGGTTATGGCGAAGGCCTGAAAATTTAGCCGAGCGGCTGCTTGGAGTTGCAGAGCCCACGTGGGGAAAATTCGGTAAGGAAAGTGAAAGCCTGTGAAAAGTTTACCCTTTTTAGGTCTTGGTCCTTTAATTATTTTTTATTGCATGTTGGCCGCGTGTAGCCTTCATAGAGTGACTCTTTGTCCGGGGTGAAGCTTATCCGAATATGTTTTTAAATTAAACATATTTATATATATTCTGAATCGTTCATGGATTATGAAAATGTTGATTTAAATAATTTAATTAATGGTTAGTCAAAGTTTATTTTTATTTTTGTTATATATTATTAATTATTTTTAATATATTAATTAAATTGTTTAATTAAATTTGTCCCTATAGTTAAATTTTGAATACATTAAAGTTAAACTCTCAAATATAAATAAAGAATTATAAAATCAAAATGTATAATTTATTTAAAATCTATATTCCTTACTTATGTGCTAAGATTAATTTAAATTTAAGTTTAAACATAGGGTTAGCAATAAGTCTAAGTAATTAGTTAAATAACCTAATGACTTTGTAGGGTTAAATTGCAAAGTAATTTGAATTAGATATAAGGTTAGGAGGTGACTTTGGCTAGATTGAATTTAGGTTTGGTACGAGGCTCTATATGTTGGTTTCCTTATGATACTATAAGACGAGGCTAGGTCATGCCCCTAAAATTCCAAAGTTCCATAGGACGGGAGAGAGGCCATATGTTTCGTATTATGTGTGAGATAATATGCGACTAATGAAAACATTAAAGGTACTATGGATGCATTTGAAGAACATTAAGGAGGAATGGTGCAATATAATGTCTAGACATGTAACATCGAAGGGACTAAGAGTTTTGAAAATGATAATGATATCAAATATATGTGACAAGTAAACACAACATAAGTAAAGTATGCCACTTAATTACCATAAGAGCGAGTGATAGGGATAGAAGGAGTAGTACACAAATGAAGAAGTCTTTCAAGCCCTATAATAAGAACTAGTGTAGAAATATGAAGTTGAATAGATGAATGACATTTCAAAATTGTTATAGCAAACGATATGGCGAGCATGGGTCGGTTGATCCATTATTGAACTTCTAGGATGGCTTAGCAAGAGGAAAGCCGTGAGGGAGCTAGAGATATGTAGGAGTGGTTAGAAATCACCATGGATAATATCAATGAAGGCATGGCGTATAACTATTAATATTACAAGGTATAAATTGAGAAAATAATATAAGAACAATTATAGTTATAAGAGTAAGAATTGCATGGTAGTATTATAGATTGTAATGATGGCCCTTGTAGGAAGTAAAAAAAAAAATTTTAAAACATTTTGGGCATCTTCTATTACCCTTGCTAGTAGGCATATTTGAGCATCTCTGATGAACACTATATATAATAGGATTGCGTCCTAGGTGAAATAACATACTTCCCAAGAGAATTTATGATGGAAATAATCACGAGGATTGCGTCCTAGGATATAATGATTTGATGCTTTGATCATGGACACATAATCAATCATTGTAATAACACGTCAAGGTCGAGGTCTGGGTTGACCACCTTCACCTTCACCTCCATGCAGAAAGGATTATATGTCTCCATTGATATCAACAACTCGCAAAATAAGAACAAAGCTTGATGCCACGTAAGTGTGTTGGATTCACGTTAGTATCATGTGAGGTGGTCATAGTGCATAATGTGTGTAGGTATCCATACGATCCATAGAGATTAATAAGCGTATGTATAGGAAACCTAGATTTATGACAACAAATACAAGTTTATAGTATGATAGATACTGGTAAATGCCTTTACGTTGTGCGAATAAGAACAAATTAGCTATAAAATTATTAGAAGTAACGGTTCCCCTTCTAATTATATCACATGGAAAAGGAGAGATCAATGGTTAAAGTTGATAACATTTGCATTCTAATATGGTATAGTCCCAAAAGCCTTGTAACCATAATAGTTCTCCTAGTTTAGTGAATGTTACAATACTTTTGTTATTGCTTATTATCAATAAGGGAATAATAATGTAGGACCTTAGGATTTAAAGGACATGAACCTTCTCCCCTAAGAGAGGTATGCCAATCTTAAGGGTCCTTGGTAGTTGCGTGTTGAGTGAATACAAATTATGAGTTCTAAAGACCTCCATGTTAAATTGTTGATTATTTCGTGCTAAGTTGGATCAATTTAATCTTTGTGATGAGTAAACCTCTCTGATGTTATAACTTAAAGGATATTGTTAAACGGTAAAAAGTAGGATACTAAGGTGGATAACACTTGATTATAACCTTAAGCATTCTAGATATAATATTAAGATTCGATAGAAGGATTAATCTAAATGTTTCTTTAATTATTAGAATACATATCAGCGGATAAAAGAAGTAAAACCATAAGATAATATCGACATATTCAGTCAAGTCAAAGCTAAGTAGGAAAAGTTTGTCCAGCATCTGCTACTTGCAAGAATGGAGAGATTATGCGTCAAGATTTTCCCTGCATTATTATGACCATAACTTCGGGACGAAGTTTCCTGAAGGGTGGGTGTATGTAACGCCCCATATTTCGACTAGACAGGTTTATCCGTTACACATATTGAACTTTATTTTCTTATTATCTGTTGGACTTAACTAGACTGGGTGAACTATACTTATGACACGATACACCCAATTATATGTTGCTACCATGTGTATGTCGTTACTATGTTATGTTGTCACTATGAATATGATGTTATGATATTATGATCTTACTATGTTCATGCAGTTAATAGGTTATGGTTATCATGAGATTCGTTTCTTTTATGATGACGATATATATGTTTTAACGTTTTCATTAATGGAATGTGAAATATATGATGTTATACGTGGATGCCGTCCTATGATGAAATTGATTGAATTGTTATATGTCATGCATACCTGTGATGAGCTAAAATTGTGGCGTGAAATAAAACGATGTTGATGATATAGATCAATTGGCGATCGAATGGAAATGCTTGTTATAAAATGTGTATTTTGCGAAATACTAACCTACAGGATACAAGGGCTATGGGATAGCGAGATACTTGATCTAATACATGGGATAAGAACTTTTCCATGCAGTAAAAGCTTAGCAACCAAAATTGATGATACGATGACACAAACCGATAATCTCGATAGCAGCAAAGTATGAGTCGATAAGGGCGTAGGCCCAGTCTGTTGAGAGGGATGGATGTGTTTCCCACCCGAGGTCGTGGGAGGGCCGTGCTGAGACACGCTCCCCATGTTGTTGTAATGACGATGGTCGGATGCCTGCTAGGGGAGGATAGGTCCGCTGTTCAGCCGACGCTATCGCTCTCAGGTTCTATGTGGTCAGGTCGGTGAGTCCGACATCCACTTTTGTACTAGCAAAGGAAGGATAGGGAGGATGGAGGACGTAGGTTATGATGGGAGGATATGTTAGTTAGTACTGTTGAGGGTTGGATATTCCTTGATCTTTAGTTAGTGGGAGTAGATACCCTTCCTGTACTTGATTGATTAAACTAATGTAAACATAAAGACAATGATGTTAAATCGTAAAGGGTTAACTGTTAAATAACCAAGGATGTTAAAGTAATTATACTATATATTATGCTTGCTCTTCTGCATGGGGGTAAATACTATTATTAGTTAGCAGGTATGCATAGGCGGAATGGGGTTTGTTTATAGTACACATCCGACATGTGCATACACTGGCCATGCATGCACACCTTGTACGTGTACAATATTACTGGTGTATAACATACTTGTCATGCTTGAATAGTAGTATAAATGTCATAGATAACTCAGTAAAGGATACATCAATCAACTTAGGTAATGAATGGTTAGGTTGTTAATGTGTAAATAAGTGAATTAGTAATTATATGAAAACATTGTAATAATAAATTAAGACAAGTGTCGTCAGTTAACATTGTCATAGGAGAACTGTTGTGAATAGGGTAATGATAGTGTCTAATTAATTAGTAAAATTGTTTAAGCCCTCACAAGTGCTTTGTTTATAAGAACAAGGATGCTATATTGATGATAGGGTGCTCACGGGATAAACAAATAATTAAGAATACTATGATTAATTCACCTTTTATTATTGTTAAATGGTGATTTAATTATTATTATTAATTAATAAATGGTGATTTAATTATTATTATTACTTAATTAATAATATTCCAGCAACATTTATATCCCTATCGTAACAATTGCAATATAAGTAAGATTTAAAATATTGATTTATAAATTAATATTGTGTGATTATTTCCATTTCAAAAGTTAGCCATAATAGGATAATCATTCTTGAATGGATGTGATGTGAAGGAATAGGTATTAAATATTATTTATTTATTCAGTATGAGTCTTAAAGTTTAAGTTACATGATAAGTTATCTTGTCGGATTGGTAAAACCATTAAGACATGCCTTGTCCCAAACTGAAAAGTCAAACTAGAACATATATTATTGCATTATTTTATTCAAAAAACACTAAGTGCAAATATGGTGAATAAATGGAGAATTATTAAAATAGATCTCGAATAGAGAACCCGTAGGTAATATCTCCTACCCTAATAAATACTTACCATCGAATAATTAAAGTACAATAAATTTACTGTGAGTGCATTAATTGTCGGTGCATTAAGTGAAGAAATATATTATTATATTGTAAACTTGTATAAATGTTAAAGTTAGGGGATTTAATGATTGAAGGGCTCGAGAGAGGGAATTTGGGGCGGTGGAGTAAGCCTCAAGTCTTCTCGAGGAAGGAAAGGTATTTAGGGAAGGGTGAAGGGAGAAGAAGGGGGGTTTTTTTGGGGGAGAACTGTGATTTTGGAGGTGGAGCTGAGGAAGGGGTAAACTCCAACTCCAAGGAGGAGGTGGAAAAATCATAGGGAAAACTGCACCTATGGAAATATAGTAAGGAATGATGCTCTCGGGATTATCGGTTTGTGGGCTCGGGGGCTAGGAAACCCGTCGGTTTCCTAGGGCCAGCATGATAAGAGCTGGTCGGTAGGGTGGTTCATTCAATCGGTTGCTAAGCTTTAAAGACAAAAATCTGGAAGGAAATCTACAGCAAGCTATGAGACAATCTACAAACTTCAAACTTCTGGAAACAAGTATTTTCCTTGTCAACTATTAGTTTATTATGCTGAAACATACTCTTATACTCTTATGCTGAAATATGTACATGAAATAAAATCCTAACATGTCACGTTATTTTTACATCTGTAAGTATGTTAATGACTAGAAACGAGAAAGTGCTTATACTAAGGTTAGGAAATTTTCATTTGAATAGCAATCAATTTATCAGAAATGTATACGAAATTTCAATTGAACAACATAAAATAAGCTTGTCATGTGCTATGCCAAAAACCAGAGCACTACAGATGGTATCAGAGCGACTTGTTCGGACTCTTGAACCTAAAAGCCTATTCATGCTTCATCTCATCATGGTTAAACAGAAAAATCTACTTGCTAATTTACCTACTTGACCTCCAGCCATAGTAAGCTTCTAAGGTACCTGCACAACGATAATAGGAATAACATCAGAAAAATGTATATATAATTATATTTTAATTCTTTTATAACTATTGGGGTGCACAAAAAAAAAAAAACTAGTATGAATGAGCAAGAACAAATAAAAGAGTTATATATATATATATATATATTATGAAAATGAAAAGATCAAGAAAACAATGAGGATCTCCGTGCCTTCTGTGTGAAAACGTTCACCCTGCTTCTCTCAAGCAAAGATGCAGATTTGGAACTTTTTTTTTTTCACTGCAAATTTACCATATTCCAAACTAAGCAGTTTTGGGACTCTCTTTGGCCTGTTGTCTTGGCCCCTATATGGAAGTTTTGTCAATGTTGGCCATAGAAACTAGTTACAAATGTATTGCTTGAGATCTAATAACTTGTTATTATATCATAAACATTACAGGATATTGGAATCACCTAATAATGGAAACTACTACCTTAGTCACCATCTCCATATCGTCTTGTTTACTTGTGAGCTTTACTTATAAAAATATTATAAAGATAAAATAAATACTAATTCAATATTTTCTACACCATAAAATTATGTATCAAACTAAATAGTATTTGGCCGACCAATCTAGATTGAAATCCCTAATTTATCCTGTACAGCTTGTCATTAAAAATATACTCGTGCATGTAGCATCTACAGCTACAACGATTACTTTTTCATTGGGCACAATTATATGTTATTTAACTTTCGAGAAAAAAAAAATTATATGTTATTTAGTTCTGATATAGACAACGTCGTGTGGCAAGGAAGAGGGTGGTTGCAGCATATATCACATCGTCAGGCTGCTCGTGGAAACTTTTATTATTATTAATTAATTATAAAATTTTGAGCAGAGCAGATTTTATGCGGGTGATCTGAAATTTCCAGATTTTGAAATTTTGAAACAAAGTAATGTCTGAGATTTCTGAGATATTAGAGATTGAGTATCCAATGTTTCCCTGTGTTTTCCTGATGCCTGCTATCCTATTGAGCAAGCCTGACAGGTGGGAAAACCACCACCAAAAAAAAAAAAAAAAAGCAATAATATTATAATAGTAATACCAAGTTTCTAGCAGCAAAATACTTAAATGACGAATGTATGAGATAAAAATTACAATGCAAAGAAATACAGTAGGCATGCAGACAATGCACAAGCATTTAAGTGGAGAAACCCTCTCGGAGTGTAAAAAAAATTCCCACCACCAACAAAATCAGTTTTATTAGAAAAGAATAATGGTTACAGAGTTGCTTATCTCAGGTTTATTGTGAATCTGGCTGTTGTCGCTGCCTATAGACAGATGTGAATCTCCTTCAGAAAACCTGGGATCTCCATCTCTACTTATCTCCTTTTTTTTGTCAACGTGGGTTGGCTACAGCAGCCAGCTGCGTGTTAATTTTAGGGTTGGTGCCGAAGCCACGGGAAATATAAATGATAACCTTGGAAGAATCATATAAATCCTTCTAAAAGTTGAGAAGAAGAATTCGATTCTAGTAGGGGAGAAGAACCTGAAGTTGTATAAAAAGAAAAAAAGAACTGAAACAAAAAAAAAACTGAAATGAAACTCAGCGCTCAGCTTGAGTGAATTAAGGGTTGGATGGGCAATGTTCAATCATTTTGTGCTTTTAAAAATTTGTAGAGCAATAAAAAGAAATAAACCAAAATTCAATATGTTGATTATGATCCCCAGATTTAAAATAATGGCATATTTGATGCGTTTCAATACGGATTTGTTTTTTTTTAAACATTAAAATAACTGCAGAACTTGGAAAGAATAAGAAACAAGGGAGAACCTAATAAACAATCTTGGAGTTGGCTTGGGAAAATAGGT
This sequence comes from Larix kaempferi, assembly GCA_027924585.1. Classification (NCBI taxonomy): domain Eukaryota; kingdom Viridiplantae; phylum Streptophyta; class Pinopsida; order Pinales; family Pinaceae; genus Larix; species Larix kaempferi. Next base: position 2,775,306 of record BSBM01000573.1, read on the forward strand.
AGAGGAGCACAACTACTTTTGACGAAAAGGAAGAATAGTTGGCTATCTCCAGTGAAAAGGGTAGGGTATAGCGGACACACCTTTAATATCTAGAATTTACTAGTAAAAGGACAAGACCCTCTTTCTTTGCTAAAGCGTAATTATATAAGGAATGACTGGAATAATAAACCACATGATGCATTTTAAAGGGCGTTTTATGCTCAAAACATAGCATTATATTAACCTAGTCCCGCCCTGTCCTGTAAAAACTAGGCTTTTTTTTATGTTGTAAATAAATAAAGGAAATATCTTCTTTCAATATATTGAAAATATAGGTTTGCTGCTGCCGGTTTCACTGTTTCACTAGATGGGTCGCTGGTGTAGTTTGGGATGTCTGCCAGCAGCCCTTGGTTCTTGGACAATACGGGGTGGTTAATATCCTAGCAAGCACGGTCCCACTCAAACTAAAAACAATTTTTCCATCCTGCCTATTTGTTCGAAACGTTGTTAAATAGTCATTCTTAATCATAAGATGACGAGTTAGTGAATGCTTTTCACCTCGAATATTTTTTGCTGTTTATTCAAAAGTTAAGAGACTTCTTCTTGAATTGATCTTGCAAAGAAAGAGTTCCACCAGACTTGCCAAAACCAATGTTAAGTTCATGGGATCGACGCTTTCCTAGCTTACCAATTAATTCCGCAGCTTGCTGGTCGATCTGGAGAATTACATAATTTACTAAAAATGAAATTGAAATCTAATTATGAATTTCAACTGAATTCAATCAAATTAATGCAGTCGGGGTTAGCAGGATAGAAAATCCCCCGGCATCCATTGGGTAAAGTTAGCAGCAGAACTCAGATGGTAATCTATAGAATTAAGTAATTACTTTAAGGCAACAGAGAGAACGCTGTTGGCGTTTGTACCATATAAAACTTCAAATTGATAAGCAAATCAGGCCAGAAATGGTAAATGTAACTGTAAAACGTGGCTATGGGGATTATCATTTGTGAAATCATGTGGGCTTTGAAGTCCCAACTTACCAATACCAAAGCCCAATGCATAAGCGTTAAGTCAAATATGAAAGCAACTGTCACTCTTTCATGGTTAGTTGACAGATATTTAATCCAGATAGCTAAGTGGCCTTCAGAAGAGCCTTTGGGTATTGAACGTCCAGATTTCGCGTCAGTTTGGTTGGGCTCAGACTGCACTAGTCTCGCTGCTGGCTAGAGACTAATATTATTGGGCCCAGCCCTAGCCCTCGATAACGGAGAGCTTAGCAAGTGACTGAGGGTCAAGTCGAGAGGGGCCAACCCGCGCCACTACAACTCCAACGCCAGGCACAAGCGTGCTACCTTCCTTCGTTACTTTAATAATTTAATAATACTCAGAGACTATACTATTGGGCTCCTGGGATTTATTGGAGAGTGAACCCGAACTACTAAGGTCGCCAAAGGAAGGATCCCACAAGGGGCGCTCTATTGTCCAACACTAATTAATATGAATTAAAATCCAACAGATAATCCACCCTAGATAATCATACAATGATCATTCTATGGTAGATGTAATATCACGCGTCTGCCCTGTATACAGAGACCCTACTTCTATTGACAGTAACTGTAGAAAACCTTTATTAGGGTGGAATTCACGGCCTTCTAGGTATGTGCATTATACAATGGCTTTCAGCCTCATCTCCTTAGGGAAATATATTCCTTACCGGGTTCTTAATTAGAATTTTTCTGTGTTTAATCTCTACGGGAACTGGGTAATCACCCAATGTATAATATATCCATAAAATTATTAACAACCTTTCAAGGCATTAGGCGTTGAGCCTTGTTACTTGTTGCAATACTTTTAACTCTATGCATGAACAGCGATATCAATGCACAACTATACAGAGATCACTGTCTTTGGTTAGGGTTCTATAAGCAATTAAATGGTGCAATACTTATGGTTATAATTAGATCTCTATCATGCGTTGCGCAGGAGTTTAAATAGGTAACTACTAAGCACAGGATGCAGCGACACCAATTTTTTATTGCACATTTTAAAATCCAAAAGAATTAAGTATACGCTCCAACTAATCAATCCGCAGAAACAATTTGTGCAGTAAACCAGGGATCATTCACCCAAAAAAAAAAAAAAAATATATATATATATATATATATATATATATATATATATATATATATATATATATATATATATATATATATATAATAAATAATAATAATAATGCCAACCTTGAAGGAAACAAACACAGCATTGCAAAACTAGGACAGGGGATTACCTCCTAATGGAAATGTTCGGTTTAGTTTACCGAATCTAGAAGGAAAACATCCACGAGGATAGAAACCCTAACTCTTTTCAAGATGAAATAAAACACATAAATAAAACTACTCCTTATCCACAAGCATAGACGTGACAGGTGCAAGATTTCTCAAATTGCGTCTTGCATCTTCTGAAGAAATTTCGATGGTATACGAAAAGGGTTCATCCGGGTTCAAACTTAATTTATAGCTCTTGCCTTACCTAGGGTCACGGACAATACAAAATCATTAATTAATGAAGGAAGACTTATTATAAACTAACAAGACTCTGCGCATTTCACCAAAGCGTGATACCAACGCAGGTACAACTACAAGCCGAAAGGGTAGCAAACAAACACTAAGTTGCTTATTAACCATATCCTGGGTCTAATGCAGAAATCACCAAAATAAAGGACTTAGGGAGATACACATTCTCTGAGATGCTATGTAAGAATCCAATGGCCTAAACAGAACTCGCCTTACCGGTAACAACCTAGGGAAAAAAATTGTATTCCCTACGTTATTGTAAACAAATGGCTACGAAGTTCATAAAACACTTACTATTCAGTCATTCGATTTCCAAAAATTTATCTGTCACCGAGCACAACTGGGCGTTGAAGCAGATTTCCCTTCTTCCTTTCTAGCATACCAAAAACGAATGCACCCCCTAGACTATGCCGAGATCACCTGCCACTCTCCAAAACTTCTCCCTCCTAGCATTGAGGCGTTGCCAAATGCCCCTTAGGGCGGTGAAGCTGTAAAAGAAAACAATAATGGTGAATCAACAAAGAGGGAGGTTATGGCGAAGGCCTGAAAATTTAGCCGAGCGGCTGCTTGGAGTTGCAGAGCCCACGTGGGGAAAATTCGGTAAGGAAAGTGAAAGCCTGTGAAAAGTTTACCCTTTTTAGGTCTTGGTCCTTTAATTATTTTTTATTGCATGTTGGCCGCGTGTAGCCTTCATAGAGTGACTCTTTGTCCGGGGTGAAGCTTATCCGAATATGTTTTTAAATTAAACATATTTATATATATTCTGAATCGTTCATGGATTATGAAAATGTTGATTTAAATAATTTAATTAATGGTTAGTCAAAGTTTATTTTTATTTTTGTTAAATATTATTAATTATTTTTAATATATTAATTAAATTGTTTAATTAAATTTGTCCCTATAGTTAAATTTTGAATACATTAAAGTTAAACTCTCAAATATAAATAAAGAATTATAAAATCAAAATGTATAATTTATTTAAAATCTATATTCCTTACTTATGTGCTAAGATTAATTTAAATTTAAGTTTAAACATAGGGTTAGCAATAAGTCTAAGTAATTAGTTAAATAACCTAATGACTTTGTAGGGTTAAATTGCAAAGTAATTTGAATTAGATATAAGGTTAGGAGGTGACTTTGGCTAGATTGAATTTAGGTTTGGTACGAGGCTCTATATGTTGGTTTCCTTATGATACTATAAGACGAGGCTAGGTCATGCCCCTAAAATTCCAAAGTTCCATAGGACGGGAGAGAGGCCATATGTTTCGTATTATGTGTGAGATAATATGCGACTAATGAAAACATTAAAGGTACTATGGATGCATTTGAAGAACATTAAGGAGGAATGGTGCAATATAATGTCTAGACATGTAACATCGAAGGGACTAAGAGTTTTGAAAATGATAATGATATCAAATATATGTGACAAGTAAACACAACATAAGTAAAGTATGCCACTTAATTACCATAAGAGCGAGTGATAGGGATAGAAGGAGTAGTACACAAATGAAGAAGTCTTTCAAGCCCTATAATAAGAACTAGTGTAGAAATATGAAGTTGAATAGATGAATGACATTTCAAAATTGTTATAGCAAACGATATGGCGAGCATGGGTCGGTTGATCCATTATTGAACTTCTAGGATGGCTTAGCAAGAGGAAAGCCGTGAGGGAGCTAGAGATATGTAGGAGTGGTTAGAAATCACCATGGATAATATCAATGAAGGCATGGCGTATAACTATTAATATTACAAGGTATAAATTGAGAAAATAATATAAGAACAATTATAGTTATAAGAGTAAGAATTGCATGGTAGTATTATAGATTGTAATGATGGCCCTTGTAGGAAGTAAAAAGAAAAAATTTTAAAACATTTTGGGCATCTTATATTACCCTTGCTAGTAGGCATATTTGAGCATCTCTGATGAACACTATATATAATAGGATTGCGTCCTAGGTGAAATAACATACTTCCCAAGAGAATTTATGATGGAAATTATCACGAGGATTGCGTCCTAGGATATAATGATTTGATGCTTTGATCATGGACACATAATCAATCATTGTAATAACACGTCAAGGTCGAGGTCTGGGTTGACCACCTTCACCTTCACCTCCATGCAGAAAGGATTATATGTCTCCATTGATATCAACAACTCGCAAAATAAGAACAAAGCTTGATGCCACGTAAGTGTGTTGGATTCACATTAGTATCATGTGAGGTGGTCATAGTGCATAATGTGTGTAGGTATCCATACGATCCATAGAGATTAATAAGCGTATGTATAGGAAACCTAGATTTATGACAACAAATACAAGTTTATAGTATGATAGATACTGGTAAATGCCTTTACGTTGTGCGAATAAGAACAAATTAGCTATAAAATTATTAGAAGTAACGGTTCCCCTTCTAATTATATCACATGGAAAACGAGAGATCAATGGTTAAAGTTGATAACATTTGCATTCTAATATGGTATAGTCCCAAAAGCCTTGTAACCATAATAGTTCTCCTAGTTTAGTGAATGTTACAATACTTTTGTTATTGCTTATTATCAATAAGGGAATAATAATGTAGGACCTTAGGATTTAAAGGACATGAACCTTCTCCCCTAAGAGAGGTATGCCAATCTTAAGGGTCCTTGGTAGTTGCGTGTTGAGTGAATACAAATTATGAGTTCTAAAGACCTCCATGTTAAATTGTTGATTATTTCGTGCTAAGTTGGATCAATTTAATCTTTGTGATGAGTAAACCTCTCTGATGTTATAACTTAAAGGATATTGTTAAACGGTAAAAAGTAGGATACTAAGGTGGATAACACTTGATTATAACCTTAAGCATTCTAGATATAATATTAAGATTCGATAGAAGGATTAATCTAAATGTTTCTTTAATTATTAGAATACATATCAGCGGATAAAAGAAGTAAAACCATAAGATAATATCGACATATTCAGTCAAGTCAAAGCTAAGTAGTAAAAGTTTGTCCAGCATCTGCTACTTGCAAGAATGGAGAGATTATGCGTCAAGATTTTCCCTGCATTATTATGACCATAACTTCGGGACGAAGTTTCCTGAAGGGTGGGTGTATGTAACGCCCCATATTTCGACTAGACAGGTTTATCCGTGACACATATTGAACTTTATTTTCTTATTATCTGTTGGACTTAACTAGACTGGGTAAACTATACTTATGACACGATACACCCGATTATATGTTGCTACCATGTGTATGTCGTTACTATGTTATGTTGTCACTATGAATATGATGTTATGATATTATGATCTTACTATGTTCATGCAGTTAATAGGTTATGGTTATCATGAGATTCGTTTCTTTTATGATGACGATATATATGTTTTAACGTTTTCATTAATGGAATGTGAAATATATGATGTTATACGTGGATGCCGTCCTATGATGAAATTGATTGAATTGTTATATGTCATGCATACCTGTGATGAGCTAAAATTGTGGCGTGAAATAAAACGATGTTGATGATATAGATCAATTGGCGATCGAATGGAAATGCTTGTTATAAAATGTGTATTTTGCGAAATACTAACCTACAGGATACAATGGCTATGGGATAGCGAGATACTTGATCTAATACATGGGATAAGAACTTTTCCATGCAGTAAAAGCTTAGCAACCAAAATTGATGATACGATGACACAAACCGATAATCTCGATAGCAGCAAAGTATGAGTCGATAACGGCGTAGGCCCAGTCTGTTGAGAGGGATGGATGTGTTTCCCACCCTAGGTTTCCATGATACCCGAGGTCGTGGGAGGGCCGTGCTGAGACACGCTCCCCATGTTGTTGTGATGACGATGGTCGGATGCCTGCTAGGGGAGGATAGGTCCGCTGTTCAGCCGACGCTATCGCTCTCAGGTTCTATGTGGTCAGGTCGGTGAGTCCGACATCCACTTTTGTACTAGCAGAGGAAGGATAGGGAGGATGGAGGACGTAGGTTATGATGGGAGGATATGTTAGTTAGTACTGTTGAGGGTTGGATATTCCTTGATCTTTAGTTAGTGGGAGTAGATACCCTTCCTGTACTTGATTGATTAAACTAATGTAAACATCAAGACAATGATGTTAAATCGTAAAGGGTTAACTGTTAAATAACCAAGGATGTTAAAGTAATTATACTATATATTATGCTTGCTCTTCTGCATGGGGGTAAATACTATTATTAGTTAGCAGGTATGCATAGGCGGAATGGGGTTTGTTTATAGTACACATCCGACATGTGCATACACTGGCCATGCATGCACACCTTGTACGTGTACAATATTACTGGTGTATAACATACTTGTCATGCTTGAATAGTAGTATAAATGTCATAGATAACTCAGTAAAGGATACATCAATCAACTTAGGTAATGAATGGTTAGGTTGTTAATGTGTAAATAAGTGAATTAGTAATTATATGAAAACATTGTAATAATAAATTAAGACAAGTGTCGTCAGTTAACATTGTCATAGGAGAACTGTTGTGAATAGGGTAATGATAGTGTCTAATTAATTAGTAAAATTGTTTAAGCCCTCACAAGTGCTTTGTTTATAAGAACAAGGATGCTATATTGATGATAGGGTGCTCACGGGATAAACAAATAATTAAGAATACTATGATTAATTCACCTTCTATTATTGTTAAATGGTGATTTAATTATTATTATTAATTAATAAATGGTGATTTAATTATTATTATTACTTAATTAATAATATTCCAGCAACATTTATATCCCTATCGTAACAATTGCAATATAAGTAAGATTTAAAATATTGATTTATAAATTAATATTGTGTGATTATTTCCATTTCAAAAGTTAGCCATAATAGGATAATCATTCTTGAATGGATGTGATGTGAAGGAATAGGTATTAAATATTATTTATTTATTCAGTATGAGTCTTAAAGTTTAAGTTACATGATAAGTTATCTTGTCGGATTGGTAAAACCATTAAGACATGCCTTGTCCCAAACTGAAAAGTCAAACTAGAACATATATTATTGCATTATTTTATTCAAAAAACACTAAGTGCAAATATGGTGAATAAATGGAGAATTATTAAAATAGATCTCGAATAGAGAACCCGTAGGTAATATCTCCTACCCTAATAAATACTTACCATCGAATAATTAAAGTACAATAAATTTACTGTGAGTGCATTAATTGTCGGTGCATTAAGTGAAGAAATATATTATTATATTGTAAACTTGTATAAATGTTAAAGTTAGGGGATTTAATGATTGAAGGGCTCGAGAGAGGGAATTTGGGGCGGTGGAGTAAGCCTCAAGTCTTCTCGAGGAAGGAAAGGTATTTAGGGAAGGGTGAAGGGAGAAGAAGGGGGGTTTTTTTGGGGGAGAACTGTGATTTTGGAGGTGGAGCTGAGGAAGGGGTAAACTCCAACTCCAAGGAGGAGGTGGAAAAATCATAGGGAAAACTGCACCTATGGAAATATAGTAAGGAATGATGCTCTCGGGATTATCGGTTTGTGGGCTCGGGGGCTAGGAAACCCGTCGGTTTCCTAGGGCCAGCATGATAAGAGCTGGTTGGTAGGGTGGTTCATTCAATCGGTTGCTAAGATTTAAAGACAAAAATCTGGAAGGAAATCTACAGCAAGCTATGAGACAATCTACAAACTTCAAACTTCTGGAAACAGGTATTTTCCTTGTCAACTATTAGTTTATTATGCTGAAACATACTCTTATACTCTTATGCTGAAATATGTACATGAAATAAAATCCTAACATGTCACGTTATTTTTACATCTGTAAGTATGTTAATGACTAGAAACGAGAAAGTGCTTATACTAAGGTTAGGAAATTTTCATTTGAATAGCGAGCAATTTATCAGAAATGTATACGAAATTTCAATTGAACAACATAAAATAAGCTTGTCATGTGCTCTGCCAAAAACCAGAGCACTACACATAGGTTCCCAATTGTATGAACCATTCTGCTCCTAATACCATGTCCATCATGCCGAGTGGTAGGACATAGTATCTAGTTTGCAATTGCAAATCTTGTATTTGTATAAATATTTTATGGCACCTTCCTATACCCTTTACTTGATGACCATCAACTATTGTAATAATGAAATTATTCAAATGGTATACAAAAAGGTTCAACTATTTTTTGATATTTATATCCAAAAAATTGTGAGTGCTTCCTGAATATATGAGGGTAGTGATATTTTTATTTTTTATGCTCCCCTTGAGTTTGAAAGTATATGGTTCCATTTTTCCTTTAATTAATGAAAGCGATATCATGGTTATTAATCCCAAATGTTTTGGAAATTCCATTATTCCTTAAATGAGGTGGAGTATATCTTATTATAAAGGGTTACACGTCTTTCTTCCTGGTCTGCTGAGTGCATGTGATTGAGTCCAATGATACTTTTGGGAATTTTCCATCATCATCAGAGTCTAACATACCTTCTTCATCAGTAACCTCTACTTCTTCCCCGTCTATAATTTTGAAATGATATAAGTGATTGGATGCACATTTATGTCTTGGGATCCACTTCTTATCACATATACGGCAATTATTTTCCTTCCTTTTTACTTCATCATCAAAGTTTTTATTCGGAGTATCTAATTCAAGCTTTAACCTTCATAACTTTTTTTTTTGTATTGTTGCATTTGTGACCTAGTGACAAATTGTATCCACAGTATCTGCAGTTGTCATCCTTCCAACTTAAATAAATCTTGTCAAAGTCTTTGGAAATGATGAAATTTCCAACTTCTTCTATGTGACATTTGCTTTATGTATGGATGTTTCCATGATAGGGATATCATGTAGTTTTAGTTAGTTATGTATGTTTGGCTTTAGTCCAATTAAATATGTAGATTAGATGTTCTTTTGACATTCCAGGTACCCTCATAAGTATTATTCCCAACAACAAGTGAATTCATCCACATTTCCCTTTTGTATTAGTTGACTGAGTTGTGTAAAAAAGTATTCCTCTTTGATCCTGTGCAATATTTTAAAGAAATCATTTTTAAATGTGTTCCAACTTGTCATATAAGATGAATTCTCCCCTTATATGTACCAGTTGTATGTGTCGCCTTTGATATACATAGAAGCATACTTGAATTTTTAATTGTTGTTATCAATGCTATAAATTGTGGAATATTCATCTACATTGTTGAACCATTCTACCCCATGTTTTTCATTTCCATCATATTTGGAAAACTCTAAATTCTCCCTCATCAGGTACACAAAAATTGGCTAATTTGGGTAGGGGGAGGGGAATGCGAAGGTGTCATTGAATTGATAGGGCTCATGTTTGGTTGTGGAGGAAGAAACTAGTGGTTTGCAAGGGATGTTTTTGATTTGGAGAGTTGATTTTGCTTGTAAGGGTTGTCATAGTTTCCTTAACACACCTCATCATGCCCACTTGGACCTATTTTTTTCATGTATAAACCATCCTCTTGGATCAAGCATGCCAAATTTATGATGATGTCATCCTTTTGAAGAGCCAGTGCCACATAAAGGAGGAGGGTATTGACGGTAAAAGAAATTTTTTTGGGTTATATGGGGCATGACACCCTCCTTTGAAGATCAATGTTTCATCAAGTTCCAACAATTAATTAATTTTATTAATATTTTATGTCTTATGAGGTTTAGTCCTCGACTTGTGGGTGACAAACCCTAAAAAAATTCATTTTAAGTCATTTTAGCTAGTTTGAACTAAAAAGGACGTTTAAAGTTATCCTAATCACATATAAATAAGGATAGCCTTCTCATTTGTAACTTAAGATCATATGATCAAATAAAATCATTTCTCTTTTTCTTTACCTTGGTTAAATGGTGCACACCTCTCTTCTTGGAATCTTTGAAGATTAATATGGTATTTTATTGGTGATTGGAGGCTTTTACTAAATCTTTCAAGGTTTGTCTAAGGGTAAGAATTCTTAAGAGGGTACCTATCTTCTTCTTTAATTCTCTTGTTTTGTGATAAGATCTCTAGTTGTCTTACATTGTCGGAGACATCCAAGGTAAGAGCTAATTAGGGATTTTTATGCATAATAACATTATCTTGTAAGTGAGATAATCCTTCTTGGAGGGTTTCTCTTGTTGGGTCTTTGACACCTCTCTTTTCCCTAACTTTAACTCAAAACCAACACAACCTAGGGTTTCTTGGTTTTTCCCTAATGCATCAAAATTGGACTACCAATTCTTTAGAGGAATGTTAATAATGATTTCTCAGTGGACTTGAAGGGATGAGACATAGCTATTATTCCATTATATTCACTTGGAATCTTTTTATTCAATTTCTTGTACTATATATTAAAAGAAAATACATAAAAATCAAATATTGTGAAAACTCTAAAATTTTTACCATTTTGCAAAAAATCCAAAAATATTTATTTTGTGTCATAGTTATCTTAATTGTTATTTTATGAAGTAGTTAATTGCAACGATAAATATTATATCTTGATAAAATATTATAAAAAAAAAAGTCAAAAAATATTGCAAACAAGCCAATTTTTAGCCCTTAAAGTGACCTAAAGGAGGCGATGTCATCCTAGGGTTAGGTGACGTCAACCCTAAGGGTTGGTTTTAGATTTGGTTGAAGTGTTATTTGAGGTCCATTTCAAGAAAAAAATCAAACCCTATGGGTTTGTGGAATTTTTGGTAAAATACTAGATCACCTGGGGTGACCCTGGGGGATTTGAGGTCAAGAATATTTATGGATCACCTTGACTAAAAAAGATTGTAGGTCCGTAGTATAAATCAGATCTGAAACACATATTTCATCCATCAAAATAGGGGCATCCTAGGGGGGATTGATGTGCCCTTCCTGGTTAGTTCTTTGCTTGAAATTCTGACGGTTGGATTGAGCGATATATCGTGTTTTATCTTGTTGGTTTTAACCATAGAAAATAACATAATAAATTAAATATTCATCATTTCTCCTAACCTTCAAAGTAAAAATGGTTTATTGTTTATATGTTTCACTGACTCCATAAGGCATTTGTCACATATTGATAGTGGGAAGGTCTTATAGGGATATAAGTGTTTTATATTGTGGGTCTTACATGTCTATCCTTACCTCATCTTGGCGAGCCTGTTGTGGCCCAAGGAGTAGGGTCAAAAGAGGAAGAGGGTTACGTTGATGTGACATTGGGTGTACCTCCTCGGAGATTTGTTGATCATAGCACTAGAACCACTAGATCCACTTATCTTATTTGACTCCACATACTTCGTTTGGGTCCACTTATCTTCGATCCTGGAAGAGTGCTATTTTTTAGGGAGCATTTTTTGGTGCCATTATCGAGGATGAAATAATTCCTCAGTTGATTTCAATGACATATCTAAACAATTTTAGACTTCCAAATTCATGGTGAGTTTTTATTTTGTACTTGATAAGATTATTGTTAAAGGACAAACTTTCGAGGTCTTATTTGGCGACTTCAATTCAAAATTAATAAAAGGGTACTCCACAAGGACAAATCCTCGATGTAAGGTTGTCCTCATATCTGATATTGAAATTGCTTATAAAAAATGAATACATTGTCATTAGGTAAGAGAGGTAAATAATCATCAATATTTTAAATTTTTATCTCGTATCCATCATCTTTTTATAGTATTCCAATGATTACTTTCCTAGAATATTTAGATGCACCTTTTGATTTCACTACTATGCTTGGTTATCCAAATGATCTTCTAAATCTTAGTAACTTTCCTAATTTTGATGAAACAAATGCTATTAGTGTTGACAATCATTGGATGAAGATAAAAAATACTTGAAAAGAATGGGTAGTAGTCAGTCGCTTGATGTCTTTTGAAAATGATTCACTCTTTCCTTAGATGGTGAAGTGGTTTACAAGTTTGATGCCTCATAGCATTGATACTCTCAAGAAGTTGCGAGAAGTATTTTACAATAGATGGGTTGAAAATAAATATCCTTTGTTCTTATTGAATGACGTTAGGAGTATAAGGAGGAATGAGAAGGAGACCATTGAACAATCCCATAGCAGATTTGGTGAAGTAGTGTGAAAAATTCACGACTCTCATAATTCGAATGATGCCATCATATTGACATATTATGTCAATTCATTTCAAGGAGAGTTTCTCTTTCATTTGAATATGGAAAATACCCATAACATGGAAGTGGCTATGAAGAAGGAACAAGATATAGATAAGAATTGGAAAGCATTTGGAAAGCATGATATATTGCATGCCTTGAGAGGTAGAGAAAAACAAAAATCCAAGCTGAGTTCAACTATAGTCACGGAAGTTCATGACGTTGATATTAGCATGATGCTCGAAGAAATAAAGAAGTGAAGAATTGATTTTACTCAACAGAAAAGCACTTTGCAGAATAGGATGATTTAAGTTGAAAGGAACCAAAAATAGAACAAGTTTCCTACAAGGAATTTTTATAACGACCCTCCTGACAATGAAAGAATTATTATGTCATTGGAACCCACTAATATGGTTGGTGATTTTCCTCACTATTGTTGGGTGTGTCAATATTTCCCCGGTGAAAACATATGTATTTACTTCCAACAAATGAAAAACAATCTGAATCAAAACTTCGATTATGGTCCCGAATTGTGCAACAACTTGTTTGAAGAACGAGAGCAATTTCATTTATCCCAAGAAGATATGAAGCAAGTCAAATGGAAATCTATCAAAGCTGCTAAAATTACTAAAATATTGGGAGAAATGCCTTCCCACGAAGAGAATAAGAAAATGTATGAGGATAGGTTCAATGGTGTTACTTATCGAAAGAGGAAAATGACATCCCCACAAGCAAACCAAGTGTAAGTTACCAAAAGGACCTCAAAGCAAAATGCAAGCTCATGTAAATGCGGGTAATCCTTCAATTGGTTTGGATATTGATAAAAATATCCATTTTGATGTTTCAGGTGCAATAAATGCTCTAAAAGTCGTAGTTCCATTAGTAGAAATGGAAAAGTTTCCATAAATAAAAAATCAGATAGTCGAGTCTTTGCGATTTGAGGAAATAAGAAAAAACATATGTGCGATAGGAGACGATTAATATCTTCCTTTTATTCTCTAGAATATTAATCTTGCAGAATGCAAGAATATGAATAATTAATCATTCTTCATCTCATTGACCATTGGAAGCTCCATATTGCATAATTATCTATTGGATTCAGATGCCCTCACGAATGTTATGCCCTTAACTATGATGTACAAGCTCAAGTTAAAGGTTTCAAGGCCTTATTGAAACGTATGTGCCATGGATTTCAAATAAGTCAAACTTTGTGGGATAATCAAGAATGCTCAAGTAAGTCTTCCCACACATCCTTCTATCAAATTGTTAATGGATATAATTCTTATAGATATTCCAGAAGCATGGGGTGTGTTGCTATAAAGAAAATGGGCCGCTGAATTGGGTGGTAACATAGAAATGGGCATATCATACGCCACCATCCTAACATCAAAAGGAACATTTGTGGTGCTATACAAGGAATCTATGAAAAAAAATCATGTGAAATATCTAGAAGATACAGGAAGGTATTACAGTGTGTTTACTACCAATGTTGCTCCTCATAAAATATAGATGGGTTTTGGGTGATGAGCCTCAATGGAGATGAGAACCAATCAGTTGAAGAAAAGTTTATTTGTGAAAATGAAAAATAGAAAGGTCACAAGGATTTAGTACAGTTGGTCAAGGAGGATTTAGATGCATTATTCTTAGACGTGGTTCTCTGAGCTCATAATTAACAAGCCAATGTACAAGCAATTTCAACTTCTACTCTTCATCATATAAAGGAATTGCAAAAGAAGAAAAAATGGAAATCGTCTCTAAATCCTATGTGCATGATTTGGGAAACTGCCAAGTTTTTTATGACGACATGCAAATACAAAATACTATGGATAAGTCATCCAAATTTGAGATTAACTGGGACAATCAAGGATTGTATAACAAATAAACCACAACCCAGTTCCACCTAAACAAGTTCGTACAAAAAGAAACTGTGGTAAGATTGGTAGTTGCAAAAAGAAGAAGAAAGGACATTTCCTAGAAGAAAAGGAAGAATATAAAATTGTATTCCTTAAATATGAATATTACTTGTGTCATGGTGATTTGAATTCTTATGAAAGTTATTTGAAAATAGATACATGACCAATTCGAGAAAGGATGAGAAAGATAGATATAGATGCATCCTAGAACAAATCCTCAGAGCCAGGAGGAAAACAAGGTAAATATCTTGATCACTTGATGCAACATCACGAAGAGACACAAGCTTAGTTTGACAAGGAACCTTGCCAAAAAAAATTCAAGAAAGGTGATCTCATTTCATGTGGTAAAAGAGAAAGGAAAACTAGGTAAGTACGACAAGTTTAAAAATCTTTGGTTAGGTCCTTCTCAAATTGAAAATGTTGTAGGTAATGATTTCGTCTACTTGAGTCATTTGAATGGAGATAAATTTTCCAGTTCTTGCTAATGGGTAAGCTTTGATAATATTTTACCCAGGTAATATCTGTTTTCTTTAATACATATATTGTACTATAGTATATTTAGTTCAATTTGATTTACTTATGTACTTTTATCCATGCATTGCACTTGTTATTTACTGCATTTCATTTTGATTTCAACAAGGTAGGATGGAAGTGTTTTCTTCCAATGCATCTGATGAATTTTTTGTTTGAAGTGTGTGCATATCTATAGGTCCTAGATGATTCATAGGTTCTCATACATTCCTAGGAGAAGTGTATGTCTCGTAGTGGGGGGGAAGTGTTACACCAAAATCTTGTCATCATGAGACATGTCTCCTTGACTTGTCCTAATTCCTAAAGCATTGATGCCAAATTAATTGAAGGAAGGGAGTTGGCATGGTTTTTTCCTTTGTTTTCATACTGACGCACCTTTCTTGTTGATAATTTGCGTCAGAGCCTTGGTGACACGCTTTGCATATTGACAAAGAGTGTCACTGACGCTGTCTTCCTTTGTTCAACGTGTGTCACCCTTCAATGACGCAGGATGCTATTTGAAAAGGTGTGTCACAGTCATTTAGGAAGGAAAAAGAGAAGCTTCGAGATCATTCTAGAATGAATATCTTCGTGGAGGCTTATCCCAATAAATCAGTGAAGGTGGCATTCGATCCCCTAACTTATTGGGATGATCCCTTAGCCTTCTCCATCAAATCCTCAACCCCTTCTATCCTCTTTGTCCTATGTATTCAACCCTCCTCTTCATAGTTATGGGAGGAATGATTAGAGCATGTAAACGTTGGTGAAATTTTGCTAGAGTTGAAACCCTTCCATCCATTGGAGGAAAGATTGGATCTTTGAGGCAAAGATCATTTGGAAGAAATTGCAACGTCAAGGATTTGGTTGTAATCTCCTCTTCTTTATTTTCATTAATACAATAATATATACTCTCTCCATAAAGGTTTATTGTGCATTATATATCTTTAGAATTAGTTTCCTTGACCACTAGTTTAGATTAATCAATATTGCATATTATTATCATTTGTGTGTTTCCACTTGTTTGTTGTATCTTGTTTTGAAGATGAATATCAAGGGCTACATCAAGAAAGGAGACATCACTATGTTTTCAAGGTAAGGAATCCCTCTGTAGCTTTTGTAATTTGATCAATTTAGGAAAGTTTGTATGTTTTGTGGTGTTTTTTTCTAGATCTATAGCATTTAGAGTAGAGAGCTTTGTCCTTGTCTGCATAGACGAAGTGTCTTGAAACAAAATTGGTGACCATACTAGGATTTGATCGCACATTTTTTCATTCCCAGAACCCAGATGTTAGGTGTTCACATACAAAACGTGCGAGATCGTCCTCTGAGGACCGTATTGTTCACCATTGAGAGAGTAGCGGGCGGCAGGGCTCCGCCATCTGATGAATTTGTTGTTTGAAGTGTGTTTATATCTATAGGTCCTAGATGATTAATAGGTTCTCATGCATTCCTAGGAGAAGTGCATGTCTCGTAGTGGGGGCCAGTGTTACACCAAAATCTCTTCATCATGAGACATGTGTCCTTGACTTGTCCTAATTCCTAAATCATTGATTCCAAATTGATTGAAGGAAGGGAGTTGGCATGGTTTTATCCTTTGTTTTCATATTGACGCACCTTTCTTGTTGATAAGTTGTGTCAGAGCCTTGGTGACGCGCTTTGCATATTGAAAAAGCATGTCACTGACACTATCTGCTTT
Organism: Larix kaempferi; assembly: GCA_027924585.1. Taxonomy (NCBI): domain Eukaryota; kingdom Viridiplantae; phylum Streptophyta; class Pinopsida; order Pinales; family Pinaceae; genus Larix; species Larix kaempferi. Next base: position 2,792,024 of record BSBM01000573.1, read on the forward strand.
TGTTCAACATGCATCACCCTTCAATGACGTAGGATGCTAGTTGACAAAGTGCGTCACTGTCAGTTAGGAAGGAAAACGAGAAGCTTCGAGAGCATTCTAGAACGAATATCTTCATGGAGGCTTATCCCAATAAATCAGTGAAGGTGGCATTCGATCCCCTAAATTAGTGGGATGATCCCTTATCCTTCTCTATCAAATCCTCAACCCCTTATATCCTCTTTGTCCTATATATTCAAGCCTCCTCTTCATAGTTAAGGAAGGAAGGATTAGAGCATCTAAACACTGGTTAAATTTTGCTAGAGTTGAAACCCTTTCATCCATTGGAGGCAAGATTGGATCTTTGAGGCAAAGATAATTTGGAAGAAATTGAAACGTCAAGTATTTGGTTGTAATCTCCTCTTCTTTATTTTCATTAATATAGTAATATATACTCTTTCCATAAAGGTTTATTGTGCATTATATATCTTTAGAATTAGTTTCCTTGACCACTAGTTTAGATTAATCAATATTGCATATTATTATCGTTTGTGTGTTTCCACTTGTTTTTTGTATCTTGTTTTGAAGCTGGAGATCAACGGCTACATCAAGCAAGAAGACATCACTAAGTTTGCAAGGTAAGCAATGCCTATGCAACTTTTGTAATTTAATCAATCTATGAAATTTTGTATGTTCTGTGGTGTTTTTTTCTAGATCTATAACATTTAGACTATATATCTTTGTCCTTGTCCGCATAGACGAAGTGTATTGAAACAAAATTGGTGACCATACTGGGGATTTGATCGCACAAATTTTCACTCCTAGAACCCAAATTTTAGGTGGGAAGATTCACATACAAAACGTGCGAGATCATCCTTTGAGGACTATATTGTTCACCATTGAGAGAGTAGCGGGCAATAGGGCTCTGCATCAAGATACTATAGCTCATATGCTTTACACCATTGAGTGTATGGCTACTACAGTATTCAATTGGTGTGAGGGGATCCTTGCAAACCTCAAAGAATAGCTGACCAAATGCAGGAGGGGAGAAATCAAACAATTTGGCTATGGATTGATATTACTCTCCTTCTTCTTAGAGAGGGTCCCCCTTCTGCATCCACATGTAGATATCAGTGATCTCGAGCCAGGAGATCCACGCATGCTGAGGTACACAGAGGTGATGGCTCAACATGGAATTGGTGGGCCTATGATCACTTATGGGCCTACCTTCTTCAGGTGGTTGTGTAGTCAGCTTCTTATGCTAGAGGAATACGCATGCACAGGAGAAAATTTCTGAGGGGATCCGGACCTAGCATCTCCAGAGGGAGACCACTGGGGTGAGCTAGGTAAGAAGAAAATTCTTTTGTTTTTATTTTTTATGAATTTTTATTTTTTTGTAGTACCGATATTTTATACTTTGCTACACAGATGTTGAGCCTTTGAGACTTGTTGGATCATCGCCTATTGAAAGGCGAGGAGTATTCATGGAGATGGTAGAAGCCAACCGAGAGGTTTTAGAAGAGCTTGATGAGATCGAAGAGAACCTCTAGGGACTGACCGTGAATATTCCTTATATTTCCATAGATGACTTGCCACAACACTATCAACACCAGACAATTGGGGTTTCCAATTATTTTGGTCGGCTACTCCGCTGGGTGGAAAGGGCCATCATATGTTACCATGAGCACCACTAGTGATAGCATGTATAGGAAGTGATGTACTAAAATCCATGAGATTCATATTTTGTGGATACAATATACTGAAAGCCATGGGCTTCAGATTTTTGTACCAATACCTTTTTGTAAAACATTTTTCCAGGATTTATATAAAATATTACCTAGCGATTTATATAATGTGTCTTTATGATGAATGCGGGTCTTATGTATGTTTACTTATATACTAATGGGTAATTTACATGTTGTGCCAATTATGCATTCTTAATAAAATGTTTAAAAATGTGCAATGTGCCAATCTATGACAAAGTTAGCCAATGAATCTGCAACCGTATTCACATGCCTTGGGACATGTTGGTATTGAATGAACTCAAAAGATATTTCGAGTAGACGAACTCGCTAAAACAGACGAAGCAATGTAGGGTCACGGATGGCATAAATTCGGTTCAAGTGAAAGACTATGAGCTGAGAGTCCAGGTAAGCAACGATATGACTCACTCCATGGGAGGAAGCGTCAGTTAGTAATCCAATCACCACATGATATTTGGCGATATTATCAGTTGCATAACCTAATAAAACTCCACCTAAACCTATTAATTCATTGGCAAGGGAATAAAGTACCCAAGTTGCCGAAGCGAGGTTTTGGGTGTGTCGGCTAGCGCCATCCACGAAACCATAACAGGTTGTCATGTACACATCCAGGCAAAAAATGGTATAAGCAATAATCGAAATAAGAACCTAACACATTAATAGGAAAGTGTCACACCAAATCAAACACACGTTATATACAACATATACAGAGTACTGATGCAAGATGACCTAAGCATAGTATTTTTTTAGGTAGAGCCCATTTCGAGGCTCCCTAGGGATATTCTGTCGTAATTGACCAAATCATAGGCTACTTTTTCCAAAACACACTTTACAATGTATGGGCCATGCCACATGGACTCGAGTTTACCTGCCCCCAGTTTATCATATTTTTGGTCATATGTCAAGACCAAATAACCCTCGTTAAAGATACAAGGTTTTACGGATTTTTCATATTAGGCCTTGATGCGTTTCTTATGCAATTCACTGGAAAGAGTTGCATCACGACGAGTCTCATCGATTCTGGCTAAGTATAAGAATCTATCTTCCTCGGTGGTAATGTTTGGTAGGAGTTCAACAGCTAGTTTCAAAGACGAAATTTCACACTCAATAGGAAATCCTACCTCTAGTCCATACACCAATTGAAAAGGTGTGAAGCCAGTGGCAGCTTTGACAGAATTCCTATATGCCCAAAGGGATGAAAAAAGTATCGCATGCCAATTTGACTTGTGAGTTCCTACCATACGTTGAATCATGGTTTTCAAGACCTTATTAATGGCCTCTACTTGTCCGTTCACTTGAGGATAGTAGGGGGTTGAGTTTTCATGACGAAAAGCCAACTTGGTGCTTAATTCAATTACTATCTGATTTTGGAAATGTGATCCATGGTTTGTGACGATGGCTCACGGGACTCCAAATATAGTGATAATATGATTAAACATAAAGAGTGAGGTAGTCTCACCGTCTTCTTTGTATGTAGGCATAGCCTCGACCCATTTTGTGAAGTAATCTACGATGACAATAATATAACCATGCCCCTCGGCCGATGTAGGCTTACAGTGCATGAATTCAATGCCCCATTTTGCAAAGGGACCGATGACGATAACTGGATGGAGCGGGGCGAGGCGTGTGCACTTTTTATGATGGAAAAGCTGGAAAGGAGGACACTTCTTGACTACTTCCATACAATCTTTAAATATGGATGGCCAATAGTATCCAATGCGTAAAATATTCTAGGTTGTATCCATCCCAAAGAGGTGACTGCCACATGCCCCTGAGTTGCATTCGTTCAATACATGCTCAGCCTCCTCATGAGTTAACCATCGTCATAAGATGGAATCAATTCCACGACGATATAGGGTGTCACCAATGAATAGATAATATTTGTCCTGATGATGGATACGACGACGTTCATCACCGGATAGGTGAGGCTCGAAGCGTTGTGTTTGGATATATGAGGTGATATCTCCATACCATGGATTGTAAGTACTGATCATGAACAACAACTCATCAAGAAGAGAGTTAATGGGATCAGATTCTTGATCGGTTTGGGGAAGATCGCAAATAAGCTATGCGAATACTAATTGGATTTTTTTATTTTTCCTTTTCAAACTGTAGATCGAATTCTTGAAGAATCACGATCCAACGCAAATATTTTCCCCCTAGTACATGACGAGTTAAGACGTGGTACATAGGGTTAGAATCAACAATTATAGTAGTAGTTCGGAGAATAATATAATAACGAAACTTCTAGACAGTGATAACAGCTACTAGAGACAACTTCTCAACATGTGAATAACGAGTCTCAGAATCCATAAGATCCTTTCTAAGGTAGTAAATCACATGTTCTTGTGCTTTGCTATCCTCCTGCACTAACACCATACCAATAGTCGAGGTAGAGGAAGCAAGATAAAGGATATAATCCTTGGTGTAATCAGGTGGCTATAACATGGGGGCATGAGTAATGGCATGCTTGATATTATCAAAGGAACTTTGGGCATAGTCATCTCAAATGAATGGGACATCCTTCTTTAACAGGCGCATATAACCCTTTGTTTTCTCTGCATAATTACACACAAAACGACGCAAGTAGTTTTCCTTCCCCTGCAAAATTTGAATTTCATTGATGTCTGTAGGTGGGGGTAGGGATAAAATATCCTCTACCTTGAGGGGATCGATGTGGATCCCATCTTTTGAAATGACAAAGCCAAGGATATGTCTATCCTCCCCACAGAATATGCATTTGTGAGTATTTAAGCAGATGTTATAACATCGGCATATGAGGAAAATAGTCATCATATGATCGACTTGAAAGTCACGATGACTGGAATGAGTTGGCAAATCATCGAGGTATGGATCCACAAAATCCTTAATATCATGAAAGGTGTATGACATGGCCCGCTGGAATGTGGCACCAATGTTTTTTAGGCCAAAAGGTAATTTGTGGTATGCAAATGTACCCCATGGGAAGATGAAATCAGTCTTATGTTGATTTGTTGGGTGGATCTCAATCTGATTATATCCAGAAAATCCAACCATAAATGAGAATATGGCACTGCTGGCACAGTTATTAATAATTTGGTCGATAAATGGGGTAGGTTAATTGTCCTTGGGACAAGCCTTATTTAGATCCCTGTAATCAACACAAACTCTGATGGTTCCTTGTTTTTTAGTAACAGGAATGATATTAGAGACCAAATCCGTCAAGGGGATATGATAAATGAAACCAACTCTCAACAACTTTTCAATTTCTGCCTTAATCGTCATAGTCTTTCAAGGGTGTACTGGACGAAGTTTTTGCCGTATAGGTTTGGCATCTGGATAGGTTTTGATCTCATGTACTACAATTGTGGGATCAATCCAGGACATTTATTCATAAATCCATGCGAATATGTCGCATAATTGTTTGAACAAGGCCGTATAAGACTTGATTTCTTCAATAGAACAAGTTTGGCCAATGTGGATATGCTCCACGATGTCTATCTTCGCCAAAATGTTGATGGTAATAGTAGGCATAATGTTTTCAAAATTTCCTTCGGTACCATATCCTGGGTAAGAATAGGGGATTGAGAGTTGGAAATGACATTTAGTGAAAAAATGGTTTGGATCACATTCTCTACCGTGTCCAAAGGCTAGAGAAAAGACAATCGATGATGATGGTATTCCCATGGGGGATCATCCAAGATCATAACCTCCATGATGGATTCATCAGAGTGAAATGCTTGGAGAAGATGATCCAGTAATGGTGAGGAAGAGTTCAACGACGATGGTAGAGAGCGTGGGTCTGATGCCACCAGGTGATGGTCATTAGATGCTGATTGGATGGCGTCATAGGTAGCGTCAGCTGGTTGAAAGGAATCTGAGCGCCAATCGAATCAATATCGATAGGGTCAAGAATAGTTCAAGGATCCATTGAGTCGGAAGAAGATGGGGCCATGGAAGAGATAATGTTCATTGTGGAAACGTGTGATGGGGGATCAGGTGTTGCAAAGACTCCCATCAGAGATGCATCTTTAAGGAGTCCTACCCCCACACTCTCATATATTTGTGAAGAATGTCCTAAAAGAGGGAGATTATCCATGGGATGAGTTGTGATTTCCGGTGTATAAAAATTTAGTTGGTTGATAGTGACAATTTTCCCTTAATGGGGAAATTGCACAATGCGGAAGACGAAAGAGGCAACCTCCGTCATAGCATAAAACCAATTTCAACCAAGCAATAGGTTGTAATCCAATGGGGTTGTGACTACTTCCACGTTAATGGAAACGGTCTTGCCACCTAGCTCAATGGCTAAAGATTGTAGAAGCCCGTGTGGTTGGAATCCACGTCCGTCAAATGCTTTTAGGGTGGTAGGGGAATGATTCAATTCAGGAGAACCGATGGCTTTCCTTCAGGACAAGGACATTATAGAAGTAGAGTCTCCTTCGTCTAACACAGTACGATGGATTTTTTCCTTGAGACATTCGTAATGATTTGAAAATCCAATTGATGGGAAAGCCTCGGATTGAAGTAGTCTAATCGAAACATGATGGTGTTGGATGATTTTGGATCCATTGCTCCAATAGAATATAGTAGAGTATTACACTGATTAGGAAATTTTTGTAAGACTTCAAGAATCGACATAGCACATGATTCCTGGGTTAGATCTTCCACAATGTTGTATTTTTTAGCGGACCGAGCATTGGGAATGAAAATCGCTTTTTGGATTGTGCTCTTTGGTGGACGCAAGACTGCATCTGGTAGGTTTGTCTATGGTCAAAGGACCTTGTGACCATGGAATAGTGGATGCAGATGTGGAGTATTTTTCAGTATTACCCCCATGAGATTCGTTATCAGGAACATAATCATATGTACGTTCCCTGGTGGATATGTTAACGATTTCACTATGCATCATGAGAACATTAGCAGTCATGGATGATTCTCCTTCGGGAGGAGTAGGTTGTTGCATGACCAAAAGTTGTTGTTAGGTGGGAATATTCCCATAAAAAACGTGCGAGATCATCAAGACACTTCGTCTATGTGGACAAGGACAAATCTCTCTAGTCTAAATGCTATAGATCTAGCACAAAACACCACAGAACATACAAAATTTCTTAGATTGATCAAATTACAAAAGCTGCAGAGGCACTGCTTACCTTGCAAATGTAGTGAATGTCTCCTTGCTTGATGTAGCCCTTGATCTTCAGTTGCAAAAAAAGATACAACAAACAAGTGGAAACACACAAACGATAATAATATGCAATATTGATTAATCTAAACTAGTGGTCAAGGAAACTAATTCTAAAGATCTATAATGCACAATAAACCTTTATGGAAAGAGTATATATTACTTTATTAATGAAAATAAATAAGAGTAGATTACAACTAAATCCTTGACATTGCAATTTATTCCAAATGATATTTTCCTCAAAGATCCAATCTTGGCTCCAATGGATGAAAGGGTTTCAACTCTAGCATAATTTCACCAGCATTTAGATTCTCTAATCCTTCCTCCCTTAACTATGAAGAGGAGGCTTGCATATATAGGCCAAAGAGGATATAAGGGGTTGAGGATTTGATGGATAAGGTTAAGGGATCATCCCAAGAAGTTAGGGGATCAAATGCCATCTTCACTGATTTATTAGGATAAGCCTCCACGAAGATATTCCTTCTAGAAGTCTCTTGAAGCTTCTCTTTTTCCTTCTTAACTGACAGTGACGCACTTTGTCAACTAGAATCCTACGTCATTGAAGGGTGACACACATTGAACAAAAGCAGACAGTGTCAGTGACACGTGTTTTCAATATGCAAAGCATGTCACCAAGTCTCTGATGCAACTTGTCAACAAGCAAGGTGCATCAGTGTGACAATAAAGGAAAAAAACATGCCAACTCCCTTCCTTCAGTCAATTTGGAATCAATGCTTTAGGAATCAGGACAAGTCAAGGACACATGTCTCATGATGACGAGATTTTGGTGTAACATAATGCCCCGCAAAGCATGAATCTATAGGAACAGGATAGGTGAAGTGCATTGATGTATGGAAGTTTAAGGAAAAGACCATCGGTTGAAATGCTAAACAGGGACTTCTGCAGCACCACTAACTCTAATATATGTGTCTCAAATGACTCATAGCATGGCTTCCGACCAATACACTGCAGATCCATGAAAATACTGAATAAAAGTATGGCCACTAAGAATACAAATGTGGATCCATACATCCATGACAAGACCAGATCGTAGCCACGAGAGAGTACACAACGGATCTACGAGATGAATTGAAAATAGCCATGGAACAATACAATGTGGATCTATGTGACAGAATAATGGTTCCATCATTATGTCCATGTGGGAACCTACTCAAAAAATATCCATCACAACTTGGGTAATCTGCTTTTCCTCGAGTCATACAATTTTCTTGAGTTATTCCAATCCTTTGGGTCATTTGAAGAATGCATCAATCATGTATTGTATAAGGTCTTGGTATCCATGTTGTCATGTCAATGCTGCCACATCATGCCATTCCTTGTTCAAGGGAAGTCTATTTTTTATTCAACCTCTACAGTCATTATACCTTCCTTTCTGTCAGTCACCCCTGAGTTAGTGTCAAAAGTTACTCTATAGTATGATCTACTTCAAAAATGTATTTGATCTTGTTTTGTGTTGATGATGGGGGAAACATCATTGCCCTCCTTCGACGGGTTTATCCTTGTAGACTTCAACACATCATCCAAATGTTAGACCTAGAAACTAGTCAAGTACCTTGGACCTACATGCTCTAATGGTAGGTTACCTTGCTTTCAACAATAGGTTCACATCATTGACCTCTGACTGGGAGATTCCACCGAATGTTCGACTTCAACTCATTAATTCACATTCAGAGGAATGTACTAGAGTACCTTGGGATTCATTGACATTAATGATGATTTCCCTCACACTTGTGAATGGTATACATTAATGAATGATAATCAAGTGATTTCTACCATGTTTGACGTCAAGACATCTATTCACATGGTCAGAATTGTACTTTTACGGGTTCAGGATGAAGCCTGGATAACTTATGTATCTTACCCAGGTTGCGATGGATATTTTTTGAGTAGGTTCCCACATGGCCATCATGATGGAACCATTATTCTATCACATAGATCCACATTGTATTGGTTTGTGGCTATGTTTAGTTAATCTCGTAGATCCATTGTGTACTCTCTCGTGGCTACGATCTGGTCTAGTCATGGATGTATGGATCCATGTTTTTATTTTTAGTGACCATACTTTTATTCATTGGTTTCATGGATCTACAGTGTATTGGTTGGCATCCATTCTATGAGTCATTTTAGACACATATATTGGAGTTAGTGGTGCTGCAAAAGTCCTTGTTGAGCATTTCAACCAATGGTATTTGCCTTAAACTTCCATACATCAAAGAACTTCACCTATCCTATTCCCATAGCTTCATGCTTTGGGGGACATTCTGTTACACCAAAATCTCGTCATCATGAGACAAGTGTCCTTAAATTGTCCTAATTCCTAAAGCATTGATTCCAAAATTACTGAAGGAAGGGAGTTAGCATGGTTTTTTCCTTTGTTGTCACACTGACGCACCTTGCTTGTTGACAAGTTGTGTCAGAGCCTTGGTGACGTGCTTTGCATATTGACAAAGCGCGTCACTGGCACTATCTTCAATTGTTCAATGTGCATCACCCTTCAATGATGTAGGATGCTCATTGAAAAAGTGCATCACTGTCAGTTAGGAAGGAAAAAGAGAAGCTTCAATAGCCTTCCAGAATGAATATCTTCGTGGAGGCTTATTGCAATAAATCAGTGAAGGTGGCATTCGATCCCCTAACTTCTTGGGATGATCCCTTAGACTTATCCATCAAATCCTCAACCCCTTCTATCCTCTTTGGTCTATTTATTCAAGCCTCCTCTTCATAGTTAAGGGAGGAAGGATTAGAGCATCTAAACGTTGGTGAAATACTTCTAGAGTTGAAACCCTTTCATCCATTGGAGGAAAGATTGGATCTTTGAGGCAAAGATCATTTAGAAGAAACTGTAAGGTCAAGGCCTTGGTTATAATCTCCTCTTCTTTATTTTTATTAATACAGTAATATATACTCTTTCCATAAATATTTATTGTGCATTATAGATCTTTAGAATTAGTTTCCTTGACCACTAGTTTAGATTAATCAGTATTGCATATTATTATCTTTTGTGTGTTTCCACTTGTTTTTTGTATATTGTTTTGCAGTTGGAGATCAAGGGCTACATCAAGCAAGTAGACATCACTACATTTGCAAGGTAAGAAATCCCTTTGCAGCTTTTGTAATTTGATCAATATAGGAAATTTTTGTATGTTCCATGGTGTTTTGTTCTATATCTATAACATTTAGACTAGAGAGCTTTGTCCTTGTCCGCATAGACAAAGTGTCTTGAAATAACCAGTTTTTACCCTCCATATTCTTTCCAATGTGCCATATCATATATGCTAGAGAGGAGGTGCATTTTTTTTTGTAAAGGCCTGGAAGTTGGCAATTAATGTAAAGGTTCTGATTTGGTGGGGCTCAAGTCCCATGGCTTTGTCATTGAAGGTCCTCTTGGTTTTCATGTAAAGGAGTATTGGCTTAGTGACTCTATTGACTTCCCATTGATGTACTGGAAGTCCCCCATCATGTTGGGAATTTATGCCTTGGGTTGGTGTCTGGTGCTTCTTGGGAAGATTCCATTATGACACACTGCTTAAGGGATCCCATCCACACTTATGTTTATGCTTCATAGAGGTGATTGCACGTGTAAGGGTTTCAATAACCATCTTAGCACACCTCATTGATGCCCACTTGGACCCTTTTTTGTCATGTATAAACCCTCATCTTGGCTCAAGCATTCCAAATTAATGATGATGTCATCCTTTTGAAGAGGTTGCACCACCTAAAGGAGGAGGGCGTTGAGGGAAAAAGAAAATTGTTGGGGTTAGATGGGGCATGACACCATCCTTCCAAGATCAACATTTCATCAAGTTGCAATAATTCCTCAGTTTTATTATTATGTTATGTCTTATGAGGTTTAGACCCTCACTTGTGGGTGGCAAACCCTCAAAAATCATTTTAAGTCATTTAAGGTAGGTCATCTTAAAAAGTAGGTTTTAAGTTAGCTTAGCCACATATAAATAAGACTAGCCTCCTCTTTTGTAACTCAAGATCATGGGATCAAATAAAATCATTTCTCTTTTTCTTCTTGTCTACCTTGGTTTAGTGGTGTGCGCCTCTTTTTTTGGCATATTGGAATCTTTATGTGGTATTTTCGTGGTGATTGGAGGATTTTATTAAATCTTGCAAGGATTGTCTAAGGGAAAGAATTCTTGAGAGGGTTAATCTCTTCTTCTTTGCTCTTCTATTGTACTAATATCATTGGTTCTCTTGTCTTGAACTTCCATAGACATCCAAAATAAGAGCTAATTAGTTTTTTTAATGCATAATAGGGTGAATCCTTGAACATGGGTAACACTTGTTGCCCAAAAGTGGTCCAATGAAAATTCAATTTTTCACTCATTTATCAAATCAAAACCCTCAAAACTCACATATTCCTTGTGAATTCCAACACACAACAAAAAAACAAATTGAAGAGAATTATGTTGTCTTTCCACCTATATTTAAAAAAAAAATATTAATATGTCAAAATTGCATTTAATTATAGCTTGTTCTTGTAAATTTCAAGAAAATTTAACAAGTGGTTTGTGTGCAAGCAAGATAATTTAGTGAAAAATGTCTGCTTTTGAAAAAAAACATATATCAATATAATATACACAACATGCACAAAATGCTTTGGATTTTTTATTATTATTAATTTTCAAAACTAACCGTTGAAAATTTCATTCTATTTTGTACACATGTGTGCATGTAAACTCTTTTTTTTACTGGTTACAAATATCAAAAAACAAAAATACCCTTTTGAAGAACATGCATTGGTTTGGGGTGTATATATTTTTTGAAATTTTGTAGTTGTGTTCTTTTTATGTTATTGATTTTTCTTTGTGCTTATTCGAAGTTGTGGACATGGTTTTGTAAGTGTAAGTTTGAAGAAAAGTAAAAAAAATTATCATATGAGCTCAGAAACCCGTAAACTATATTCCAATCGATAGATGATTCGTTGATGAATCTATTGGTATGAATTCTACCACCTAAGATGCATCCTAGGACAGATTTTAGACAGGATAAAGAGGGATAAAATCCTATTTTTAAAGCCCTCGATTGAACTAATAGATTGATCGAGGTTTTAAAAACCCTCGATCTAGGTTTTTGGGCGTATTTTTAAATATCTTGATGGATGGTTTAAGTGTGGTTAAACCAAAAGCTCGATCGAGCTTCGTGGAATAATTTTTTTTTTTTAAATTCCCATAGGCTATTTCGAGCTAAGGAGCATGATCAAGCTTAAAAGCTCGATCTAGATTTTAAAATCTCAAACTATATTTTAAGAGCTTGATCAACCATTTTAAAAAACTCGATCTAGCTTTCTAAAAAGTTAGATCTAGCTTTCAAAAATGCTACATCTAGCTTTTAAAATCTAGATTGAGCTTTGAAAATCTAGATGGAGGGTTAAGAAAAACCTCGATCAATCTATTTAGATCAATTAACAGTTTTTTCAACCCTTGGTAAAGCTTCTGAAAATAACTTGATCAAACGCTTCGTTAATCCCTCGATCGAGCTTCTAAAAATAGCTCAATCGAGTACTTTGTTAAGCCCTCAATCGAGCTTTCAAAATCTCAATCAAGGGCTTAACAAAAGCTCAATCGATCTCATTTTCTACCATTCTCATGCCCTTTGCTTGCCAAAAAGTGTTACTCGTCTTCATGAGAAATCCCAATAACATTGTCTTGTAAGTGTGACATCCCTTCTTGGAGGTGCTCTCTTGCTATGCCTTTGGTACCTCTCTTTTCCATAATTAGGTCAAAACCAACACAACCTAGGGTTTCTTGGTTTTTCCATAGTTCATTAAAATTGGATTGCTAATTCTTGAGAGGAACGCTAATCACAATTCCTCAGTGGCCTTGAAGAGATGAGACTTAGGTCTTATTCCCTCATATTCACTCCAAATTGTTTTATTCAATTTCTTGTACTATATATTTTAAAAAATCACAAAAAAAAAGTGAAAACCCTAAAATTTTTATAGTTTTGCAAAATATCGAAAAAAATAAAAATTTGTGCCCTAGTTATCTTAATTTTTATTTTCTAAAGTAGTTAATTGTAGCGATAAATTTTAGCTCTTGATAAAATAATGGAAAATTCCAAAAGAGTTGAAAAATATCGCAAAAAAGTTGAAATTTAGCCCTAAAAGTCCCCTAAAGGAGGTGACAACATCCTAAGGTTAGGTGATTTCATCCTTTAATCTTAATTTCATATCTATTTGAATTGTTATCACAGGTCCATTTCAAGAGAAAATTCAAACCCTAGAGATTGGTGGAATTTTTGGTCAAATCTTGGGTCATGGGGGTGACCTTGGGGGATTTGAGGTCAAGAATATTTTTAGTTAACCTCGAATGTAGAAAATTGTAGCTCTGAAGTATAAATCAAATCTTAAACACATTTTTCATCCACCAAAAGAGGGGCTCCCTAGGGGGATTGGTGCGCCCTACCTAGCTGGTTCCTGGGAGGTAAATTTTGCTCGATTCCAATGGTTGGATTAAGAGATATATCGTATTTTATCCCTTACCATTTTTTATTTTATAAAATGACATAATCAATTACATATTCATCATTTCTGCTAACCTTCCAAGTCAAGAGGGTAAATATTGTGTATATCTTTCCCTGACCCCATAAGGCACTAGTCTACTGATGGTGGGAAGGTCTTGTAGGAATATAAATGTTTTCTATTTGGTTCTTATAGTTCTATCCTTACCTCGTTTTATGGAGCATCTCATGGACTGAGGAGTAGGGTCAATAGAAGAAGGGGGTTACATTGAGGTGACATTGGATGTACCTCCTCAAAGAGTTGTCGATCATAGCATTGGGTCCACTTATCTTATTTGGGTCCACATTCTTTGTGTGGGTCCACTTATCTTCGATCGTGGAAGAGTGCTAGTTTTTTAGGTAATGGATTGAAAAATCATTGGTCTAGAAAACACAAAAACAAGCGAAACACACACCCAAAAAAAAATTTGGGGGCGTTTTCATGATCCTTGACAACTCATACCTATTACCCCTTGTCATAAATTGTTGTGCTCAATCAAGGGGAGGGATAATGCTCCTCCCCTCCCACTAATGTGTTTGTCGGGTTTACACCAAACACAATCCACATGCAAAGAATATAACACATCAACATTCATTGGCACAAAGACTCGTCATATTCAAATTTAACCTCATAGCTCATTTTATCAAAACCCTAAAATTGGGAACTAAGCCATACCTCATTTCCTATAGGCTCAAAATCTTTTCTTTAAAACATGAAAAGTCTTCAAACTCCTTTTGGATCAACGATCTAGCTTTTCTGGGCTCTTCCAATGATCCTGTTAAACCACCTCTCAAGAAATTTAATGTTGTTCACTATTGAGGTAGTCCACATTACCTTCAAATGAATTTGAATGATTCTTTTATAGACCCTGAAACTCTTAAAGTTTGTTGAACATAGTTGACCATGTCCACTAGTATTTCATCATCACTCACTAATCATATTAGTTAACCATGCCACTTGGGCCCACATCATCACTAATCATCAACTATTGTGTGGAATCTACTTCTAGATGTATGCATAGGTCTATGTGTGGTTTTGTACTTTGTCAAATATTGGGAACTAATGCAAGAATTCAACAAAATGGTTAACATCTAATTCAAATATTTTGGATGATGGGAGTTTGTAGAAGGGATACTTATGCATCCATTAATAAATAGATAAAAATATTATTATTAGTATTATTTCACTCCACATATCAATGCATACTACAACCTTGTATAAGGGATATGTGTAATGTTCAATGTAAAACATAAACCTATATTTACTTGAATTTGGATTTACATCTCAATTTTTACTTTTGTTCCATTCCTATACTTAATAGTTTGGAAATTAAAATAGATCTAAATTTATTATTAAAAAAATAACAGAAATGGATAATCTGATATTAATATAAAAACGACCGTGAACAATCCAATCAATTTAAACTTACAAGATTCCATACATTCCAAAATTCATTGTCCACAAAGAGCTCTAAATAGTCACTATTTAAAGAATCAAAACCTAGGTGCTTCTTCTTCAAGATATATGAAAACAAAAATACATTAGATAAATTGTTCACCTAACCATAAAAAAAGAAAAACATCTAAAATAATACCTAGATATGCTACGCATCTTCATTCCCACATTGATCTTCCTACATGTAAATATTTCTCGTGACTCCATTGAGCCTTGAAATGGTTCATTGGCTACTTCTTTCTCAACCTGCTAGACGATTTCTTTCTCCTTCTATTCCTCTAACATTGAACCCATTGAGATTGAAGGTTGATCCACTAGGGATTATGAGTTTTGAGCGAAGCATAAGATAATGTTATAATGCATGTCTAGATCATACTTCATTTTTGCTAAGTTTATAGAATTTTCTTCCATTGCTCTCTCCAGGATACAAACTGGAGTCTCTGAAGTTTCAATGAAGTGCCCAATTATATCATTTAGAGAATGAATAGATGCTTGAACAACATCTAATTTGTCGCTTAAATATTTGATTATCTTTCTCTATTTAGTGCATTTACAATAAGCACAACAACCCTCTATGCTCGTGATCGCCCAGGATGCCCAAGCCCCAATTTACAAACTGCATCCACCTGAAGCCATAGGAGAACAAAAAAAAAACATATAACATAATTGAGCAATCCCCACATAGGGGCTTCACCTTGTTGACCAATGTCTTACCACATTCATGCATAAAAGGGAGGCTTTTAAATTGTAAAAAAAAAGATCAATATATTGTAGGGATTCGGGAGGAGATGTAGGTTATGGGGGGTTTATAGGTATTGAGGATATAAAAAGGG
Organism: Larix kaempferi; assembly: GCA_027924585.1. Taxonomy (NCBI): domain Eukaryota; kingdom Viridiplantae; phylum Streptophyta; class Pinopsida; order Pinales; family Pinaceae; genus Larix; species Larix kaempferi. The sequence goes on from BSBM01000573.1 coordinate 2,807,747, forward strand.
GTATCTCCTCCTGAATACCAATCCCGGATATAAAAAGGAGAACAAGAAAAAACATATAACATAAATGAGTAATTCCCACAAAAGGGGCTTCACTCTGTTGACCAATATCTTATCATGCTCATTCATAAAAGATAGTTTTTAAATTGTGAAAAAGAAGATCAATATATTGTAGGTATTTAGGAGGAGATGTAGAGTATTGGGGGTATAAAAAGGGGTATTTCCTCCTGAATACCAATCCGAATATTAAAAAGAGAACAAGAAAAAACATATAACATAAATGAGCAATCTCCACAATGTAGGGCTTCACCTTGTTGACCAATATGTTACAACATTCATTCATAGAAGGGAGTTTTTAAATTGTGAAAAGGAAAATCAATATATTGTAGGTATTCAAGAGGAGATGTAAGGTATGGGGGGTTTATAGGTATTGGAGCTATAAAAATGGGTATCTAGTAAAAATAAGGGATATTTAGTCAAAATAGAGTTTTTTTTAATTGGAAAAATGTATTTGGGAGGGGGGCTCAGCAAAAGAATTTTGGTAGATATTATCAATATCTAGTGAAATTAAAAGTATTATTTAATATCCCACAAACATAAGTGTTCTGGCATACGTTCATTGAGTGAAGACCCCATCGTGAAGACCCCATCAATCCACACTTCGTCCTAGCTCTTAGTAACAAGAAAAGAATTAGCAAAAATTATCAGAGAAAAACCATATGAAATAAAAAAAAAACAATTCCAAGCAAACATTTGAATGAAAAAGAACAATCTCATAGTCCAAAGAGACTAAGAGAAGATAGTCACAAACAAAACATGTCAAATTGCAACAATGCCATGCATCACTATAGTCCTCCAACCACCTTGAACAAAACTAAACTAAACTATAAAGCATATAAAGATCCCAAATGAGACACCACCTATCCTAGCTAATGAAACATCCTTTTTTAGTGTGTTATTTTAATGGTATGGAATTTATAATTTTTTTTCATGGTATGAGAGTTGGGTATCTACTCGCATAGATCCACCCTTTTTCTATATCGTCTTATGCTTTATAGATAAGATGGATCTAAATACAAATTTCATGTAGATAGGCATTGGATTAATCAAAATTAATTTAGTCAGTGATTCATTTATATATAAAAAAAAATTAATTCACTCCAAAAAGAAACTTAAATCATCAAAATTTGAAAAACAAAAGTTTTTGTGATCCAGAAATATAAACTCACGTAAATAGTGAGTTTCTTACGGCCAAAAAATAAGGTTCAGATAACACAACTTTGAAGTTTGAAAAAGGGTTGCATTTTGCACAATAGAAATCCGTGAAATACAATATTGCCCCATGTAGTCATAGGTCCTGTTACCGACACTGAAGAAGATGTAACATATTTTTATTTATTTATCAAATACAGGTTGGGGTAGAGGAGTATCTGCATTCGAGAGAAACTTTGATTAATGCGAAGATCCAGGACCATTGGCGAATCCTGATTTCGTCAAACATTGATCCGTTGAGAGGAAAAAAATTGCTTGTGTCTTATCTTAGCCATATACACTAACAATAGGAGATAAAGTTGCTCCGGTCTTATCTTGTGTGACGGTGTTTATTTTTTCGGCCATTTTTTGTCATGTTTGTCACGTTACGTTACAACCCAGTACGGGGGAGATGTTGTAACGTTTGTCACATTTGTCACGTTTGTCACGTTACGTTTCTATGTCGGCTCATAACTTATAAAAAATCAAAAGTAATTAAAAATTTCATGTTCGCTCATAACTGATCAAAAATAAAATAAAAAATAAAAAAATTAAAAGAGAGGGATCCAATTTCTTGAGGGGTAATTTTTTTCTTAATGTGTAAAAATGTTAAGATAAAACAAAAAAACTTACACCTCAAGAAATTGGATCCCTCTTGGTGCTTGATAGATCTGGGTTTGAGATGGATCTACGCTGGTTTAAGGACAAAAGAAATAATCGTCGAATTTGTGAATATCAGGATAGCATCGATACATAAGACATTTATACAATAATAAGTTAAGAAAAATTCCGCAAGTATAATGTTGTATTATGGACAATATCATTTTAACTTCAGACATAGGATCGCATATCTATCTAAATGTCGTTAAGACACTTTTAATAATTGTCGATTGTTTGTAAACAAGTAAGTGTTGCAATTAAAAGTATAGTTAAGCAGTTAATAAAGATGCTAAACATTCACATTTATACTTCTGCATAGTAATTTATAGCGATTAGACTGTTTAGAAAATTTTTAAATTTTGATGAAATTTTGGAGATGTTACATGTGGTATCAGAGCTGGAGATCGAAATGAGAATTGAAATTTCGAATTATGTGGCTCTGAGTCCTTGAATCCGTGAAGAAATCACTAAAATAGAAAGCAAGAATGATTGGTCATAGGTTGGCAGTATAAACCGGTGCGACCGTATAGTGCCAAACTTGCGAAATAAAATTTTCACAGACACGGTTGCGGCTAATGGTTCAGAGTGCGACGATCACGGGCGATGTATAAGAGATGCGACCAAAGAATTTCAGTCGCAAGTAAGCTTCTTCGCAGGTGCGACCAAGGATTTTTATCTCTAAACAAATTGCGTTAGGAGCATGCGTGACGTAATACTTCATTGAACAAGGCATAGTCTTTGTTTTAAGCAAATTTTGGCTTTAGTTAATTCTTACATATCATAAGGTGAATGCTTATGGGAGTATGAAGGTGGAAGACATGTTAAAAGGTGCATGCCTTTGTTTTTAAACAATATTTGTTGAAAAGAGGCATACATTATATCTTTTATGTTCGATCATGGTTTTGGATATATTATTTAAAGGCTTAAAGCATATGTTGGATTGGAGTTATAAGGTGGATTCTTTATTTAGTTATTAAAAGGCTTTAAAATATTAAAACATATTTTTTTTATTTTATTTAAACGTTTTATTTTTTTTTGTTTTTTGGAATTCAACATTGGAATATAATATTTGATCCACTATCTTAAAAAGCTTGGTTTTTTATAAGTGTTTGTCCGATCGTGTGACAATGAAAAAAGTACGGAGTGAAAAGTTTGAGGTGGAGAAATTTAACAGGAAAATTAATTTTGAGTTATGGAAACTCAAAATGGGAGATCTGGTTGTGCAATAAGGATTACATAAAGCATTGGTGGGTAAATAAAATCCTAGCTCGTAGATATGGCAGACAAAGATTGGGAGGATATTGACTCAAGAGCCCTCATCACCATTCGTTTGTTTCTGACAGATGAAGTCCTGCTTAATATTGTTGGAGAAGAGACAACAACAAGTTTATGGAATAAACTTGAAAACCTTTATATGACATGGTCCTTGATTAACATGGTATTTTTGAAAAGAAAGTTTATATGCCCTGCGAATGGATGAATGTACGAAAATTCATCATCATCTAAATACCTCTAATGATCCAATCTGTTAATTATCCATCTTAGATGTAAAACTAGATGAAGAAGACAAGGAAATTACCTTTATATGTACAGTCCCTAACTCTTGGGATAATCAAATCACTTCTATGTGGTTTAGTAATACAGAGTCCTTTGATTATGATATTGTTGTTGGAGCCTTGTTATGTGAAGAGATATAGAGAAAAAATGTTCAGAAACCCCAACAACAGTTGCAGTAGGGACTAGAGGTCAATCTAGAGAACGAGGACAGAATTCGAGAAGTGCATCTTGATCTAAATCAATAGTTAAGAAGCGTAAGCTAAAGTGTTGGTATTGTTATAAATCGGACCATCTGAAGAAGGATTGTTAGAAAATACAAGCATCCAAAGATGATTCATCAAAAGAGCACTCCACAAATGAAGCAAATATAGCAGAAACAAGTTCATGTATGGTCGACGAGGTACTACCTATTTCCAATGTTTCGGAATACCATCATGATTGGTTGTTAGACTCTGGTTCCTCTCACCATATGTCTCTTCAAAGAAATTCGTTCTCATATTACCATTCCATTAACAATGGTATAGATTTTATGGGAAATGATATTTCATGTAGAATTGTGGGGATTGGTAGTATTAAGGTCAAAATTTATGATGGTACCACGAGAACGCTAACATAGGTGAGGCATGTTCCCGAACTTAGAAAGAACTTAATATCTATTGATTTCTAGATTCTGCTTGTTATAAATTTGCAGTTCAAGTTGGATTCATGAAGGTTTCCAAGGGCATCCTGGTAGTCATGAAGGTGAAAAGGATCGGGAACCTTTATAAGCTTGATGTAAGTACTAAGATAAATCATGCAGATCTAGTATCTGAAGGTGCAGGTGACTCTTTTTTTTATGGCACCAACGTTTGGTCCATATGAGTGAGAAAATGCTTAATATACTTGCAGATCATAAGTTACTTCCTAGCTTAAAATCTATGAATTTTAATTTATGCAAGCACTGTATGTTTGGAAAACGACTACACAAAAGTTTAAACACGGAAGTATATAAGTAAAGCTATCGTAGATTACATCCATTCCGATGTTTGGGGGCCATCCGCTATGGTTTATTTTGTAGGTTTATCATATTTTTTTACATTTATAGTTGATTACTCTAGAAATGTATGCATCTATTTACTCAAAAGAAAAATCAAGGTATTTAATGCTTGTAAACAATTTAGAGCTTTGGTTGAAAAGAGCACTTATAGATCAATCAAGTGTTTAAGAACAGATAATGGAGGTGATTTCACATCCAAGGAATTTGAAAACTATTGTAAGGAAGTTGGGATTGAAAGACATAAAACAAAATTTTATACTCCTCAGCAAAATGGTGTTATTGAACACATGAATAGGACTCTTCTAGAGAGAGCAAGGTGTATACTCATTAATGTCAAGTTGCAGGAAGAATTGTGGGGATAAGAAGTTCTTATAGAATACTATTTGGTAGTCAATCACCATTAGTTGCAATAGACTGTAATATCCCAGAAGAGGTATGGACATGTCACCCATCTGATTATTCAAATCTTAATATTTTTGGTTGTGATGCTTGTGCTCTTATTCCCAAGAATCAATGTTTTAATTTAGATCTGAAATAAAAAAAAATATATATATGTCTTTGTTGGGTATGGTGATGGAGTTAATGGATATAGATTGTGGGATCCTATTGACCACAAAATCATCATTAATAGAGATGTTGTATTAGATGAGTTGTCTCTCATTAAATCAAACATGGTAGATGGTGAAATGAAATAAGCCAAGGTACCACATATTCAACAAATTCAGTTGAAGAATCGTTCATCTATAGGAGAGGGGGAGCATGAATACATTCGTGAACAACCTACTGCAAAAGAAGATGAGGCTACAAAAAATTTCTAGGAAACTGAGGAAGTACCACAACAAACACCACAAAGATATACACGGGTTAGAACTTTTCCAAAAAGATATGAAGATTATGCTTCATATATTGCTTTGATTTTGTCATGTCCCAAATTTTTCATTGGGTCACAATGGCCTAATCCCACTGGCCATATTCATGAGAGTTTGTCAAATTGATGTTAAGGGTCAAATAATTTCCAAGGAGGAAAATTACTAGTTTCCTAGGTTGTGGGTGGAAACATTGGGATTTGAAATAAGAAGGATAATAAATGATGTGTGGACATTAGAAGAGCATAAATATTTATTAAAGGAGCTAAATAAATATATACAATGGGAAATCAAAGTGGCATTTGATCATGAAGACACATGGAGGAAGTGGGACCCACACAAGCTAGATTTTATGTGCCACATGGCATCCTCCTCTTGTCATTTTGAATCCATAAGAAGCCCAAGGTTCTTGGGATGAGTTGGAATGTCAATATACTTGGCATGAATAAATTAAGGTCAAATTGGAGTGGAAGAGTAACTCCCATGGAAGAAGAAGAGGCATTTTGGAGCTAGTGAGACACATGGACTAAATTCCCTAGCTCTATGACAACAATGATGAAGATGCTATGACACCTATGACACAAATCAGATCTAAAGGCTGACATCTGATATATATGACATTTCAAGGATAAAAATAACCTCCAAGATGGCGCTCAAGTGAGTTAGGGAAGCAAAAGAGACACCAAGTCGAATTTGGAGAAGGAGGGAGCTAGAATTGGAAGGACAAGTGGCATACTTGGGAATCTCTTCCCAACTTGAGTTTGCATGAAGCTCTTGGGAGAAATTTGACCCATGGAGGACCTTAGAATTTTATAAAATACAAGAACAAAGAAGAATGGTGGATTTTGATCATTTTTAGAATTTGCAATTGCATTTGGAGAGAAGAGCTAGTGGAGTGCTACTCTACTTGCCTTAGCACCAATTTCGAGGGTGAAAGATTCCCATCCAAGTTGGTAATTGGAAAGGCCATTCAAAAATTTCATTTGGAGCTTTAATGGAGTCATTTGTTGTAGGTGTAAGCTACAGGGAATATCATGGTCACTTATAGTTCAGCTTGCTTCTTCAACCATTTCAAGTTTTCATGGCATATTCTTGATCCATGAGGGATTGCGCCTTTGGTGAGATGTTGTTTTCTTTGGGGGATCTTCTAATGCCCCATTATTTTATGTTATGATGTAAATTCTCTTTATTTCAAGTTCAGAAGACTCTCAGGTCAAAATACAAAAATATTTTATGTAAAAATGTTAAACAATGAAGAAATGGTGCCATTTTCCCCATAGCTCTTGCATAGCGCTCTTATGGTTGCATATAGTTAGTGAAGGAATGCCATTTAGAATTCATGTACATTTCATATTCTATATATATATATCTGTAATAACCATATCAGAAGATCCACAAGTCGAGATTCCAAGCAAAGCTATGTTAAATTGCTCATTAATGGACAAACGGTGCCATTTCCCCACTCCCTTGTTGTGAACCAATGTAATGTTGATGGATTCGAATGGATAAGTAAACTACTGATGGTTTATTGATGAATGTAATGCTATTGATTTATTATATGAGTTTAATGTTCAGTACATAAGCATTCGAAGTCATTTGTGAAGTTTCATAGCATTTGGAGAAGATTGCCTACCATTTCCTCCAAGGTTGAAACTAGTCCTTTTGAATCTGATTTAAGGGAGTTATAGCAGACATTAAAAGTTGAATGGTGATTCATATGAGTTAATTTTGATGTCCTTTATATGTACCCTTCTTCTATTCATAAATTCGAGTTGGATTGAGTGCATTTGGAAAGTCATTTTCATCATCTACCCCTAGGGGATTTTAACCACAACTTACTAGTAAAACTCCATACATTGACCAGATTGCCAAAGCGAGTTGTAGAAGTCTTTTGATGGTTAAAAGACACCTACAAACACCATTTTTATGTATTAACATCATTCATACACCTTCTTGTACAATTTGAGAGCATTTGGAGCTATTTTGAGCAATCTACCATTGGGTGTTGGAGCCTTAAAATTACTAGCAAATTCCCTGAGCTCTCTTGGATACCTATTCGACCCCAAAAACGCATATAATGATGAAAATATACTTTAATTAATGTCTTATAATAGATACAAGTCTCATACCAACCATTAGTGGAGGTTGTACAATGTTTGGAAGAGTTTTGTTCCAAGACCGAGAGGGGGATTTCCACTTCCCAATTTGACTAGTCTTGTCCTGAAACTTCTTCCCTTGGAAATTTTATACCATGGTTGAGTATATCATTTGATTATATGTCTGATAGATTTTTTAATGTGTCCCATCACCCCTTGTGACCTTCCTCACCAATTTTGAAAGTAATTGGAGGAGTTTGGAATCAGTTGTATCCATATACCTAGAGTTGAAATTTGGTGAATTTGAACACATTGGAAAAATTATACAAAGGGAAATTACAGTAATATTAGAGCATGGTCCTTGCACCTGTGGATTAATACATACATTGAAGAATAATTTGCAGCCATGTATTGCTATTATGATGAATCCTATGAGTGCAATTCTTATGAGGAATATGCAGATGATTATGAACAATATGAAGGAGAATGTGAATGGTATGAGGAAGAGGTGCCATCATGCAACACTTCTTACAATTTCAGGAGGAATGAAGATTATTATTATGACCGTATGTATGATAAATATGATTATGACACACCACCAAAGGATAATCCTATGAATGAGTTACAAAGATGGAGAACAACATATAAAACCTTGCCCAAACAATATAAAAAATATCAAGAATATCTTGCTTCGAGGGAAGATACACAAAATGTCATGTCTTTTGAATACAATGTTGATTGTGTGTTTGCAAATGGACCCAAAAATGAATATGTGTAGTTAGTAAAGAAAGGTTTATGCCCTTCTTGTAAAAGGCCTTGGAGAGAAAATCATATGTGTGTGAGTGAAAAGAACAATGAAAAATCTAAAGTTTCAAGGAAGACAGGTATGTCCCTCTTGAAGAGACTTCTTGGGTACTCTTCAAAAAGAGATTCCAAATGTAGTGATATTAAGGAAACCAAGGGGAAAAGTACATCAGATTGCTTGAAGGATAAAGATGAAGATACATCCTAGGAGCTTGAAGAAGATCCTATTGAAAGTATTGAAGATTATTTCGAGACACATTCTACCTTGGACATGAATCAAGGAGAATCTACGGATGGATGCTTGAAATATGAAGGAGTACCTATTGATGGGTGCTCACACCTCTATGTTGGTGACATAGAGATCACTTTTGATAGTATTGTTGCAAGCGAAAATTCCCTTAAGCATGAAAATGAAGACCTTGTAGCAGTTAAAGAAGAAACAAGATCAACTTCCCCATCACCACTTGAGATTCATGAAGTTAGTCCAAGTAAGAAGGAAGAAGATGAGGAGGTTCATTTGAAAGAGCCTCATTTTCTTGAAGGGTCCTTAAATATGAATGAAAAGAAGATCCAAGAGAACCTTGGAATTCTCCATGACACTCAAGCATTGGTGTCAAATTCTTGTTGGATAGCTACTTCATTGGAGAAACAACCTTCCTTGAAGACATGGAGAAGATTCAAAAAGCAATGTGCCACATCAAAGGTAATTTCATGTCTTTGCTTTTTGATAGAAACCATTTGTTTGAGCTTAATGAATTGTTATATGATGCATACTTGAAGAACAATGAGGATAATCATAAGCTCACAATTCAAAATGAGCAACTTCTTGAAAAGTTGCAAGATACTTGTTTTTCCTCCTATGTTTCAGATTGTCAAATGGTAGATTGTTTGGAAGATTCTCATGACATGGTGGATCATGAGAAATGTGGAAATTTGAATGTGCTTGATGTGTTTGAAGATGAACTTGAATAGATCCAAACACTTGATGTGGTGGAAGAGGAACTTGAATTGTCTCTTGATGAAGGTTATGCAATTTTTAAAGAAGAGCGTGATTCCTCTACATTGGAACCAATCTACAACAAAGGTTTCACACTTTTGAAGGAGCTGCATGATACTACCCATATGGATCCTTCCCATGATGAAACTTCTGCACTTTTTGATCATTTGGGTGATTTATTTCATTCTCCTACATCCTACAATTACATGTTTTGCAGCATTAGTCTCAATGAAGTATGGGTGAAAGGTTTCTTTTTTATGGTGCCACATGAGGAGTATGAAACTCCTAGATTTATTTTTTATGATGACATGGTTGGAGAAAATTCTTATTCACATTTGCAGCAGCATCCTTTGTTACTTTATGATGATGGACATCTGCATGGATGCACCTATGATATGCATTTGAGTCACTTGAAGACTCATGGTTTTTCTTGCTCAACACTTGGTTCATTTGATGTTGGAGGAACTTCATCCAACACTGGGGTGAATAAATTTATGATTGGAGAACATTTTTTTTGGAAGCCACATACTTTGTTATATCTTTATGATTCTCACATTCATGGATGTATGGGTGAGACTTCTTCGAGTCATTTGAAGTATCCTTATTTTTCTTGCTCATTATTTGGTTCAAATTTTAGTAGAGATTCTTCATTCACTTCTTGGATGAAAGAATACATGGCTGGATATTTTGATGCATAACACATCCTTTTGGAACAGCATGAAAGGACATGGTATCTTCACCTATGTCATTGGAGCATATTTGATTGGTTACTTGATGCTTGTATGCACTTGGAAAATGGTGGTCTACTTGCTTGGAGGTATAAGCACTTTCACTGTTCTTTGATGAATCATCTTCTTGATGTTCATTTTCATTATGTTGTTATGTACTTTGATGATATATATTTTGTACTCATGATGTTGGGAAGAATGCATACAAGAAAATGGGATCCAGGAACTATGAATTGGAGAGCACTTCTAATTGTTGGAGTGCAATACAAGCAATGGGACCCTGGGATAATTCTTAGTCTCATTGATTTCAATTTTTTTTGGAAACAAGTAGTATGGGGAATGCATTCCCCAGTTAATAAAGCGAGTTTAATTAGAGTAGTGCAGCAGAAAGCATGGTGGTTCCTCTCTAAAATATTCATGAAATCTCAAAGACTCAAAGTTGGGCAACTCAGTGGCAACTTCAAAGAATTATACAGAAAGCAAGTTCTTCAACACCCATGTTTGAAATTGATTGAGGACAAGCAATATTGGGAAGAGAGGATTTTTTATGTCCCAAATTTTGCATTGGGTCACAATGGCCTAAGCCCATTGGCCATATTCATGATATTTTGTCAAATTGATGTTAAGGGTGTAATGCCTTCATTGGCATTATAAATTTTTAATGTAATTAAACATAGATTTTGTGACTAAACAACAAATAATCAAAGTGTAACCATAACAACATATAAGCAAAATATAAGCATTTTGCAATAGCATCAAATAACTTAGAATTTTTAAAACTTCATTGGTGATTCACCCAACATAAATTAACATCATAAATCATGTAGCAATAGCATCATATGATAATTTTACAACAACATATAAACAATTTAAAATCACAAGAAAAATACCTCGTTATAATAATGGTGACGGAGTCCAAACTGAGCAAGATTCCCTCTTCCACTCGAGTTGCTTCCATATTCATTGCCCAAAAGCGGGACCACGGTTTTACCTCCCAGCCAACTAGGGGCCTAGCCGGCTCCCTAGCCCCAGGAAGCCATTGAACGGTCCCATCCAAATGGCCTCCTGGCCCTTCGTGCCCGAGACCCCCAAAGAACAGAACAGTGATGCACTAGCAGGCTATGTATCAAATCTTCCAAGAGTTCTCAAAATATTTCAACTCTTCAAAACTTCTCATACCCCAAAATACCCAAAATTCTCCATCCTAGAATACTCACCAAAATAACCTTCAAGAGAAAAAGAACCTCCTTCCTTCCACTCTCAAGTCTCATATTTATATCCAAAATCCTCATCATCCTCCTCATCCATCAATAAATTCCCATAAATAATAATCATCAATCAATAAATTCATTTTCTCCAAAAAATAGAAATTTGATTTAAATAATTAAAATATTAATAAACATGGATGCAAAGTCTCATTTGTCATGCTTCCATCTTAATGCAACTATGACAACCATTTTCTAAAAAATTGTGCAAATCCTATCTATCCATTTATTTATATTATCCTTTCGTTCATAAGTCAAATAAGATATTTTCATATACTATATTATACTATGACATATTTTATATTATATGTATATAATTATATATGTTATTCAATAATCCAATCAATTTATATAAATCTAAATCATATTAAACAAGTCAACAAAATCATACTTTCAACACACAAGTAATGCTTTCATCAATTCGTCAACCAAGTTACTAATAGATAATATAATCATATTAATTTATTCATCGATCGACCAATCATAATAATGTAATCACGAATTGACGTATGCATGGCTAGTGCACACGCCTTAAGTGTGCGTACTAATAATCACATTTAATGCTCCTAATAAATCATTATTACATCCTCACAAACAACATATAGAAGAACAATTAAACACTGCATCATTCATCATTCATAATCATTCATACAGAAACAATAAGACAAAATTAGAAAAACATAATGGTGAAATCAAACATATAATCATGATGGTTAATAACAATCAAGAACACCATCCAATCCATCATTGGTATCATCCATCACATCAGTAATCCAGCCCCCAAATCACCACTACTTCCATATCCTGACCTCACCATCCCGTCCTCTGCTGCAATATACTGTGGCGTCGACTGCACGACCTAACCACATATAGAACTCGTAAGCGGAAGTGTCGATCGATTACATCGACCAAGCTTCCCCAGCAGGCATCCGCTAGTCGTCATCACACGTCTAGGGGAGTGCGCAACACAAACCTCCCACGACTCCAGGTTTCGGGGGATAAACGATGGGAAATTCCTCCACCCTCCCTAATAGTACAAGGGCCAACACCCTACATCAACCATACTGTGCCATCGCTGTTCTAAGGGGTCCCGTCATTGAAAAATCACTTTGGGAAAGTCACAATTCCTGTCAAAACTCACACTCACCCACAAGTCATAGAAATATTGGAATTCATAATTAAATAGCATGAAATTTGATATAACATCATTATGCTCATGATGTTTAATACATCTCGTGCCCCTTGGCAATATAGGAATCCGCCTATCTCATAGCCAATTAACATGTGGAATAGTTCATCATTAACATGAAACATATATATAAAGCCATACCCAACTCTTTTTAAGTGTTAATCCATTTCACTAATACAACATTTACAAATAATCATGTAAGTACTTTTGCAAACAACTAAATTAGCATTCCTCATATGGATATTCTATATTCAATTTTGAATGTTCAAATGAAATAACATATTCATTGTCATTAATAAATTAAAACATTATATTCCATTTACTGTCCACACATAGGGAGTCCATATATTCACATAACAATAGTCTTAGTCAACTTAGATGAGTCTAACATATAATAAACAAATGAAAATGTTAAGCTAATTCACATTAGAGTTTTAATTACTAAGTGTGCAATTATGGGGCATTACAAAGGGTCAAATAATTGCCAAGGAGGAAAATTGCTAGTTTCCTAGGTTGTGGGTGGAAGCATTGGGATTTGAAATAAGAAGGATAATAAATGATATAGTTCAGCTTGCTTCTTCAACCATTTCAAGTTTTCATGGCATATTCTTGATCCATGAGGGATTGCGCTTTTGGTGAGATGTTGTTTTCTTTGGGGATATTCTAATGCCCCATTATTTTATGTTATGATTTAAATTATCTTTATTTCAAGTTCAGAAGACTCTCAGGTCGAAATACAAAAATATTTTATGTAAAAATGTTAAACAATGAAGAAATGGTGCCATTTTCCCCATAGCTCTTGCATAACGCTCTTATGGTTGCATATAGTTAGTGAAGGAATGCTATTTAGACTTCATGTACATTTCATATGCTATATATATCTGTAATAACCATATCAGAAGATCCACAAGTCGAGATTCCAAGGAAATCTATGTTAAATTGCTCATTAATGGACAAACGGTGCCATTTCCCCACTACCTTGTTGTGAACCAATGTAATGTTGATGGATTCGAATGGATAAGTAAACTACTGATGGTTTATTGATGAATGGAATTCTATTTATTTATTATATGATTTTAATGTTCAGTACATAAGCATTCGAAGTCATTTGTGAAGTTTCATAGCATTTGGAGAAGATTGCCTACCATTTCCTCCAAGGTTGAAACTAGTCCTTTTGCATCTGATTTAAGGGAGTTATAGCAGACATTAAAAGTTGAATGGTGATTCATATGAGTTAATTTTGATGTCCTTTATATTTTCCCTTATTCTATTCATAAATTCTAGTTGGATTGAGTGCATTTGGAAAGTCATTTTCATCATCTACCCCTAGGGGATTTTAACCACAACTTACTAGTAAAACTCCATACATTGACCAGATTTCCAAAGCGAGTTGCAGAAGTCTTTTGATGGTTAAAAGACACCTAAAAACACCATTTTTATGTATTAACATCATTCATACACCTTCTTGTACAATTTGAGAGCATTTGGAGCTATTTGGAGCAATCTACCATTGGGTGTTGGAGCCTTAAAATTACTAGCAAATTCCCTGAGTTCTCTTGGATACCTATTCGACCCCAAAACCACATATAATGATGAAAATATACTTTAATTAATGTCTTATAATAGATACAAGTTCATACCAACCATTAGTGAAGGTTGTACAATGTTTGGAAGAGTTTTGTTCCAAGACCCAGAGGGGGATTTCCACTTCCCAATTTGACTAGTCTTGTCCTGAAACTTCTTCCCTTGGAAATTTTATACCATGGTTGAGTATATCATTTGATTATATGTCTGATAGATTTTTTAATGTGTCCCATCACCCCTTGTGACCTTCCTCACCAATTTTGAAAGTAATTGGAGGAGTTTGGAATTAGTTGTATCCATATACCTAGAGTTGAAATTTGGTGAATTTGAGCACATTGAGAAAATTATACAGAGGGAAATTACAGTGGTATCAGAGCATGGTCCTTGTACCTGTGGATTAATACATACATTGAAGAATAATTTGCATCCATGTCTTACTATTATGATGAATCCTATGAGTACAATTCTTATGAGGAATATGCAGATGATTGTGAACAATATGAAGGAGAATGTGAATGGTATGAGGAAGAGGTGCCATCATGCAACACTTCTTACAATTTCAGGAGGAATGACGATTATTATTATGACCGTATGTATGATAAATATGAGTATGAAACAAAACCAAAGGATAATCCTATGAATGAGTTACAAAGATGGAGAGCAACATATAAAACCTTGCCCAAACAATATAAAAAATATCAAGAATATCTTGCTTCGAGGGAAGATACACAAAATGTCATGTCTTTTGAATACAATGTTGATTGTGTGTTTGCAAATGGACCCAAAAATGAAGATGTGGAGTTAGTAAAGAAAGGTTTGTGCCCTTCTTGTAAAAGGCCTTGGAGAGAAAATCATATGTGTGTGAGTGAAAAGAGCAAGAAAAATCTAAAGTTTCAAGGAAGGCAGGTATGTCCCTCTTGAAGAGACTTCTTGGGTACTCTTCAAAAAGAGATTCCAAATGTAGTGATATTAAGGAAACCAAGGGGAAAAGTACATCAGATTGCTTGAAGGAGAAAGATGAAGATACATCCCATGAGCTTGAAGAAGATCCTATTGAAAGTATTGAAGATCATTTCGAGACACATTCTACCTTGGACATGAATCAAGGAGAATCTACTGATGGATGCTTGAACTATGAAGGAGTACCTATTGATGGGTGTTCACACCTCTAGTTTGGTTACATAGAGATCACTTTTTACAGTATTGCTGCAAGCGAAAATTCCCTTAAGCATGAAAATGAATACCTTGTAGCAGTTAAAGAAGAAACAAGATCAACTGGCCCATCACCACTTGAGATTCATGAAGTTGGTCCAAGTAAGAAGGAAGAAGATGAGGGGGTTCATTTGAAAGAGCCTCATTTTCTTGAAGGGTCCTTAAATATGAATGAAAAGAAGATCCAAGAGAACCTTAGCATTCTCCATGACACTCAAGCATTGGTGTCAAATTCTTGTTGGATAGCTACTTCATTGGAGGAAACATCCTTCCTTGAAGACATGGAGAAGATTCAAAGAGCAATGTGCCACATAAAAGGTAATTTCATGTCTTTGCTTTTTGATAGAAACCATTTGTTTGAGCTTAATGAATTGTTACATGATGCATACTTGAAGAACAATGAGGATAATCATAAGCTCACAATTCAAAATTAACAACTTCTTGAAAAGTTGCAAGATACTTGTTTTTCCTCCTATGTTTCAGATTGTCAAATGGTAGATTGTTTGGAGAATTCTCATGACATGGTGGATCATGAGAAATGTGGAAGTTTGAATGTGCTTGATGTGTTTGAAGATGAACTTGAATAGATCCAAACACTTGATGTGGTGGAAGAGGAACTTGAATTGTCTCTTGATGAAGGTTATGCAATTTTTAAAGAAGAGCGTGATTCCTCTACATTGGAACCAATCTACAACAAAGGTTTCACACTTTTGAAGGAGCTGCATAATACTACCCATATGGATCCTTCCCATGATGAAACTTCTGCACTTTTTGATCATTTGGGTGAGTTATTTCATTCTCCTACATCCTACAATTACATGTTTTGCAGCATTAGTCTCAATGAAGTATGGGTGAAAGGTTTCTTTTTGATGGTGCCACATGAGGAGTATGAAACTCCTAGATTTACTTTTTATGATGACATGGTTGGAGGAAATTCTTATTCACATTTGCAGCAGCATCCTTTGTTACTTTATGATGATGCACATCTACATGGATGCACCTATGATATGCATTTGAGTCACTTGAAGACTCATGGTTTTTCTTGCTCAACACTTGGGTTCATTTGATGTTGGAGGAATTTCATCCAACACTGGGGTGAATAGATTTATGATTGGAGAACATTTTTTTTGGCAGCCACATACTTTGTTATATCTTTATGATTCTCACATTCATGGATGTATGGGTGAGACTTCTTTGAGTCATTTGAAGTCTCCTTGTTTTTCTTGCTCATTATTCGGTTCAAATTTTAGTAGAGATTCTTCATTCACTTCTTGGATGAAAGAATACATGGCTGGATATTTTGATGCATATCACATCCTTTTGGAACAACATGATAGGAAATGGGATCCTCACCTATGTCATTGGAGCAGATTTGATTGGTTACTTGATGCTTGTATGCACTTGGAAAATGGTGGTCTACTTGCTTGGAGGTATAAGCACTTTCACTGTTATTTGATGAAGCATCTTCTCGATGTTAATTTTCATTATGTTGTTATGTACTTTGATGATATATATTTTGTACTCATGATGTTGGGAAGAATGCATACAAGAAAATGGGATCCAGGAACTATGAATTGGAGAGCACTTCTAATTGTTGGAGTGCAATACAAGCAATGGGACCCTGGGATAATTCTTAGTCTCATTGATTTCAATATTTTTTGGAAACAAGTAGTATGGGGAATGCATTCCCCGGTTAATAAAGCGAGTTTAATCAGAGTAGTGCAACAGAAAGCACGGTGGTTCCTCTCTAAAATATTCATGGAATTTCAAAGACTCAAAGTTGGGCAACTCAGTGGCAACTTCAAATAATTATACAGAAAGTAGGTTCTTCAACACCCATGTTTGAAATTGATTGAGGACAAACAATATTGGGAAGAGAGGATTTTTTATGTCCCAAATTTTGCATTGGGTCACAATGGCCTAAGCCCATTGGCAATATTCATGATATTTTGTCAAATTGATGTTAAGGGTCAAATAATTGCCAAGGAAGAAAATTGCTAGTTTCCTAGGTTGTGGGTGGAAGCATTGAGATTTGAAATAAGAAGGATAATAAATGATATGTGGACATTAGAAGAGAATAAATATTTAATAAAGGAGCTAAATAAATATATACAATGGGAAATCAAAGTGGCATTTGATCATGAAGACACATGGAGGAAGTGGGACCCACACAAGCTAGATTTTATGTGCCACATGGCATCCTCCTCTTGTCATTTTGAATCTATAAGAAGCCCAAGGTTCTTGGGATGAGTTGGAATGTCAATATACCTGGCATGAATCAATTAAGGTCGAATTGGAGTGGAAGAGTAACTCCCATGGAAGAGGAAGAGACATTTTGGATCTAGTGAGACACTTGGACTAGATTCCCTAGCTCTATGACAACAATGATGGAAATGCTATGACACCTATGAAACAAATTAGATATGAAGGATGAAATATAACATATATGACATGTCAAGGATAAAAATAGCCTCCAAGAGGACGCTCAAGTGAGTTAGGGCAGCCAAAGAGACACCAGTCGAATTTGGAGAAGGAGGGAGCTAGAATTGGAAGGACAAATGGCATACTTAGGAATCTCTTCCCAACTTGAGTTTGCATGAAGCTCTTGGGAGGAATTTGACCCATGGAGGACCTTAGAAGTTTATAAAATACAATAGCAAAGAAGAATGGTGGCTTTTGATCATTTTTAGAATTTGCAATTGCATTTGGAGAGAAGAGCTAGTGGAGTGCTACTCTGCTTTCCTTAGCACCAATTTCGAGGGTGAAATATTCCCATCCAAGTTGGTAATTGGAAAGGCCATTCAGACCTTTCATTTGGAGCTTTAATGGAGTCATTTTTTGCAGGTGTAAGATACAGGGCAGATCATGGTCACTTATAGTTCAGCTTGCTTCTTCAACCATTTCAAGTTTTCATGGCATATTCTTGATCCACGAGGGATTGCGCTTTTGGTGAGATGTTATTTTATTTGGGGGAACTTATAATGCCCAATTATTTTATGTTCTGATTTAAATGCTATGTATTTCAAGTTCAGAAGACTCTCAGGTCTAAATACCAAAAGATTTCATGGAAAAATGTTACACAATGAAGGAATGGTGCCATTTTCCCCATAACTCTTGCATAGCACTCTTGTGGTTGCATATAGTTAGTGAAGGAATTCCATTTAGAATTCATGTACATGTCATATGCTATATATATCTGTAATAACCATATCAGACGATCCAAAAGTCAATATTCCAAGGAAAACTATGTTAAATTGCTCATTAATGGACAAACAATACCATTTCCCCACTACCTTGTTGTGAACCAATGTAATGTTGATGGATTCGAATGGATAAGTAAAATAATGATGGTTTATTGATGAACGGAATATTATTGATGTATTATATGAGTTTAATGTTCAGTGCATAAGCATTCGAAGTCATTTGTGAAGTTTCATAGCATTTGGAGAAGATTGCCTACCATTTCCCCCCAAGGTTGAAACTAGTCCTTTTGCATCTGATTTAAGGGAGTTATAGCAGACATTAAAAGTTGAATGGTTATGCATATGAGTTCATTTTGATGTCTATTATATTTTGTTGAATATTGTAACTTCTAAGAATATTATATTTGTACCTTATTATTCCGGAGATATTTCATCCCTTCGAGGTGATCCTATTATGTATCCGGAGATGTTTATTCCTCCGATGGATTGTGGTAACCAGGGTTATTAGATCCACCATGTGGGGGTCAGCCCTGAGTTAATTAATTAGGGGTTATTAGACTCCCCTGGGAGAGATCGGCCCCATAAGGGAAAAAGTCAGTCGAAAAACTAGTATAAGTAGAGGAGGATGCTCCTCACTTATCTCTCACTTCCATCACTCAGAAAGTAGCGCACTTGTGAGAGAGAGTTATGCATAGGAGGTAAAGAAGGATCTCTAGTCTTGGAGCACATCTTGTATTTTGGTTGATCATCTTATTGAGGAAAGCTTTGATGGGTTTTCTACCCCATGAGGGTTTCCCAGGGTAAAATCTATGTATATCTTGTGATTGTGTTTCTTTTAGTGATTTTGCTAGTCAAATTAGTATAAAATTAACATGGTATCAGAGCTAGCCTGAATAGAACATATTTCACAAGGTGAAAATATCTTTCTCTCTCTCTCCCAAAAAAAATAAAAAAATTAAGGGTTTCTGCAAAAGTTAGTATTTTTTGATTCTGGTTGCATGGATGAATAGCCCTTTTCAAAATCAAAGTTTTGAGCCCTAGATAGAGGTTTTTGGTTGCGTAGAACTCCAGGAAAGTCAAACCTTAGTTTGACCAAAAGTGCGATAAACCAGAAATTCTGTTGTAGATCCGAAAAGTGAAAACTTGAAGTTTCCAGAAACTGAACACACCAGTGTTCCTAAGTCAATCAAGCACATCTCCTGGTAAGTGTTGCTCTATCTCTTGAGAAACTTCAATCTCTTGGACTCCCCCAAGAGAAGATGGCTCCAAGCACTAAGCTTGAAGACAAGTTACAAGGTATAGAACATTTTCGGGCATGGAAATATAGAATTGGTCTCATTCTTGAAGAGAATGATCTTGCTCATTATATCAAGGATGAGGTTGCAGAACCCATTGAAGATGAAGCCAAAGAAAAGCATAGGAAGGATCTGATTAGGGCAAAGAGAATCATTGCTGATTCTATCAAGGACCACTTGATTCCCCAAGTGGCATCCAAGAAGATCCCAAAGGAAATGTATGATGCCCTAAGAAGAATGTATGAAGGGAGGAACATCAATAGGAAGATGAACCTAAGAACTCAGTTGAAGAATACCAAGATGAACGAAGGAGAATCCATTCAATACTATTTCTCAAGGGTTTCCCAAATCAAGGAATAACTAGATGCCATTGGAGATACCCTTGACGAAGATGAACTTGTAATGACTGCTCTAAATGGTCTCACTAGACCTTGGGATTCATTTATTCAAACTATGTGTTCCAGAAAAGAAAGTATGAAGTTTGATATAGTATGGGACGATTGTGTTCAAGAAGAAGCTAGGGTAGCCAATAGAGAAGCCCTTCTCAAGGAGGATGACCAAGCCTTGGCTACTCACACCAAAAGAAGGAGAAAGGGTCACTTCAAGAAAGTTGACCACAAAGGGTCTCAACCCTTCCATAGATTTAAAAGGAGAGGAGGAACAAACTCAGAAAGAGACCTCTCCACAGTCCAATTGTACTTCATAACAAGTAATTTCCCCTCTTCTTGAATTCCAAGTCTAGCCATCAGTCGATAGAACTCGTTAGTATAGCTCTGCAATGACTGGTCTTCCATTTCCCTAGTTGTTGCCACTTCTTATACTGTTTTTCAATGTATTTGGGCAAGTATAAATCCCTTCAGACATGCTTGAAAAATTTGTCCCACGTTTCTATGGGGTTTTCTTCTTTATCCATTTTTGTCGATAGATTCTCCCACCAACAGTGCACAAAATTTGACATTTTCAAGGATGCAATGGTGATCTTCTCAACTTCAGAGAGTTGATTCACAGAGAAATAGGATTACAGCTGTTGTACCCAGTTGTCTATAGATTTGGCATCAATATTTCTTTCTAGATTTGGTATATCCAAATTCATCTATACCTTAAAAGGACTAGCTTTGTCAAAGGCATTTCTTGTTGAATTGATAACTGAATTCGATCCAAATGAACTAGTGAGTCGAGCAAGAATCTCATTGAAATGCTCGTACATTTCAGTTCACTGTTGAGCAAGTGCTTGCTCAATGAGTCACTTTGTCTCTTCAGTTGCATGTTTATTGTATGCTTCTTCTACCATCTTTGGTTGAGTTTTGCAAGATGGTAGATACTCATAAATCGAAGGTAGGATCTATCCTAATTGCTAGTTTTGTAAGCGTGTTTGAACATGCATAATTAAGGTAAATTCAACAAGAATTGTCTCCATAAAACTTACACAAAATCAAGCTCTGATACAAGTGATCTGCGTCACCTAGGTGTTCAACAAGGGACAACAGGTTCCACTGAATGAGTCGAGATATGTTATGGCGGAAACAACTTAACTAAGTCGATAATCCAGAACAAGAAAACAATATGGAATATACACAGACAAAATGCAAGAATTTGGATAAAAAACTTTGCTATCATTTCTTCTCCGTCCATCTCCTTATGTTACAATAATGTACATACTTATATAGAGTTTTGAGAATGCTTGATATGCTTACCGTTACGTTCAGTTACAAAAGAATTTGTAGCGGTCTGAGAAGTGCAACCGTTACAGTCGACTGGAAGACCGACTAGAAGACAGAGGGACAATCTGTCATAGTCAGTCAGTTGTCGTCGGTGTGAAATAGTCGTCATCGACGGAGTGTGTTGGAGTCATCGGTCTTCTATGAGTGGTGCTGAGAAGTCGTCGACTAGGGCTAGGCCTACTAGTCGAAACAAGCCAATCGACTTCAGAGGTGGATCACTTTCCATTCATATCTTTTATTCATTATTAAGCCGTGGATTGCTCTTGGTATATTTATGCTCTTTTCATGCAATTTTGGAGAATTTGTTGCGTAACATTTGGTATCAGAGCTTGGATGCTTCCAAAACAATTCATCTTGGAAGTTTCACTATATATTTTTATTCTACAGGGTTTCAAATAGAAAACTAGTAACCTGTCTAGAAAATAGGCCAAAATATTTGTGGTAAAATTTTCAAATCCTGACCCATTACAGGTTCAGAGATATACCCTCGGGAAGTTAGGGTTTTCTGACTAGCCCAAAATCTAGTCTCAAATAGGTGTTCTAGGGAAAAGTATTGTACTAGAGCATGAAAGATCCAAATTGAGTGAGACCGATTGCAATAGAAAGAAGATAAATCATAGTATCTATTGTAGAAATTTAAAAAATAGATTCAAACACTAGTGGATTTGGACCCAAAATCCAATGACAAAATCCGACGAAAAAGGGTTGTGTCATCGGATTTCTCCATAAAAATTTCAAAATTTGATGATTTTTTAAAAATTAATAGAAGGCGACATCGGATATCCGATGGATATGCCGATATTCGATGGCTCTGTGGATATCCGACAACATATTAAGCCTTAGGCCGTTGAATATCCGATGCCAAACTATATCACCCAATGATGTTGGAAATCCAACATCGAAATTCCAATGGTAACTAGGTTTAAGGTGTCGGATATCCGATGGAAGGTTGACTTTTAAAACTTATAAATAGTGAAACATTCTGACATGTTTTCTATACAAGTGACGATTTGCAGAAGTTTTTTTATTCGACGGACTGCTTTTCATTATTTCCATTGTTTTTGTGATTCAAGCGAGCGAAGTGTGGAGCTTCATTTTCTAAGATTGGTAATCTTCATTCAAGCTCTTTATGATAAAATGTCAACTAGCAATATTCCTGATCCAGACGAACAAAATCGACAATTGCTTGCTATATTGTGGGAAGGAGTTGAAAGAAAGGGTGATGGGAAATGTTATTGTCCATGTAGTCAATGCAGGGGCTTTAAGAGGAGAATAATTTTGATCACAACAGCCATAAAACATTGTAGGGAGCATGGGTACGCTGAGGGGGGACATGAATACCATCCATTTGTAAGTTTTGCAATATATATGTTTTTATTTTGATTGCTTTTGCAAATTTTTGTATTGATCGTGGTTTCAATAGATGGGGACTAACATGGACAATAAATATTATTTTAATATTAAATATTTATTATAATATTTTTTTCTTTTGTGCATGTTGAATCTAGGGTATAGTAGAATAACTCATTTATTTGTTCATTAGTGAGACTAACCCACTCACCGGGGAAATCACTTAACTCTCTAGATTTGTGACACTTTCCATTATGACAATAGAAATAATGACTATATTGGCATGTTGTAATTTCTCTTATATTTTCTCTATAGAAATTACCATAGAACACCTATTTCAATAAATCTAGAAAAATTCTATTACAAGGACTTCTATGACATTGAATTTTTTTGTAAACATTTTATTTATTTCATTTAATTTGTAAAAATTATGCATTAAAGAAATATTCCATTAAAATTGGAAAAACTAATCCTAGAAAGAATGTTTTTATTGATCACAAATTTTATTTACCCCAAGTGTTTTTAATATACAATCATAAAAAATGAAATGTTGTATCATTTATAACTAGTTCGGTATGCCATAAATTAGGAGGAGTATATGAAAATCTGTAATTTGTTGAATCGTGAGAAAAAATATTCATGAAGATATAAAATGTAGGATTAATGAAGTTAAGTTGCACACATAATTGCATGTTTTATTACAAGAAGATCTCTATCTATATTTGAAGTGAACAAAGTATCATATTAAATATTTTTATTGTTAAATAACATATTATAATATAGCATGATTGGAAGGAAATCACAATATTAAATTAAAATAAAATAAATTATAAGAAATGTATTGATGTCGAACCAAATAATAACTATAAATTCGTCAAAATTGTGATAGTTGTTAGGTACAACATTATACATACACAATGAAAGTGTGAAGAAATCGAATTAAGAAACCATGGCCGAGAATTACTTTCACCAAAAGGCAAAGAAAATGATAAGATTTTTAAATGTCGAAGAAATAGATGTTGAAACATATTTTTCAAATCTTTTAGTTGAAATTTATATATGACCCCATGCTCTTTTGAATTTATTTATGGCACATATCGAATGAGTCTAAATAGTCCACTTAGTACTCATTATCAATTAATTATATGGTTTTACATTGTATTTTATTCCAAAAATTACATACTACATTTATACATTCATTTAATGCATATAAGAAGATAAAAGATAGAACATATCTCGTGCTTTGTTGGCCTGTAAGAGATTATTTCAGTTAATCATAATTGAGTTAGTAATACAAACTTACAAAAAAATGAATTGAGAAATCAAATTTCTTATAGTTCAATGTCACTCACTTATGACCAATCACGTACTACCCTTAATACCACTTAGCACTCATTAGCATTAAAAATTACATACTGCATTGATAAACTCCTCTTATTAATGAATATACGCAAATAAAAGTCAATAATTTATTTCATGCCTTGTTGGCTTATATGAGATTATTGCAATTATAAACTATTAACTTAAGAATACACATTTACAAAACTTTGTGCGTGCCTTGTTGGATTTTATGAGATGATTTTAATTACAAATATTTGATTTAAGAACGCAAATTAAAAAAAATATTTTGAATGGGGAAATCAAGTGGTGTAATGCAAAAAAATGTTAAACTAAAGGCAATCATAAATAATATTAATAATTGTATTTAAATATTATTGTTAATTCTCATCTATCTATAAAAGTTTTAAAAACATACAAATTAATTCATCAAAAAATGTGTCCAACTTGTATTGAAATATTGCAATGTACGCGTTAACAAATTTCTAAAAATTAACATCTTCACCTACTATAAAGAACTCAATGTTCTATTGAACATTCGAATGTAGTTGCGTTTCTCTTTGATACGATGAAGTGTCTTAAAAATGGGGAATAGAATTTGGACAAGCCAAGTATCAGGTTCATGTCCTATATAAGCCTTTGTTAAGATACAATTTGACCGGTATCCGGGGAATTGAGAAGTAAGCTTTGATGTATCTATTAGCAATATATTTGATTTTTTGTACATATTTCCATATTTGGACCACACATCACTTAACATTTTCTCATAAAATTGTATCACACTACATTATTTGAATTTTGTTTCCAAATGACAATGAGAGCTGTCCCATATGAATTCAAAGTCACTTGTATCAGTATTTGATTTTTCAACTACTTGTGGAATGTTTTTACATTGTATTTTATTCCAAAAAATACATCACATTTATACATTCATTTAATGCATACAAGAAGATAAAAGATAGAGCGTATCTCATGCTTTGTTGGCTATTATGAGATTATTTCAATTAATCGTAATTGAGTTAATAATACAAACTTACAAAAAAATGAAATGAGAAATCAAATTTCTTATAGTTCAATGTCACTCACTTATGACCAATCTCGTACTACCCTTAATACCACTTAGCACTCATTAGCAATTAATTTTGTGTTTTAAAACAATTGCAACTTCAATTATATGGGGTTTTATTTCAAAAATTACATATTGCATTGATAAACTCCTCATATTAATGAATATAGGCTAATAACAGTCAATAATTTATTTCATGTCCTGTTGGCTTATATGAGATTATTGCAATTATAAACTATTAACTTAAGAATACACATTTACAATAAGTTATAGATTGGGAAATCAAATGCCTATACCTTTCAAAATCATTCATCTATGACTCATCATGCTTCAATCTAAATTCTAGTACACTTAGCACTCATTATCATTGAAGTAATATTTTTTGTAAGAAATGTGCTTTTATATAGATGGAGGTTTAATTCAAAATTTGTGTGTCACTTGTATTAATCGATATAGATCAATAAAACTAAAGAGAACTTCATTCCTTGTTGGTTTTTGTGAGATGATTTAAATTACAAATAATTGATTTAAGAGTATGTAATTTAAAAAATATTTTGAATAGAGAAATCAAGTGTTGTAATGCACTTGTATTAATACATATAGATAAATAAAACTAAAGAGAGTTTCTTGCATGCCTTGTTGGCTTTTATGAGATGATTTAAATTACAAATAGTTGATTTAAGAGCACAAATTTAGAAAATATTTTGAATGGGGAAATCAAGTGTTGTATGATGCAAAAACTTTTCAATCTAAAAGCAATCATAAATAATACTAATAATTGTATTTATATATCATTGTCAATTATCATCTATCTATAAAAGTTATAAAATCATACAAATTAATTCACTAAAAAATGTGTCCAACTTGTATTGAAATATTGCAATGTAATCGTCAACAAATTTCCATAAAATAATATCTTCACTTAATACAAAGAACTCAATGTTCTATTGAACATTCGAATGTAGTTGCGTTTCTGTTTGATGCGATGAAGTGTCTTTAAAAAGGGGAATAGAACTTGCACAAGCCAAGTATCGTGTTCATATCCTATATAAGCCTTTATTAAGATACAGTTTGACCGATATCCGAGGAATTGAGAAGTAGGCTTTGATGTATCTATTAGCAATACATTTGATTATGTGTACTTATTTCCATATTGGGACCACACGTCGCTTAGCCTTTTCTCATAAAACTGTATCATACTACATGATTTGAATTTTGTTTGTAAGTGACAATGGGACCTATCCCATATGAATTCAAAGTCACTTGTATCAATATTTGATTTTTCAAGTACTTGTCGAATGTACTTGTTAGTAACATTTGATGTCCATATCGCAACATCATAATGTTTTAGGCAGTATTTTAATACTTCTAATTGAAAAGGCCTACAAAAGTAGGATTTATCACCAAGCTCCCAATCTGGTTTTCTTTGAATTTGACAACTCGTATCATCTTTGGAATACGACGAGAAGAATACTCCTTCCATTTCAAAGATCAACAAGATCTTCCGACTGATATTAACTCCCATCTGCATTGCTGCCACATATATAACATTAACATATTTTCACTTCAAAACTTCATTGCTTAATGGCATCAAAACATATCCAATTTATTTTCACTCCCAAACAAACAACTTAATGAAAAAAATAAAAGTAATTTCAGTGGAATAGTTTTTTTATACAAACACATTCAACTACTACTCAAATCACTAATTTTTAAGAATTGTAATGAGATAAACTACAATTTAAAAATATAATTACAATAGTCGAATTCATTTGAACTAATTATATGTTAATATCTACATACTACCT
Source organism: Larix kaempferi (assembly GCA_027924585.1). Classification (NCBI taxonomy): domain Eukaryota; kingdom Viridiplantae; phylum Streptophyta; class Pinopsida; order Pinales; family Pinaceae; genus Larix; species Larix kaempferi. The sequence continues at coordinate 2,834,770 of BSBM01000573.1, forward strand.
AAATTTACAGTTTTTAAATTTAAATCAAGCAAACTATTTATATGTTCATTTTTACGTACAACCTCATACGATATTTTAATTTTCAAGAAATTATAAGAAAAATTCATATAAGCACATTGCAATGAAATTCAAATCACAATTTAAAAATATAGTTACAATGGTCCAATTCAAACCAATTATATGTTAATTTATACCCACCACCTAGATTTACAATTTTTTAAATTTCAATTAAACAAGCTAATTATAGGTAATTTTTACATACAACCTGATATGATTTTCCATTTTTTTAATTTCTAAGAAATAAGAAAATTTCATATGATAACATTGAATTAACATTCAAATCACTGATTTGTAAGAGTTATAATGATCAATTAAGACGCAATTGATAAATAAACTGCAATTGCTCAAACATAGTAATTGTACGTTAATTTATACATACAATCTAATACAATTATTTAATTAATATGGAATACTACATTTTTATGCAAACACATAAGACTATTATTCAAATCACTAACTTTTTATAACTCAATATCTCAATACAAATAAACAAAATAATAATATGTTAATTTATAATAATGACACAACAACAATCCTTATATGGGTATTATGAAATAATATTGACATTAAATTGATAATAAAATAAAACACAGTAATAACACATCATATGTAGAATTAAGTCATCAAATGTACAATGACCAAGAATTTATATCATAAACTTCAAGATTTTGTTTATAGAGGAAATGAATAACAGTCATCTTAATGTACTATTAAAAGTCATTGAAGATTCTTCAAAATATCTCGAACATCGGGTGCCTTGTAGAATTTATTCAATAAGCTCCACAGATCAGCGATCAACCATTTATCCTCATTATTTCCATCAAACGAAGGGGCAATAATCACATTTTCTTTGGGATTTTCTTTCTTTGTCTCCATTGAACAATCCACTAGAATAGTGTTAGTAGCATCATATTGAGAATACATTCTCCACACTTTTTTCAGATGTTTTTTGTATATAACTTGTGTTGAATTATCAATGTCATTTTTTCCCTTTTGTTGTTTGCAATCTGAAGCAGTCCATGTAAACAAAAATTTAGCTTGTAATGTTTCTAAAACCAGCTTTTTCATAACTCTTGTTGTGTTTTGTTTCAAAGATGTCGTCCAAATTGCAATGTCAAGAGATTCTTTTCTGGAACACATTTCAAGAAATGTTTTTGCATGTGGACGAAACCAAAATGATTTTTTCTCTATCGTGTAATCTGCGGCCCTTCCCATTTTCTCGATAAATTCTTTTTGTGATGCATCACCATCAACGCTCTGATAGAAAATTTTATTCAATTCAAAAATAACTAATTCCTTTTGACTTATAATAGCTGCAAAACAATAATGGATCATAGTAAATTCATTTTATTCATGCTACATAAATTATTATTAAAAAAAATTGTTGAAGAAATACACTCACTTTGAGTATTTTTTGTACTAGTTATTGATAAGCCACACTTCTCTTGTATTGTCTTCATAGAACCTAGAGCCAAAATAACAAACCTTCAATCAAATACCAATAATACTTCTTTAAATCAATTTTTTTTTTATAAGACATATTTTATGTTTAATTGAAAATAAGAGACATGTGAAGTACCTGATATGATGTCATGTTCTTGACTATGGCTTTCTGTCACATTCCCTTGATCATTGTCTTTTTTCTCCTCATTTGCAACTGTAATAAACATATGAAATGTTATAAAATGTATCAACGAATGAAATTCATTAAATAAATAGGCATAGAATCCAAAGAATCACTAGAGAAAGAACAAAACAAGTACAATACAACAAAAGAAACAAAATAAATTATGTACCTGGTATGGTATTTTCTTCGTCTTGTATTTGCATCTCGAAAACTTCTTCGACATTGTGCACACTATGTTGATCATTGCTTTGTTGCAAAGTGTCGTTGTTTTCTTTACAATTTCCGCCATTAGTAGTTATAGTAAACATCTTGTTAATCAAGATTTATAAATAGCATAGAATCCAACGAATCACTAGAGAAAGAACAAAACAAGTACAATACCTGGATATTCCAACAGCAATATATTAGACATTGGTTTTTGCAATTGGAAGGATTCTTGATTAGTCAGCATGGTAGTCCTTTGTAACTCGTTTTCTACGACACATGCCATTCTTCTTCCATATGTACAGCAAGCCTGCTGTAAATTTTTCCCCGCATAAAGAGAAATAATCAAATTTAGATCACTATGTTGTGGATGCATTTGCAATAATTCTTCCCAGAATTCAAAATCTCTCTCATTTTCATCAGATATGTCTCTAAAACTGTGAGAGTATATTGAGGCCTGTAAACTTTTTGACTCTTCACTATAGAAATGTATAGTTAAAACTATATCATAACTATAGTTATTTTGTTCTTTATATTCATAAAGATCGGTAGCCATTTTATAGTTGACATTTGAGTCCTTGACAACAATCTCCAGAGCTTGGCGTACATCCTTACAAGACCAAATTTCTACTAAGATAATCATAGTAAAATCTTTCAACCCATTTTTTTCGATTAAAAATCGAAACAATTCAATATAGTGATCCTTAAGGAATGATTCATCTTTCAAAGCCAATGTATCCAACACAACAAAGTCAGTGTATAACATTGGTTGAAACAGACAAGGAAAAGAATGCAAAAGTGTTGACAAGAGGCTAGGACCCCCATAATGACAACCGAATTCAAAACTGTTCTCAATTTCCTGTATATCTGTCGATGCATCAATTATTCTATCAAGGACCACACAGGCTTGTGGAGAAAGGGACTCTATTTTTGTATTTCATGATCCTTTTACATATTTACACCCTTCCATTGTCTTACAGAAGTTGGCAAATATGATATCAGTAATTCCATAATGCTCAAGAATATTGGATATTGTAAGAATCTTATCATTCAGATTCTTATCATGACTTTTGCAATATGTTACCATTGCCTCCAAAATTGTTCTTTTGGTTTTCAATTGTGAACAATAATCTTTCATTTTTATGGCATTGGTTGGATGGTTCACTGGAATAGAAAACCAGACAGTTCCATCCAATAGTTTATCTGCTACAGAACACATTTCTTCAGCGAGTAGTCCCTGAAGGGGACGGAAAGAACTTGATACCAAACTGTTCAGACTATTTGTCTTATAGTTTGGATCCTTAGGTTGGTTTGGAGAACACATTAATGTCCCTAGTTTGTAACAATTAAAAACAACTTCCCATTTATCCCAAGTAGTATCATCAAGATATAACAAGACTTTTTTTCAGCAAAGTTTGTTAGTGGACAATCGAAGAAAGAGCACAACATTTCATCATCAACCTGTTAAAAAATAACAAATATAAATTAGTAAGAATGTGATATCAAAAATAAAATAGCCATGAATTTAGTTATAACAATATAAACTAAGTGCAAAAAAAAAAAATTGCATACCTTGTCTTCAGCCGTCTTAGAATTCCCACATTTTTGTTTCTTTAATTTATTTGTGGCAATTAGGAATTGTCTTGCAGATCGCACAGAATCAATGAATGGAGTTTTGAAGAACACTGTGTTTGCAGAATTTAACTGGCAGCAAATACGAATCACCACACTAGGAGCAACTAATGGATCTAAGAATCGAGCATTACGTTCTTTGTACTTTTGTTTTGCCTCCCCAGATAGACTGAATTTAGGATTTGATAATATTTCTTTTGCTGCTTGAATGGTGTGTTGCCCATCAACTATCCAAAAAATGATGTTCTTGGCATTTATATCCATTTCATTCATGATTTTCACAGGGTTTCCAATCGGATCAGACTCTTTTGTGTCAAATGGAATCAGAAGAGCATCAGGCAATGATGCTTGAAATTTCTGTAGGAATGATTTTACTAATACTCGAACATTTAAATCATCCCGTGATCTCAATTTATATAACTTGGGTGCTTCTACACATCTTCGAACATCCACCTTCATGGTAAAAGAGCTTGAAAATAAATAACTGTCCTTAAAATTTTCATGGATTTCATCGCATTGGTCAGCAAGCTTCTCTATCTGAGAGTCTTCTTTTTGGGATTTTACAAACTCTGTAGTAGGCATGAACTCACTTTATTTAATGCTCTATTCTAGCTCAGCTAAATATACCCTTCTCAAAGCAAGCATTTGAGCCTCGAGTTTATCATCTGGTATTTTATCAAGTAGTTTACCTCTTTGTTGCAAATAAAGAAACACGGATGATGTTTTCTTACATCTCACATAGCGATATTTCATAACGTTGGTAATACGTTGTACAAGATCATCACAACTCTTTAGACCAGATTCATTGAAGCTCTCAAAACTGTCCAACTTAAACTGTGACTTTTTTATTGACTCTGGAAATTCTGTATTAGTATCAATCAAATCTGGTCTAAATTTTGTGTAATCAACTTGGCAAGAAAATAATTTCACTTCATTTTCTTCAATTACCTCCATTTGAAAATCGATCTGACTATGATTGAGAGCATAGCAACTAACAATTATCCCTAGCCTTTGTATATCATTTCCATCCATGGATCCAAATAGATACATATCTGGAAACATATTCATGGGACTTTCAATCTCAACATACCAATCTTCGACATACTCAAATGCAGCAGATGTTTTGAACTTTTTAATCATTTCAAAATTAGAACCCATTGTTGAATTTATAATCTGAGTTGAATGAAGCTTTTGTTTTTTGAATGCTGATTGTGGCATTTTACTTGCTTTGAAGACGACAGCTTCAAAAAACAATAATAAGCAATTATTACTATAAATAAAATGAAATCAAAATCACAAATATTACCATATAGTCTTCTAGTCTAACCATTTAGAAATGAGAGAATAATATTTAAAACCACCATACCACATGGGGGAGACGTTGTTTGTGTGTCACTTGCAATTCGTTTTTTCTTCAAATTATTCCTTGGAATTGTCATTGCACCAGAGTCCATAGCTTCTAAAAACAATAATAAATAGTCGACTATAAGTTTAAATTGTTTTAAAAATACATGAAATAATGAGCATTATCAAAGAATATTCTATTACATGTCTTTTATTCACATGCACAAGAATAATAAGGGTCATGTGTTATGGAAACATATTAAATACTTAGAGATAAATAAAAATCCATTGCATCTACCACAAGTAGGGACTCATTAAAAAGAAAAGTTTTCCTTCTCAAAAATGCTAGAAGGAAATGCTTATGCTAGAAAGAAAGCTAGCAGTCGCTAGCTTTCATTGATCTTTTTCCATGTGCTTATTTCAAAATAGAGCACATGGCACAAGCTTAAGGTATAAGCTAGCAACCACCAATCACCATGGACATGATTTTTCTATTGGAAAGCTAGTGATTGCTAGCTTTCTTTCTAGCATAGGTATATGTTATTATCCTATAAGTAAATGCTTATGCTAAAAGGAAAGCTAGCAGTCGCTAGCTTTCCTTGATCTTATGCCATGTGCTTATTTGAAAATAGAGTACATGGCACAAGTTCAAGGCTTTCCTTACCTAACTAATTTATGTTTTGTGACCTCATGTGAAGCTTGGAGGCTACACCAAGAATATAATTTTTGAGATAATTTCTATTGCTAATAACAAGTAAATTATACAAAGACACTACCTCTAGTTTTCTATTGCTAATAACAATTAAATGTTACACATAGATTACCTCTAGTGCGAAAATAGACATAAACATAGTAAAATATACATAAAGAAGACCTCCTTCATTATAGCTTTTATACCAAATTAAGTTTATTGGTTTACTTAAAGACCTGTGAACAAAAAAATAAATAAATTGAACCCATATAAATGATAGACTATAAATCATCATATATTTTTTTTGAACAGAAACTAAAAAGGAGTATATTATAAAGGGGCTGTGCACATCCATTCAGTACATAGCAAAAAGAGAGGAAGAATAGTCCTGCAAAGCAGAGATAGAGCATTGTAGACTAAGCCTGCAAAGGGTTCAAAAAACTATATACAGAGTTCTTCCATGATGACTAACAGAATGGGCAGTATATACCATTATATATTGCTTACATAATAAAAGACAAAAAAACATATATCCATAAAAACCAGATTACAGGTGGCCCCTGAAGTGGACTGGCTGCACCACTGATTCTTCCTCCATCTGACGCTCCCCTTCAACAGTTACTGCATTGTTCTTGCTGCCCTGGTTCATGGAAATGAGTCGCGCAAGGTCCTCCTGGATCATATCCACCTTCCCCATCATCTCGCGCAAGGAGCTTTCATTATCATCGATCCTGGAGTCATGGTTTCCGATTTGAAGGGAAGTGTAGCTCACAGTGTCCTCCATCTTTTTTATAACGCAGGCTATCTCCCTGTTATCCATAAATCCTATGGAGACTATCTCATACAGCCGCCCCAAACTTTTCTTGATGTCCTGGATGCCGGTATTGTCCCCTAGCTGAGCCATTCTGCCAAAATCAGAGGAAATAACAAGACAATCAAACTGCCTGAGCAAAGAATCAGCAGTTAAATTACTACACGAACCCTCACGCGCTGAGCAATTAAGGATGCAACTGAGCACTAACAGTTCCTGATGGAGCACCGAACCCCCTTGTCCGTCAGAGAAGACCTTTAAATCATCATATTTTTATGTCATTAACTAAGTAGTTCTTTTATCATTACATTTTGTTAACTCATTAAACAACATAAGGGTCATGTGTCCTGGAAACATATTGCTTACATAATAAAAGACAAAAAAACATATATCCATAAAAACCAGATTACAGATGGCCCCTGAAATGGACTGGCTGCACCACTGATTCTTCCTCCATCTGACGCTCCCCTTCAACAGTTACTGCATTGTTCCTGCTGCCCTGGTTCATGGAAATGAGTCGCGCAAGGTCCTCCTGGATCATATCCACCTTCCCCATCATCTCGCGCAAGGAGCTTTCATTATCATCGATCCTAGAGTCATGGTTGCTGATTTGAAGGGAAGTGTAGCTCACAGTGTCCTCCATCTTTTTTATAACGCAGGCTATCTCCCTGTTATCCATAATTCCTATGGAGACTATCTCATACAGCCGCCCCAAAATTTTCTTGATGTCCTGGATGCCGGTATTGTCCCCTGGCTGAGCCATTCTGCCAAAATAAGAGGAAATAACAAGACAGTCAAACTGCCTGAGCAAAGAATCAGCAGTTAAATTACTACACGAACCCTCACGCGTTGAGCAATTAAGGATGCAACTGAGCACTAACAGTTCCTGATGGAGCACCGAACCCCCTTGTCCGTCAGAGAAGACCTTTAAATCATCATATTTTTATGTCATTAACCAAGTAGTTCTTTTATCATTACATTTTGTTAACTCGTTAAACAACATAAGGGTCATGTGTCCTGGAAACATATTAAATACTTAAAGATAAATAAAAATCCATTGCATCTAGCACAAGTAGAGACTCATTAAAAAGAAAATTTTTCCTTCTAAAAAATGCTAGAAGGAAATGCTTATGCTAGAAAGAAAGCTAGCAGTCGCTAGCTTTCCTTGATCTTTTTCCATGTGATCTGTTCTTGGACAGAAGGTATCCAAGAAGACATCTATCCATCCAGACCATGATCTGCACAAATGATGTATAATAAGGGTCATGTGTTATGCTAGAAGGAAATGCTTATGCTAGAAGGAGAGCTAACATTCGTTCAAAATAGAGCACATGGCACAAGCTGAAGGTATAAGCTAGCAACCATCAATCACCATGGACAGGGTTTTTCTAATTGAAATCTAGCGATTGTTAGCTTTCTTTCTAGTATAAGCATGTGTGTTTATTTTAGAAAGAAATGCTTATGCTAGAAGGAAAGCTAGCAGTCGCTAGCTTTCCTTGATATTTTGCCATGTGCTTATTTCAAAATAGATTAAATGGCACAAGCTCAAAGTATAAGCTAGCAACCACCAATCACTATGGAAATGATTTTTCTATTGGAAAGCTAGTGACTGCTAGCTTTCCTTCTAACATAAGTATGTGTTCTTATCCTAGAAGGAAATGCTTATGCTAGAAAGAAAGCTATCAGTCGCTAGCTTTCCTTGATCTTGTGCCATGTGCTTATTTGAAAATAGAGTGCATGGCACAAGCTCAAGGTATAAGCTAGCAACCACCAATCACCATGCCCAAGGTTTTTCTATTGGAAAGCTAGCGACTGCTAGCTTTCCTTATAACATAAGCATGTGTGTTATGCTAGAAGGAAAGCTAGCATTCGTTCAAAATAGAGCACATGGCACAAGCTCAAGGTATAAGCTGGCAACCACCAATCACCATGGACAGGGTTTTTTATTGGAAAGCTAGCAAATGTTAGCTTTCCTTCTAGCATAAGCATGTGTGTTTATACTAGAAGGAAATGCTTATGCTAGAAGGAAAGTTATCAGTCGCTAGCTTTCCTTGATCTTGTGCCATGTGCTTATTTGAAAATAGAGTGCATGGCACAAGCTCAAGGTATAAGCTAGCAACCACCAATCACCATGCCCAAGGTTTTTCTATTGGAAAGCTAGCAACTGCTAGCTTTCCTTCTAACATAAGCATGTGTGTTATGCTAGAAGGAAAGCTAGCATTCGTTCAAAATAGAGCACATGGCACAAGCTCAAGGTATAAGCTGGCAACCACCAATCACCATGGACAGGGTTTTTTATTGGAAAGCTAGCGAATGTTAGCTTTCCTTCTAGCATAAGCATGTGTGTTTATACTAGAAGGAAATGCTTATGCTAGAAGGAAAGCTAGCAGTCGCTAGCTTTCCTTGATATTTTGCCATGTGCTTATTTCAAAATACATCATATGGAACAAGCTCAAGGTATAAGCTAGCAACCACCAATCACCATGGACATGATTTTTCTATTAGAAAGCTAGCAACTGCTAGCTTTTCTTCTAGCATAAACATGTGTGTTATGCTAGAAGGAAATGCTTATGCTAGAAGGAGAGCTATTCGTTTAAAATAGAGCACATGGCACAAGCTGAAGGTATAAGATAGCAACCATCAATCACCATGGACAGGGTTTTTGTATAGGAAAGCTAGCGACTGTTAGCTTTCCTTCTAGTATAAGCATGTGTGTTTATTTTAGAAGGAAATGCTTATGCTAGAAGGAAAGCTAGCAGTCGCTAGCTTTCCTTGATCTTTTGCCATGTGTTTATTTCAAAATAGAGCAAATGGCACAAGCTCAAGGTATAAGCTAGCAACCACCAATCACTATGGACATGATTTTTCTATTGGAAAGATAGCGACTGTTAGATTTCCTTCTAGCATAAATATGTGTTCTCATCCTATAAGAAAATGCTTATGCTAGAAGGAAAGCTAGCAGTCGCTAGCTTTCCTTGATCTTGTGCCATGTGCTTATTTGAAAATAGAGTGCATGGCACAAGCTCAAGGTATAAGCTAGCAACCACCAATCACCATGCCCAAGGTTTTTCTATTGGAAAGCTAGCGACTGCTAGCTTTCCTTCTAACATAAGCATGTGTGTTATGCTAGAAGGAAAGCTAGCATTCGTTCAAAATAGAGCACATGGCACAAGCTGAAGGTATAAGCTGGCAACCACTAATCACCATGGACAGGGTGTTTTATTGGAAAGCTAGCGAATGTTAGCTTTCCTTCTAGCATAAGCATGTGTGTTTATACTAGAAGGAAATGCTTATGCTAGAAGGAAATCTAGCAGTCGCTAGCTTTCCTTGATCTTTTGCCATGTGCTTATTTCAAAATACATCACATGGAACAAGCTCAAGGTATAAGCTAGCAACCACCAATCACCATGGACATGATTTTTCTATTGGAAAGCTAGCGACTGCTAGCTTTTCTTCTAGCATAAGCATGTGTGTTATGCTAGAAGGAAATGCTTATGCTAGAAGGAGATCTAGCATTCGTTTAAAATAGAGCACATGGCACAAGCTGAAGGTATAAGATAACAACCATCAATCACCATGGACAGGGTTTTTCTAATTGAAAGCTAGCGACTGTTAGCTTTCCTTCTAGTATAAGCATGTGTGTTTATTTTAAAAGGAAATGCTTATGCTAGAAGGAAAGCTAGCAGTCGCTAGCTTTCCTTGATCTTTTGCCATGTGCTTATTTCAAAATAGAGCAAATGGCACAAGCTCAAGGTATAAGCTAGCAACCACCAATCACTATGGACATGATTTTTCTATTGGAAAGCTAGCGACTGTTAGCTTTCCTTCTAGCATAAATATGTGTTCTTATCCTAGAAGAAAATGCTTATGCTAGAAGGAAAGCTAGCAGTCGCTAGCTTTCTTTGATCTTGTGCCATGTGCTTATTTGAAAATAGAGTGCATGGCACAAGCTCAAGGTATAAGCTAGCAACCACCAATCACCATGCCCAAGGTTTTTCTATTGGAAAGCTAGCGACTGCTAGCTTTCCTTCTAACATAAGCATGTGTGTTATGCTAGAAGGAAAGCTAGCATTCGTTCAAAATAGAGCACATGGCACAAGCTCAAGGTATAAGCTAGCAACCACCAATCACCATGGACATGGTTTTTTATTGGAAAGCTAACAACTATTAGCTTTCCTTCTAGCATAAGCATGTGTGTTTATACTAGAAGGAAATGCTTATGCTAGAAGGAAAGCTAGCAGTCGCTAGCTTTCCTTGATCTTTTGACATGTGCTTATTTCAAAATACATCACATGGAACAAGCTCAAGGTATAAGCTAGCAACCACCAATAACTATGGACATGATTTTTCTATTGGAAAGCTACTGACTATTAGCTTTTCTTCTTATCATAAGTATGTGATCTTGTGACGTGTACCTTCCTTGATCTTGTGACAAAATCTATCTCAGGTACTGTCGGCTTCCACGACAGTCACCTATAAGGAATGAAATCCTAAGTTGGTCACTAAGTACCTTCGTCAAGTGGAGAAAGAGCAGTTATCCCTCGAACGGTATTGGGTCGTCTCCTTTTCAACAAGTGGTGGTGAGCCCACTTGAGAGAACATACACCCGCAACCTTGGGTTTGACCTCCTATGGCGCAGCGCCGCTCTTTCACTTGCCCCATGTGGCTATACACGACCACTTGATTTAGAAGGATTTATAAAGCACCCTAAGGACAACAACTATGTTTTTGGATGCCTAGCCCCAAAATCCTACCTAAACTACAAGATTCTTTTATGCCCTCCTATGGAAGTATTAAGTGAGTAGATTTAAGCTATTTTTGAACTTAGTGAGTGATGAGAGAGTTTCTTGTGTGTGTGTGTGTGCATCAAAGAAAGTGACGGTTTTGAGCGCACATGAGATATTGCATATAAATGAAAAGGATTTTCTTTTAAAATGAAAATAATGCAACTCAACCTAATAGAAAAACAACTAAATAAACCATGTAAAACATGTAAAAAAAACTAAATAAAATAAATTGTAAAAATAAAAAAAAATCTATAAACAAAATTGTAAAAGTAAAAAAAAATCTATAGACTTACCAAGATTTTCAACCTCTTTTTAATCCAGTCTTCTTCTTTACTTTTTGTTTGGCTAAGACTAAAGTAAATGCCAATGCCATTTTTTCCCATAACTTCATCTTCATCTTAGTTGGTCTTGCTTCTTTGATAGACAATAATCTAGAAGCTATGAAGCCAAGAATACTTGAATGGAAACTGTACAATATATTGAAACTATCTGTAAGTTACAAACTTATATCAAATAATTAAATATAAAAAACACTAGCTATTTAGCTATTTTTATATACAAGTAATGCTATATATTACATCTTATATACATTCATAGAGTTGATAACTATTTTTATGTACAAGTAATGCCATATACTTATATACATTCATAGAGTTGATAGCTATTTTTATGTACAAGTAATGCCATATATTACATCCTACATACATTCATAGAGTTGATTATACCATGGAGGTTTACAAAATGAAATTTATAAATACAACATTCAAATAAATGATTGGCAATTATTTAAAATAGTTATTTAGGTCACCAATATTACCGGTTCAGTACTTGGGGAAAACCGGAAAACTTAGAATGGGTCACCAATGTGTTAAAAGATGCCCTCCTCTATCCCATAGGATATATATATATATATATATATATATATATATATATATATCACAAAAAAGAGGTAGTTATATATTTATAAAAAGGTTGTTGACAAACCAAATAACATAAAAAGTACAAAAATTTCAAAAAACATTATAGTATTCTTGTATAAATATTTTCAACAAATATGTTAATTGGTCATGATGCTTTTTCTTTCTTACAATACCTACCTTATGAATTTCAAATTTAGTGCTATACTGCTTTACATAATTACTAATAAACAAGACAAGTAAAATGCATATATGAGAAGTTTAAGAGCCAAGATAATTTCCATTGAGGCCTTCTTCCATTAACCAAATAAATATTTTAAATTACTATTCACAATTTAAATTAATTACTATTATTATTAATTGTTATTGTTATTATTATTATATTATTAATATTATTTAATTAATAATAATAATAATAATAATCCCTTTTATAAAGTATAGTGGGTTGAATAATAATGAATTTATTAAATAAATTATTAATTTAATTAACGGATGGAATCATCCTAAGTAAATTAAAAGGATATGTTTGAATAAATTATTGAATAATTCCATTACTAGAGAGAAATTGGGATGATATAAAATAATATATAATCCACCTTATTACCTCAAAAGGGGATGCATTAATGATTACCATGGAAAGTGGCTGTCGGGATTATCGGTCTGTGGGCTCAGGGGCTAGGAAATCCGTTGATTTCCTAGGGTCAGCACGATAATAGCTGATCGGCATGGTGGACACATCATTTTGGGGTTGTTAAGGTAACTTACAGAATCCATTCCAGAAATCTTCTTATCTTACTGCAATCGACGGTTTCAGGTATTTTTCTGAACCAGCTTAATTAGAATGTATTTTCTTTTATTTCCAAGCTATGCATGTCAAACGAACAGAATTAAATGGGAAGTTTTAGGATTATGTTTATTTAACTGCAGAGACATGTAAACATATAGAAAACAGACAGTTAAACATTTACAGAAACAGAAATATAGATGGTTGAATCTCTTGTTTTCTTCTAACAATAATTAAGGGAAAACCTAGGTATAACCTGATAACCCGGAATAGACCCAGTGCCTAGATAGGGAACTACAGTTGGTATCAGAGCGCAAGGCTCAGACACTGAGACCTTAGAGCCTGACTACACCTGGAACTTTAGTGAAATTTACTAGAAAATAACAAACCAGTATGATGGCTGCAAAAAGATAATTTGAAGAGCCTTTTCCCATTTATTCGTAAGGCGTAACAGAAACAGAATTTGAATGATATATATATATATATATATATATATATATATATATATATAACTGCTTATTTAGGGCTCAGTCTAGACCCCATTAAACAAACCTTTCCAGAAAAACAACAACATTTCTATATACACTCTTTTAATATTCAAACCCTAATATTAATCCAATGCTAAATCATTTGGGATAAACAATGTTTTTAAACAAATAAATAAATACATATAAACCAAGTTACAACACTATATATATTACCGTTATAATATTTAGATCTAAAATTTAATACTAACAAAAAAAAACACTTCATTGCATTTATATAAAGAAATTGTATTCATAATAAATACGAAACAATGAGTCTCGCACAGGATTTACAGAGGGTTCTCCAAATTTCAGACCTGCAGCCAAAGTGATCAGTTTTCATTTCCTATTATTTTAATGCAGATCTGCCTTCTTGCCTGACAGTGTAACATTTTGTTTTAAACATTCATTTCAATAAATGTGGCATAAAACAAATATTCAAATAATATTGTTTCCTGCAATATTGTTTATAATACAAGCATCGCAGCAATTTCGATGCAGAAATCGTTTCATTTGAGCTCGATATGATCCATTTTGACCAATAACTAAGAAGATTTACAAGCATGGCAAATGCATGAAACGATTTCCATACTGCTCTCCATTGTTGCTGCTTGTTTTGTCCGAAACGAATTTCATACAAAATGTTGCTTCCTTTGAAACCCTAGCGCTCAAGCCAGGTGTACCAAGCGCCCGGAGCCCAACGACACATCAATTGTCCTCCAAGCATTTTTCTTCTTTCCTTTGTGCCCAGCCCGAACTCAACAACTAGATCCAATTGGCCCACGCACTTAACACATCAATGCCCACCATCGAATCCCATGCACTGAGTTCACATAAGAGGACGGGAATATATAAAAGATGCGTTGTGCTCAACGCCGAGGACTCATTAGGGAACCGAATGCCAAGCCAGGCGGGTCCCATGGATATCATATCTCCCATCGTCCATGATATTACCCACATATCTTCCCAGCACCGAGGCTCTTACATGAAACCAAGAGCCAAGTCGAAGCAGCCCTACAATGCCAAATAAAACCTTATTTCCTCCTTAAATAGGCATACTTTTGACGGCACGTGAGACGGTTTCCGCGTTGCCCATGAGCGGTTTACTATACCGCTTTATTGGAATGCGGACGAGTAAGGAATGAACACGTGGGATGGTGGTTTCCTTTCTGCGACCACCAACCACCCTTACCATGCGTGCATGTTGTCGACGCGGAATAAGGAGAGCCGTCGATCCTGCCTTGGCGTCAATCCCCATGCGAAAAAGAAAAGGTTTTATTTTGCGTTTTATATTGTTTTAATTTTTTTTATTATTATTTTAAATTAATGTTTTTTAAATATTAATTTAATTTTATTAATTTAATGTAGTGTCTCTCAACCATGCCCCTTTTTAAAGCTATAATTAATTAATTTCACCTAATACACTGCTGTGCAATCTTTGGTTCTCACATCATATCTGTCCATCGTACAGATAATAAATTTTGAATGAACACCATAATTAATGTGTTGCCAATGCCATTTCCCGGCTTCTTCCATCGTGATTCATGGCATTGGGCACACATTTTCCAGTTGCAGATTAAAATTTTGGCAGACTTTATCTCCAGGGTATTGAGCTATCCAATAAGCTATGGCAGTCAAACATCATTTGCACTGAAACAACCATGCCCCGGGGGACCAGATCTTCTGGAACCAAATTGGACCATCAAGGGTTTCGGATCAGGTACTCTGGCTAATCGCACTTTATGCTTAAGGGAGACTCTCGCTACAGCCCATAGGCATCCGCATCAAGTTCCAATAAATCACTGCGAATGCAAGGGTTCGGGTTCTTGGGGCAAACATCCTTCTCAGAGGTAGGTACCGTATTGTGAACCATGAAACTTCAACCCCCTTGCTGGTACCAATTTTGCAAAATAGTAACATTACAAATGTCCATTAGCTAAAGCTATAATTATAAGATTCCATTGGCGAAGAAAACCGTAGTAACCTTAAGTTAAGATGTTAATTTGTTAATAATATGGGGAATGGCCAGGGTATTTATTTGGTTCTCTCTGATATTGGAACTGAAGGAGTGTGAGATATCGTTCTAGCTCATGTCCATGGAGTAAAGGTCCTTATCAAATACATTCGGCTGTGGGAGGTTGACAATAGCCGACAGCTGGGCCTATCAAAAATAAGGTAACCTCTTAACCAACATTTACAGTTTAGACTCTAAATAAAATTGTAATTTTCATAAAAAATTAAAATATATTGAAAGTAAGATTCCGAATTTAATAATTTAAAGGAAATAGAAATATATTTATGCTCAATTAAGACAATTTTGCAGTTTAGATGCAATTTTCTTTTTACAAAATTTATCCATTTTTTAGATATAGATTTCCAAAAAATTAGTTTAATTTGAGGGCTTGATTAATTCCCCATACTAACTACACTAACTGTGTTAAATGAGAGACTAAAAAACCAGTCAAATAGATAAACCTATGCTGATGAAAAATGACAATAGAAATGAAAAATTTACCTTGGGAAAATATATCCATAGCCTCAGCTCTGAATCTATTAAAATGATTTACTTCAACAAACAAAGGGAAAGTGGTGGCGGTTGGATTAATGGTAGAAGCAACGCATGCAAAGTTTGATCCATGTTTAAAGTTAGATCCCACCAATTTCAAATACTAGCTCAGTAATGTTGGATTCATTGCCTCGTCTGTAATTCATTCATTAATAAATAGTCAGTCTAGACTTTCAAATCTTTACATCAAGAAATTACCCAACAAGATATAAAACGTCCAGGTACATAAAAAAAAAATCGATAACCAAGCTCTCCCCAGATTCGTAGTATCTCCAAGTGTGTTTTTCCTGGCTGGGAAGGAGAGAATGCAGCCTCACGCCTGCCACAAGGCCACCTATGTCATAATTCGAGTGTCCAAAGTTGAAAATTGCAGTGAAATTACAAGCCCCAGCCCTCGGGTCTTGAATCTGCCACCCTACAATGCCAAATAAAACCTTATTTCCTCCTTAAATAGGCATACTTTTGACGACACGTGAGACGGTTTCCGCGTTGCCCATGAGCGGTTTACTATACCGCTTTATTGGAATGCGGATGAGTAAGGAATGAACACGTGGGATGGTGGTTTCCTTTCCGCGACCACCAACCACCCTTACCATGCGTGCATGTTGCCGGCGCGGAATAAGGAGAGCCGTCGATCCTGCCTTGGCGTCAATCCCCATGCGAAAAAGAAAAGGTTTTTTTTTTGCGTTTTATATTGTTTTAATTTTTTTATTATTATTTTAAATTAATGTTTTTTAAATATTAATTTAATTTTATTAATTTAATGTAGTGTCTCTTAACATTCATTTAATGTAATTCGTTTAATTTAATTTAATTAATTTAATTTAATGACTTTTAATTTAATTTGATTTAATTAATTTAATTTAATGTCATTTAATTAATTAATTTAATTTAATTAATTCAATTTTTTTTTTTAATTAATTCAATTTAATTTAATTTTTTTTAATTTAATTTTTTTAATTACTATTAAATTTAATTTAATTTAGTTGTTGATAAGAATTAAAAAAAAAAAAAAAACCATGTCAAAATAAAAGGGGTTTCGGCAAAATTTCTTATATAATTATATAATGCTAGTGTTATTTTATTTATATTTAATTAAATTTTGTATATATTTTTATTTAAATTTCGTGTATAATTATATAGCGCTAGTATTATTTTATTTAAATTTAATTAGATTCCATATAATGTTATAACCTAGGTTTCTTAAAAAATTAAAAGTTAATATTTAAAAATATAAAGCTACTCACGAACTTTCAATTTAAAAGTTCTTCATAGATTTAAAGTTTTAAGGTCAATTATAGTAAGGTTGAAGTGGTTGGTGAAGTTATATTTAAATTAGCATAGATAAAATTTAAATTGTAATTTATATTTAAGGGAGAAATTTAAAATATTTAAATTTAATATATATAAATATTTAAAATTTTGGAAAAGAAATAAATAAATAAATATATATAAATAAATAATAAAGAGTGGTTTAAGTGGTTTGGTGAAGATCTAGGGTTTTATAAATCCATGTATTTAATCAAATTGTCTTAGTATTTATTATAACATCCTACATAAAATTAAATTAAAAAAAATTAAAAAAATATGTAGGTATAATTATATAATGATAAAAAAAAATTACAATTGCAATTTTTGGATGGTCACATTACAATTTCTCATAAAAAAATTACAATATCTTTAATTTTTCAATTCTTGGTTCATTGCATTTCATGATCGTTGAAATTGCATTTTCATTTTACAGAATGTGAGTTATTCTCAATTATACTTGTTGAAATTCTAAAACTTGTAATTATCAAAATGCCGAAATTGCATTTTCCTACATAATAATTCTAAAGTTGAAATTGCAATTTTAATAATTCTTTACCTCTCTTAACCATGTTATGGCCTAAATGCCCATATTTAATTGAAAGTTAATTAGGTGAATTGAAAGTTGAATGGCTTGTGTTAAACAATACCAAGATGAAATAACAAATAGCAAATTATATTGAAGATGAAAAGAAGTTCATCATCATGGAATTTTGGGTTTTTCAAAGATGGGGTAATATGAACTATTGGATGCTTCATTTCATGTTTTGAATGTAAGTAAATTAGAAAAAGGTTTACTACTCTATTAAGCTTAATTAATGTAAACTCAATTTTATTGCAAAAAAACATTCATTACTTATGGATTTATTATTATTTTTTAAATATATCCAATTGAAAATTTTAAATCAATTTTAACTAATGGTATACTTTTAAAATCAATATTTCGAAAATAGAAAAACACCTAATGGCTCTATTTGAACAATGTAAACTATTTCCTAGAAATTTATCTATATTTTAAAGAAAATTAAGGATTCCAAAACCTCAAGAATAAGAGAGGGTTCCAAGACCAAACACTAGTGGATTGTTATTAAATCCTTTTACAAATTTTTTATTAAATCACTCAACTATTCCATTTGCTTATGGATGACAAGGGGAACACTTCCATGCCAATAATTGAGATGATATAATGCAATCAATGCATTGATCAAGGGTAGTGGAAAAACAAAATCATTAAATGATGTAATGTAATTCAAGTCAACAAAATAATTAAATGATGTAATGTAATTCAAGTCAACAAAATAATTAAATGTTTTTTCAAAAACATAATCATAAAATATTTTGATAATTCTAATGACAAATATTTATTTTTTAAACAATCGCATAAAATAAACAATCCAAACCAAAATCATAAAATGTTTTGATAATTTAGATAATTTTTTTTTAATTAAGATAAACATCAATGATAATGTGATAATGTGAATGGTTTAAAAGTAATTAACATAAATATTAAATTCCATTAAAATATCATTAATAATTTAAAAAATACTAAAAAAATCCAAACAATAGACACTTTCATATGGAGTTACAAACTTTTACAATTCAGCCTACTCATATGGAGTTACAAACTTTTACAATTCAACCCAGTCATATGCCGTTAGTTTGGAACACAAGAATAAGTATATATTTCTTTTACAAATCAGCCTACTCATATGAAGTTACAAACTTTTACAATTCAATCGACTCATATAAAGTTAGTTTGGAGCACAACAATAAGTATATATTTCAATTGAGAAGAGGTTATGCTTAATATGAAAACCTAATAACGGCCTATATTAAGAAAACCTAATAACGGCCTATATTAAATGCAATTGTGAAATTACTATCATGTTATCATGTCAGTACCATTTGTCAAAAACCCAGATTCATGGTATTATAAAATTGAAGTTTTCACAATTTATAACATCTACATTTTTTAAATTTGATGAATAAAAAATAAATTATCTAAAAATAAAATACATTTTTATTTTTGACATTAAAAGTTTCCAACCATGTTAATGTCAAAAGAGTTGTAACCAAAACTTGCATTGAGTTGGCAGAATAATCAAAAGTCTATAGTTCTACACCTGAGTGAACCCTTTCTTAATATATTTTTACGGAAGAACACTACACTAGTACCATTTTACTCCCATTTACAAAACCTGTAAAGGTTGGCGGTAAAGATTCATCATGCTGGAAAATTGAGTCGGATGGTAACTACCTAAATTTGCATATTCACGACAGCAGAGTGAGAGAGGTGTAAATGCAAATCGTAATGACAGTGGTGTAAAATGCAAATAGTAATATCAGTGTCATTATTTAGACATGAAGTAGGGAGAAATCCCCCGCAAAAGTCTCGCACAAAGAGAATTATATAACCTCTTACTCTCAATTTGGGCTTCTCATCATCATTTGAGGAGGCAGATTTTCATAAGATAGTAAGCAGCTCATCCATACAAATAGGCTTTTATAGGCTTTAGGTCAGCCATGGCTGTGAATTTGTAATGCCCCTAAAATGACTGTGGACCTTAAGGGCACTTGTCGAGTGACCCAGCCGAACAACTTCGATAAAGTGGTTTCTTGAGCCTTGATATGTCTTAAAAGATTGAGGAAAACCTGAAGATGTGAATGATGACAATAATTGATAAATGAATTAAGGATTTAAATTATATATGTGGAGTGGTATAATTGATTGATTAGTTCTTGCTTTAATGATTAGCCCTGATTGATCAAGTCAAAGTATAGTAGGACAGCTACAACCTTAGCTTTGTGACTTGGGAGGATGCAACTGAGATGCATCATAGCTTTCCGCATTTATTCTGAACTTCGGGACGAAGTTCTAAATAAGTAGGGGTGTATGTAGTGCCCCTAGACTACTATAGACATTGAGGGAACTTGCTTAGTGACCCGACTGTTTCAAACATTAATAAAATAATCCTTTGATTTTATTTTGAGTATATTTATGATTACCATTGATTTTAAATCAATAAAATAATGATTTATGTTTGTGAGAAATGTGTGTAGCGATAGGTGAAACGGTTCACCGAAGGACACACAAAGGAACATGAAGGGTCGTAGAGTACGGGTAAATCACACACAAGGGAAGCGACGACGATGTCGACTTCCGACGAGAATACCACGCATGAGCAGATAAGCATTGATCCGCTTGCTCAAGAGGAATGCGTGAGGGCGTACGAGGTGGGCCACGACGGAGCTGGTCACGTACGAGTTGAGGGGCGCGCAGTGAGAACGGACTCACTCCTCAGTGCCATTAGTCCCTAGATAGCATGTAGACGGAGGATGGATGGTAACGATTCCTAAAATCCCTACAAGAGTTCCCGCAAGTCAAAACGGAAATATGATGGCAGAAGGGCCCAACGATGAGGTACCCTGTCGAGAACGGAAAGAATGGACGCAAGGACCCAACGAGGTGGTACCATGCCAAGGAATGGAAATCTTGGATGATTGGACCCGACGGAGTGGTGCCATGTCTGAGAATTAAAAATTAAGGAACCATGAGCCCAACGACGCGGCACCGTGATCCTAGTGAATTTGATTGTTGAATTAAAATGCATAAAAACTTAGGAGAATAACTCTAGATTATTACTTAGCAAATGCATAACAATAGCTAAGACATTTGCACATGAATAGTTATATTTTGTTGAGCATTTAAAATAATAGAAATTATTATTTAGGAGCAAAATAGATTAGACACCTAGTCAACTAAAAGCTAGGAGCTGATTAAAATATCTGGGGGACAAACTAGAGCAATCTTAGGGATGTAGGTGCACTTCCTTGAGAAACTGACACTTGGATGGGTGAGTGTTTTAAATAATTAAATAATTAAAAATATTTAATTATGCATGAAGCGACATGTGTCGCAAGAGATTTCCCTTTATAAGGAAAGCTTAAGGAATGGGTAAGGGGCCCATAATTTGGACGATTGTTGTAATTTTCGAATGCCTCAAAGACTTGCTGCTATCTAAGGGTTTGGCTTAGAAATCCTGGTGGGAAGGGAAGCCCAAGCTGAATTTCTGAAATATTTGTGTGAGCTCTACGACCCAAAGCTCGGGGGAGGCCATGCGACTGAAAGCATGAGCCTATGGTTGGGTGGCGAAGCTAACGGTTGCTTCGCCAATGGTTAAACGAGCTTTGCTGGAGGGATCCTACGGAAGACGCAGACAACAATGGACCAGCTGGATCGGGTTGACAGGTTAAGGTTTTGCTTATTTTGTTAAGTTATTCACTCTTTTATTTTATTTTTCCAATAACTATAATGGCTAATTTGTTTGTATGAAGTTATTAAAGTTTCAGGTACAATTCAAGGGGACCCTAAAGGAGGGGTCTTACACATGGTATCAGAGCTGGTCGAGCCTTGAGGGCACCAGTGTCATATTATTTAGAGATTCGTTGGTGACCGTGGTGAACGACGACCAAATTGGAGCTGCGACAAACGAGGGATTTCACTTTCTGATCAAGCTGCCATCACTACAGGTTCTTATTTACTGGTGTATTTCGTATTTATTTTCTGCATTAAGATCCATTTAGAAATGTGTATAGTGTGAATGGCGTAGCCCTTTTTATAGATCGATGCATCCTTTGGAAAGTATTGTTGCTTAACAAAAATAAAATAAAGTTCTATTTGCTTTGAGATTTTGGTTATAAAGTTTTATAATAAGATCTCTGCATTCTTTTATAGGACGTAGGTGATTTCCTGGAAATAATATTAAAAAAAAAAAAAAAAACTGTTTGCACTGAAATGATTATTATTATAAGTTTTCAATAGATCTCTGTATTCCTTCGAAGATATGGTTATTTCACGAAAATAATCTATGCACAGGGTTGCTGAATATATTTAGTGTTAGCCCTTTCTTAAATTCTGATATTTCATTTAATCCTGCTTGAGAGTCGACTAGATCACTGCGTTTGACTGTGTTTATACGCCGACTCATGGTTATCTACACAGTCCTCCTATTTCTTATTTAACCTCGAAGGAAATCCATATCTAGGTTGCCTGATTTCAGAATAATTTACATTTTTGTACTGTTCAATTCTTTGGCTCTATGACGGACAGACGCGGCGCTATATAATTATTGACCTGAGATTTTTAACTCAATTTTGTCAGTATGATAGTGCCACCTTATTTTAAATCTGAAATTTTGAATTGCTTCCGAAATTCGGAACCACATACATCTGCCAACACCGACCATGCTCAGCGCAGCAGGCCTTCTCTGCATTTCTTCCTTTTATTTTTTTTTATTTTTATTTATTTTTATTTTTACTAAAACGTCTACACGCCAAGTAGTATCAAGCCCTCTCATCACACTCTCTGTAAAAGTTTATGAAATCACTGTTTGGGCCAATACCCCTTTCCCAGAATCGTGGCTATCCTATATGCTGTTATACCTTGCATACGTCCAGATCGTAGACTCTGTCCAACGTCTCCCTGAATATGCCCAAATCGGTTTAGTTCGTATTCTGTTTCTTTAACCTTTTTGACGATTGTTGCGTTTCCTTTTCTTCAGTATACCCACCGATTTAATTGAATCTAGAGAAAAAGAAAAGAGAAGTAATATAATATTTGACCGTTATTTTTCTCAGGGCGTCCACCAGCTTTAAAGTCGAACCTATCTGTGTTTAGAACTACCACTACCCCAGCCTCTTCACGCCGTTGAGTCGGTCACCGTTTAGCATCTTCAGATAAGCGCAAATTGTGTGCACTCCCTCGATCCTTTGTTGCTGCAGTTTTAGTTAACCAACTTGTCGGCCGCTTAACTCGGCTACTTCAGTTATTTGCTTCCTCTCGTGGGTATCCTTTTACATAGGCAGTTTACCATGTGAACTGTGTAATATCCTTTGATTCGAATAGCTAGGGATTCTGTCAACATAGTCTGATTTTATTCACATAGAGAATTAATTTAGTACACAGCGGTTTCATACGAATGCGAACCGTGTATTGTTCTATTTGCGAGGTATAAACTCGGTATTGGGTTGTTAACGTTTAATCATGTAATTGATAACGATTGGATGTAATCGGCATAGTTCATACTCGGCGGAGCAGTTGAGATCTCAATCAATTTTAGAATTGATACCGACAAGTTGATCTCAACCAAATTGGATTGATACTGTTTTAGTGTGTGTTTAATATTAAATGCAACGTTTATGTGGGAACTGTGCGATGTCTATTCGCTCGGGATAGTTAGGAGCCAAATATTTAGTTTGGCATTGCTTAAACATATAATAAATGTATTAGCGTGTGTATACAAACGAGTAGTCCCACTTGATTTTACCCAAATCTGTGGCATAATTTGTAGCTCAATCATTAAAGGATTTTGTGAATTGATTTTGGAGATTGAATGGTGTTTCCCCAGAGTTGGTAACATAATTTATAGTTGAGCATTAAAAGAAATCCATGCGTGTCTATCCTGAATACTAACTGGTGTTTCCAGAAACCTGAAGATTTTGACCTTTAAACTCTCTTCTTGCGTTTGGTTTGCAAGAACAATCCTCTTCCGGATCCCGGAGATCAGATCGATCTCATCACTATTGATCAATTTAATTCTACCTGCGTTCTAATTCGAAGGATCAATCGTTTTCCAGAACGGTGGTAATTGCTAGACCGCGTTTGAGCTTCAATCTGCGTTGGCGTAATTACTCTCTGCGCTGATTTTTCTCTTCCCACCATAACCGTAACTGAGTTTGCGCCACAACAATTAAAACCTGCTGGTTAAACGTTAAGTGGAGATTGAAATCAGTTGTTATTAAGATTGCGAATCTGATGATATATATATATATATTCTTTTAATTTAATCCTGTGACGGAAAGGGGGGGGAGAAAAATACTACGGGAGAGATAACATTAGGGTAGTGGGACTGCGAAGGATATTTGGAGAGGACGGCTTGGAGCCCGATCCAGCTTTGTAGCTTATAATATATATATAAATTATAGAGACTAATATATAGACCGATGCGCTCATATTTTTCTTGGTGAAAGAGATCATCGATCTCTGAAGGAGATTGGAGAGGACGGCTTGGAGCCCGATCCAGTTTGGTAGTTTATAGTATATAGGTTCTTAAATATTAATGTCTATGCATTTATATGTTAAACGCTTGCTGCATAAAAAAAAAAAAAAAAAAAAAAAAGGAAGACGAACGCTGCCATCCGAGAGAAAATCTTTGTGTCGTTATATTTCAGATTGCTGCCTGCGAGTAGGGAAAGATCCCTGCAAGGTCTATGTTTGCTTATATATTAATGTTTATTTCTTATGTATTATTGCTCGACGTTTGAAATTGGGAAAATGATCCCTTCCCTGAGCTTATGTAATGCTGATCGTAGTTTCCCTTACAAGCAAGACTCCCTTTAAAGGTTCTACATAACCTAATGGAGATGGGCGCGAAACATTATGTAATTGTATGCCGAACCGAGATTGCCTTATTGTTTTGCCTTTGAAATTCTTTTAATCAATTTGCATTATCTATGCTGTCGGTTTTTGGGGAGATCGACTATAGCGTGATCATATTGTTGCCATTGAAATTTTATACAAATTTGCAACCTTTCTTCAAAATCGTTGTTTGTCAGTTCTGGACATCTATTATGGCATGCTCGAGTCTTGTTTTACTCAGAGAATTTCAATTGATCCATGGTATCCCTTAACCTTGTTCTGTCATTGTTTGAGATCGACTATGATGTGTTCAAAACTCTGTTCCAAAATTGTGAATCGGAAGGCCTGTGAGATCTTGGCGTGAGTTTTTAATTTGAGAATTGATTGATGGGATGCTATTTAAAAACAGACCCCGACTTTTTGTTGTCCTCTGCGGATTGTGCTTAATTTTAAAACTTTGAATCCATTCCTCAATTCATGACTCTGCGTAACTTTTTTCGAGAACGAATAGCTGGAAATCATCCATTAAATCCTCTACGTTCCGGCATCCATATGGATGGGATCATAAACCTTCAATTGCTGTGAGCAATCCATCCATTCTCGGATCGCTGGATAAATTTTAATCTCTAAATCCTCTGTACCTTAATTTAAGAATTATTAAATCGAAATGAAAATTCGATGCCAGTTTCTGACTTGTATTTATCAGTATTCAATTTTATTTACACTCGGATTTGATTGACTGGTTTCATGTCATTTAATTTTCGGCAGTCAAGTGCAAACGCCCAAGACGAACCTCGATCTCAGCCTCTGACTTGATACTCAGATCGAATTCCAATATTTTTCCCTCTGTCGCTTTCGTTTCACTTTATGAATTATTTACACCAAGACGATTTTGGATGAACTCGCTTTGGTAATGTTTTCTCTGTGTGGAAGCTGATCTTCATCATTGTATCCTTGTGGAATCGAGCTTAGGTAGGAAATCAATCCCTGAGTTTTATTACTTCTTTATTCTAATCTGAAATGGATGGGCATAGAACCGATTACTGCATGTGAAAATTTTCTGAGTTGAGATCCCTCCGTACTCAACTTCAGATCCAATCGCTGGGCTGATGCGCATTGACACCTGGAGAAGAAATGCCATAGCTGGTGAGTGGGAGATACTTGTGTTTTATTAATTTCCTCATGTATGGTTTTATTAAGAATTTAATTGTCGATACTGCATCAACGCAACGCCCTGTAGGTGATAGTTACGGAGTACGTGGTCTACACTTAGTAATTCAAGTTATAATATATCTTTTACCTGGTTATGTTATGAATATCTATTTATTATGCAAAATGAATATTGATAAGTGATAGTCAAATAATAATTGTCAATACATCACCTTTAGCCAATAAGAGATAGATAATGAGATTTATCATTTATGAGTTAGGATGAAAACATTTTGCTTCCTTATAAGGATTAATCTGATTTTGCGTTATGTTTGATTACAACTTAAACATTGAATAATGCGCCAATGTCTCACTTCTTGTTTCAAAGAATGTTTAATATATATGTTGATAGGTAATTATTCGTTAAGAATATTGGTGGTTGTTAAACTGATATATTTTAGCAGTTAATGATGATGGTAGTAGATGTGTCGACACATGTATCTAATTATTAAGAAGTAGTAGTTAATATTAAGTTAAAGAGATATGGATTATATAAAGGGGAAGTAGTATGTATGTCAACATGTAATATTTAATAATTTAATAAAAAGGGGTGATTACTACTAATGAGTAAATTGTGTTCCAATACATCCTTAATTATATGGGTGTTAGTCATAGATTTCGATCAGGAAATAAGGGCTACTTAATTGATAAAATACTTATAACAAGCATGAGATTGTAATCAGATTTAGTTCATGATTTTTATAAATTATGGTTATATTGGAAACATTGGAATGCTAGTAATAAAAACCAAAGTGCATTACCAAAGTGCATTTAGGACGAGCTGGAAATCTTTATGTGGTATATTTTCCCCAATATTTGAAAAGAAGAAAATGGTAATTGCAATTACTTTAGACTTTTATAAAAGTTATTGGTAATTACAAATGGTCTTTTGATTAAATTTGAAACCTTTAAGTAAGATGCATTTAACCTTTAATTTGGACTTAGTATTCTAATTCAAGTTTCCTTAACGAGTTGATAAATCTAGGGTATTCAGATAGCCTTTAGTTGTATTATTTAACGCAATTTTGTATCTAAGTTAAACCTTGAAGGTTGAAAAGTATGAATCATAGTTGTTTGGTTTAATACTTATGTCCTACTCAACTCACATAATTGAAGAATATAATCACTACCTCTTAAATCTTTATGCCTCTTGGAATATTATATCCATTAATTTTAAGAACTATGCATCATAGTTGGGATAAAAGGTCATATCTTTGATTTTGACCCAATTGTAATTAAAATCAAGTTGTCGGAGTGTTATGTCTAGAGAACCCCTTGACTTGTTGTAAAGCACCAACATAGACTGAAAGATACGTACCAAAGGTTAAGGAATTCTTATAACATATTGTCAGATCTTCTTATACATGTATTGTGTATCAATATAATGTCTTTTTTTTTAAAACCTTTTTGAGAATGATTCTTACCCTATTGAATTAAATAGATTATGTTCAAATAGAATGTAAGACATAGTTATTGTGGATGTATTTGATGATAGATGACAAGTATTGACCATATATGAATTTAAGGAAGAAGTGCTTAGATAATTTTGAAGGTGGGATGCTTATGATTCACTATCAAGAAGGAATGAACATATAATGTTTAATAATGGGAGATTGTGACTTACGATGAGCGATGCATGGAGATCGACGTAAAGAAAATCAGATCTGCGGTTTTACTTCTCCTTCGGCAAGGATACTTCCAACTTCTCGAACAAGTTAGAATTCTTCTTCTCTAAATTTGCTAGTATGAAAGA
This sequence comes from Larix kaempferi, assembly GCA_027924585.1. NCBI lineage: Eukaryota > Viridiplantae > Streptophyta > Pinopsida > Pinales > Pinaceae > Larix > Larix kaempferi. The sequence goes on from BSBM01000573.1 coordinate 2,862,404, forward strand.
TTGAATGGAATTCAGGGTTCGTATACTTTGATGGAGGGTCTTGCGTCTAGAATTATTTTTTTCGATTGGTTGTAAATGCTTAGTTTCTAAATCAAGGCGATGGCTTCACGGGTATGCACTACTAGTTTATAATCATGCTTTGGATTGTGAAAAGAGAGAAGTTATACTTACGATGAACTATAGAATTTTAGCTGTACTTGAGCTAGGAAGAGAAGAAAACTTCATATAAACTTTGTTTATAAAAAAAAATAATAAAATTGATATTATACTTTTACCTATACTAAGTGGATGGCACGCCAGTATTTAAATTATAAGAAGAGAGAGGTTGTATGTCAGTTTAGCTTATGAATGGTTAAGGTATGTATTTAAGAATAGAATTTGGAAGGGCTAATTCCTATTTTGAAAATCAAAATATTGTTTTAAATATATGATAGTTATGCGTAACTATAGAAAAGGGAGAAATTGGAATTGAAGATTCTAACCCTTATGTTGAAATGTGTTAGTGCTTTAAGGATTTTCATAAATGATACAATTATAGTTTTGTTGAATGAAAAGAATTTGTTGTATACGATTTCAACCCCGGTTACAATTAGTGAGTCAAGAGAGAACTGTTGTGGGGATTACTACACTATGAAAGGTGCGATTTAGTTATATTATCAATCATGCGATTTAAACTTATATGAGGGTAGAAAAGAAGAAATGAAATGTTATTATAAATTGTGGTTATGTTGAAGAAATGAATGTGGAAAGAAAGTGAAAACTCACCGTGGGAGCACATGAGACTTAACTTCGGGACGAAGTTTTAATAAGAGGGGGTGTATGTAATGCCCCTAAAATGACTGTGGACCTTAAGGGCACTTGTCGAGTGACCCAGCCGAACAACTTCGATAAAGTGGTTTCTTGAGCCTTGATATGTCTTAAAAGATTGAGGAAAACCTGAAGATGTGAATGATGACAATAATTGATAAATGAATTAAGGATTTAAATTATATATGTGGAGTGGTATAATTGATTGATTAGTTCTTGCTTTAATGATTAGCCCTGATTGATCAAGTCAAAGTATAGTAGGACAGCTACAACCTTAGCTTTGTGACTTGGGAGGATGCAACTGAGATGCATCATAGCTTTCCGCATTTATTCTGAACTTCGGGACGAAGTTCTAAATAAGTAGGGGTGTATGTAGTGCCCCTAGACTACTATAGACATTGAGGGAACTTGCTTAGTGACCCGACTGTTTCAAACATTAATAAAATAATCCTTTGATTTTATTTTGAGTATATTTATGATTACCATTGATTTTAAATCAATAAAATAATGATTTATGTTTGTGAGAAATGTGTGTAGCGATAGGTGAAACGGTTCACCGAAGGACACACAAAGGAACATGAAGGGTCGTAGAGTACGGGTAAATCACACACAAGGGAAGCGACGACGATGTCGACTTCCGACGAGAATACCACGCATGAGCAGATAAGCATTGATCCGCTTGCTCAAGAGGAATGCGTGAGGGCGTACGAGGTGGGCCACGACGGAGCTGGTCACGTACGAGTTGAGGGGCGCGCAGTGAGAACGGACTCACTCCTCAGTGCCATTAGTCCCTAGATAGCATGTAGACGGAGGATGGATGGTAACGATTCCTAAAATCCCTACAAGAGTTCCCGCAAGTCAAAACGGAAATATGATGGCAGAAGGGCCCAACGATGAGGTACCCTGTCGAGAACGGAAAGAATGGACGCAAGGACCCAACGAGGTGGTACCATGCCAAGGAATGGAAATCTTGGATGATTGGACCCGACGGAGTGGTGCCATGTCTGAGAATTAAAAATTAAGGAACCATGAGCCCAACGACGCGGCACCGTGATCCTAGTGAATTTGATTGTTGAATTAAAATGCATAAAAACTTAGGAGAATAACTCTAGATTATTACTTAGCAAATGCATAACAATAGCTAAGACATTTGCACATGAATAGTTATATTTTGTTGAGCATTTAAAATAATAGAAATTATTATTTAGGAGCAAAATAGATTAGACACCTAGTCAACTAAAAGCTAGGAGCTGATTAAAATATCTGGGGGACAAACTAGAGCAATCTTAGGGATGTAGGTGCACTTCCTTGAGAAACTGACACTTGGATGGGTGAGTGTTTTAAATAATTAAATAATTAAAAATATTTAATTATGCATGAAGCGACATGTGTCGCAAGAGATTTCCCTTTATAAGGAAAGCTTAAGGAATGGGTAAGGGGCCCATAATTTGGACGATTGTTGTAATTTTCGAATGCCTCAAAGACTTGCTGCTATCTAAGGGTTTGGCTTAGAAATCCTGGTGGGAAGGGAAGCCCAAGCTGAATTTCTGAAATATTTGTGTGAGCTCTACGACCCAAAGCTCGGGGGAGGCCATGCGACTGAAAGCATGAGCCTATGGTTGGGTGGCGAAGCTAACGGTTGCTTCGCCAATGGTTAAACGAGCTTTGCTGGAGGGATCCTACGGAAGACGCAGACAACAATGGACCAGCTGGATCGGGTTGACAGGTTAAGGTTTTGCTTATTTTGTTAAGTTATTCACTCTTTTATTTTATTTTTCCAATAACTATAATGGCTAATTTGTTTGTATGAAGTTATTAAAGTTTCAGGTACAATTCAAGGGGACCCTAAAGGAGGGGTCTTACAGAATTAAACTCCAGGCCAGTGACAAAAAAATATCGTGTGCTCCTATCTATGAATATGTTCGAACTCAAACGAGGGCGGGAAGCGGCAATGTCACTTGTATCTGGTAGTAAGGCGGAACAAAAAATTTCAAAATTCAAAATTCAAATGGGTGATACAGGAAAATGGTTTCATGGAAAACGACGTTAATATAGACATCTGTAGATAGATTTAGGCCCATCTCCCTCTACAACGTTTAATACAAGATCCTCAAAAAGATAATTGCAATCAAGTTATGGAAAATCATCCCTTCCATCGTCTCGATTAACCAAGGATGATTTGTCTTTTATTTTTTTGGAACCTTGAATTACCTTCAATTCTGTAGGTTTCAATATCAGAGATTGCTACTGCAAAAAAGGTTTTTATATTTGAGATGGTGAATTTATTTAACAAAGAACCAGGTGCACTGGACTTGTGCCTTAAAGCTGTATTTCATTCAACTAGCATTTTGAAGTTAGGGTATGCTTTGCACTCTGACCTGAAGCGTCTTTCTGATTCCTATGGAGAGCTGGAGTGTTTTCGCTACTGTGAAGCGCCTAAATTAGACCTTCAAAAGGTTTTTCCATCTGTTCCAGGGGGGCTTTCCGACCTTGCAAAGACTGTGCTGGGAAGTGCTTTAAACAAAAGTACTAGGATGAGTGACTGGAGGGAGCGTCCCTTGAGCAATAGTCAGGTACACTAAATATAAATCCATGCTACGGTATAAGTTGCACTACAAAGTATAAGAACCAGTACAAACCTCTAAAAACTGATGAAGTTTGAAATAAGAACATACAAACTACAAATTTAAACGTTTCTACGAAATTTATATGGGAATGTTCAGATCAAGATTTTCAAGCATACAACAGACTCGCAGATATCTCCAGTAACTGAAATATGCAACCTCTTATAACTTGAAGAAGGCACAAAAATACCCATACCCCATGGGCCTTGTACAAAATCCAGATACTAAACTAAATGGACGAGAATGATAGGAATTTGTAGGACGAGGAGTACCTGAATTTCTAATTTACAGGAGGACGATTCAGCCGCTCCAGCTGCTCGCAATAGGATTCAGGTTCTAATTTGCAGAGGACAAGAACAATGTTTCAGCAGCTCCAGCTATAGGAATTTGCAGGACGAGAATGAGGACCAGGTCTCTTGGCATTTTGCAATGGATTGCACTGCCTTGAATGCAGGTAGATGGGCGTTGAATGCAGGTAGGTGGGCGTTGAACCTTGAGAATATGGCGGGAGCGAGACTATGTACGATGAGATCTCCAGGATATGGCTGCAGCTGGCTCATGATCAAGCTGCACGTTTTCGATGGGACTGTATGGCGCTTCGTGTGGTACTACGTCAATAATTATAAAACATTATTATAATTATAAAAACTAGTTGAATGATATTGCAATATTTCTCATTTATGCAATGACATGAAATGGATGATAATGTATGGTATGTTCTTATTTCATATTCCTTTATGGCATGTTCTTATTTCATATTTCTTTATGGCATGGATGAAAAGTTAATGTATTATTATATTTTATAATACCTTATTATAATTATAAGATTTAGTTGAAAGATATTGTAATATTTTTTATTTATGCATGATAGTATAAAGTAGTGTGATATTACATTTTTTTTTGGGGATAACTGGAAGTAGAAGAAAGATTAATACTTTGTCTATATTTTGTACTTTCTTATGTAATTTGAAAATTTAAATGTATTATTATATTATATTTTATATTACGTTTATGTGATGAAATGAATTAGGTAAATTTAGGATAATGCATCACCATATTTCATATTTCGTTAATGGGATAGCAAGATGTAAAGGAAAGGTTAATGCCTTGTTTATAGTTCATAATTATTTTATGGGATACTATGAAAGGCTAATGTATTATTATATTTATACTACGTTTATATGATAATATGAACTGGTTGAAAGATAAGATACTGTTATGATATTTCTTGATGTTATAAAATGAACTAGATGAAAAGTTAACACATGCCTATATTTCACAGTTCACTTAGGGGATTGTAGGTTGTAAGATTAAAGACATAGCCTTCCTTTTTGTCAAATTGTACCCTTAGGGTTTTCGTTTGCAAGTGTTACTTATTTAAGATATATTTCAACTATGATAGAGATCCTTGCCAATTCACATATGGAATAATTGTTCCAGAACAAATGCTTTGGAAAGCCAAAGAACTATAACTTAGGAGTAGACACTTATAGTATAAAAAAAAAAAGAAGAAGAAGAAGAAGAAAAAAATCATTCACTAACTACGAGCATTAAATTGTCGAATAGAGATGGTATCAATAACGTAAAATTGTATTTTAAGAAAAATCTACTCGGAGAAACTTGGAACAAAGACCAACGATATTTTAAACCTTTTTCTACATAGCCATGATGAGAAAACAAGTGGACGGATATAATTGGTGGATTTGCTGAATGACGAAAAATTGATCAATTTTAAATGATCAGACACCAAGATGCTCAGATTGACGAGACTTGGACGGATTGTCGAGGAAGAGAAACCAACTTAAAATTTGAAAACGAGATATCAATGTGATTGGTATGATGAGCTGAACTCAATGACATGCATTTTGCATTACGACAAAACCATTTATGAAAACTCATGACTACGAACTTGAAATTTAACCATGGTATCGAAATGGTCAAATGAAGGCAATGTTTCGTAAAAAGAAGTATGGAGACGATTAGCATAATAAATAGAACGCAATGAAGCTAACCTTAGGTCATAATCAAACATGATAAAATGACAACTAGCCCTCGAGATGGAACTTGATGGGGTTAAGAAGACACTTTGTGCGACTTGATGAATCTGTCGAAGTGGTCCTATGATAACATAAACGAAGAGATAAGGGAAATACATGATAAGCTCATGGAGCTGAACATGATGATACTAATGACAAGAATAAGTGATATCGAAAATCTAGTTGGGACCGACAATTATTGAATGTACTATCGAATTGATATTATACACAATTATGATTGAGTTCCTGAGAATGTATTGGAACCATGTTGGAAAATAATAATAATAATAATAATGATTAGAACCACTTGTGCTTAATATGGCCATGATTGTTGGAGAAAAATAGAAGGGAATGGAAAGAAGATGATAATAGGAAATTAAGATAAAGTTTAGTGTCGAAAGTACAAGAACAAAAATTAACTTCAGGATGAAGTTCTATTTAAGAGGGGGTGTATGTAATGCCCCTAGAATGACTGTGGACCTTAAGGGCACTTGTCAAGTGACCCGGATGAACAACTTCGATATGGTGGTCTCTTGAGCCTTGTTATGTCTTAAATGATTGAGGAAAACCTGAAGATGTGAATGACGATAATAATTGATAAATGAATTAAGGAATTAAATTATATTGTGTGGGGTGGGATAATTGATTGATTACATCTTGCTTAATGATTAGCATGGATTGATCAAGTCAAGTGTAGTGGGACATTTATAGTCCTAGCTGTGCGACTTGGGAGGACGCAGCTGAGATGCATCATAGATTTCCACATTTATTTTGAACTTCGGGATGAAGTTCTAAATAAGTAGGGGTGTATGTAGTGCCCCTAGACTACTGTAGACATTGAGGGCACCTACTGAGTGACCTGACTGTTTGAAACATTAATAAAATAACCCTATGATTTTATTTTGAGTATATTTATGATTACGATTGATTGATATATGTGCATTTGGGTAGTTATTGTGAATGGACGATTTCATGTTGTTTAACAATTAACTTTGATATGAAAACTGTACATATGAATGGTGCTTAACGACTAGTTGTGCAATTGATTATGTGATTAGACGAATGAGTAACGATTGAGTAAACTATAGATGCTTAATGAAGCAACAGATTTATAAATCAAATTGTGATTGTTGAGGACATTGCTACTAATTTACGTTTGTGAGAAATGTGTGTAGCGACAGGTGAAACGGTTCACCGACGGACACACAAAGGAATATGAAGGGTCGTAGAGTACGGGTAAATCACACACAGGGAGAGCGACGACGATGTCGACTTCTGACGGAATACCACGCTTGAGCAGATAAGCACTGATCCGCTTGCTCCTAGTGAAAATGCTTGTTAAACTTAACTGCATAAAAACATATAAGTTTGCACCTAGAGCATTACTTAGAAATGCATTTGAGTACTTTAGGCATTTGCATATATCTAAACATAAACAATCATTGGAGAATGTTATGGCAAATTATCACATCGTCGATCTACTGCGTATGGATTGAGGGACTGTACAGCAGTGAAGAGAATACTTCCTTGTGCTGGGTGTGTAGGTATTGTGGGTGCCAAGCTAGATAGATCTTTCAAGGTTATCCCTGGCTCTGTGCTGGAGCTCACTAGCTTAGCAAATCTTCCCTCCCATGTCCTAGCAGCCTGATAAACCCAATTGTAGATTGGCTTGGCTCATCTTGGTGTATGCTTGGCTATGTGTGAGTCTGCTGTTCCTTGGTTCCTTGTAGAGATCATGCCCAGCTCAGGGGTGGCAGTGGTGCTGAGAGATTGAGGAGCACACTGGCCTATGGTTGGGTGGAACGTTGCAGTTGCATAGCCAGTTGCTTGGGACTGCCTTATTGAGATAAGTATTCTCCTGTATATTCTTGCAAAGATTTAATTGATGGATATCTGAATGTAGGGTGATGTTGTAAATGAATTTACTTCCGCTGTGTTTTTACGAGTTTATGCAATTCCATATGATCTTTTATAAATCTGCAAAGGTCTTTAATTGGCTGTTATAGAGTCTTGAATGTATGATAGATATCAACATCATTTAGTTAACTTCCGTTGTGTTTCCATTGTATAAACATATGCTTGTATATATATATTTTCATTTTCATTTGAATGCTTGTTTAATGAATGGATATGGGGGCTAGATGCCCGGTTTAACCTCACGATCCCTCCAAAAATCCCCTCTCCATACTTCCCACCATACTCATTAGATCTATCCCTTTGCTAATCTATACCTCCCATGCTACCTCCCTCCCTCTCATCCCCCTTTCTATCCCCTTTTCCATAACAAACCACCTCTCTACCCCACCCCCCCCACTCTCTCTATAACCCCATCTCTCTCTCCGATTATCTTTAACCCCCCTCCTTTATAACTCCCACACTCTCTCCCTCTCTCTCTTTAACCCCTCTCCTCCTCCCTGTTATTATACAAACTATCATCCCTAGAACACCTAGGCTGTGTGGACCAAGGGGCTAGTTACAGTAAGTGGGGAGGACATAGGTCCAATGTCACCATAACCTAACTCCTCATCTTCTTTGGTTAAGTCCTAAACCCACGGGAGAGTCCCTAATGGAGGAATAACACCTGTAAGCACCAACACACTTGGAAATACCATTCTACAATCATTATGGATAATATTAGTGCCTTGCATGGAGTCAACAATGGATAATAAAGACAAATAAGTAATATAAAAGGCGTAATTCAATATACCAATCAATGTCAATGAATATCACAAGTTCAACATACTTCACAATTCATACAATGCATCTACCTGATGCATACCAAGTATCTACCTGATACATATCATCATACATGATCCACCTGATCATACTGTGTATCCACCTAGGTGATACAAATACAAACTTAACCGAATATTTAGGGACACCTAAAATTGAAGTTATTGACATTTAGACACTGACCCATTATAATCCTCCCATTGACCCAACCTGACGATCATGTCTTGATACAACTAGATGTACCTTTTCCAATAGATCCCTTTAAATTTGTTCAAAATGTACAACATAATATGTCTAGAACCAAATTATGTTTAATCTAACAAGCATGGGATGTACTTCCACTACACCTAGTGTCTTTTGAGGAAACATGAATGCTTCTTATGTATATTTAGTTATCAAAATCATTTCTTCTATCCATATGCCACATGTTCCCAATGTCTCTTCATTCATAATGCCATCTATTAGCAAACACATTCCAACCCTACGTTTTCCTAGTCTTGGAATACCTTCCACAAGTAATTTTATGCCTAGTTCGAGCTTCTCCTTTGGTGTATGTAATAATCTATTGATCCCTCAAAAACTCCCCAAGTTATGTGATGTGGGGCCCCACCTGAAATTTTGAGCTAAAGGCCACTGATCCAAGTGTTGTTACTCTTTAATGATGTCTATACAACTACAATTTGGACGGAGTCCTTATAAGGTATGTTTTATCATACCATGTCTAATATTTCTCCTTTACAGGTTTTTTTATTATCATGCCATACACTTGGATATAGTAAACCCCCCCTGCCCTTACTGCTTATTCTTTCTGTACAAGCAATTCATCCTTGAAAATTTTGACAAAATATGAGTGAGAAAACTATCCCTAATTCCATAAGCTTAAATTCCACTTGATGAAAACCCTCAGTTTGTTTCACCCCTAAACCATCCAAAGAGTGAACCTAAAAGAAAAATAAGAAAAGACTTAGTTTTTTCGAAGAAGCGTCCTTGGAAAAATAATTTTGGAAAAATAGCTTTATACACCCATGTAACATATCGGAAATGGCATATGAAAAGCGGTGAAAAACGATGAAATGTTACATGGGTTATATCATATGGTATATCATACGTTTTGTGTATATGATGAGACCAGTCACATATTATGATGGTGAGCTCGCACAAATCGCCTTTGCACTGGCCAATGTGTATATGATGAGCCCGCAATACCATGGTGCAACCATCAAATGTGTATCGTCGCATGTAGAGTCGAGCTTGCACATGGGACAACAAGTTTAGTTTTGTGCACAGATCATGGTCTTGACTCTTGGCATTGCGGAGGGGCTGCACAACGTACCATTTTGTGCACCCTCCAAGGACTAGTCTCCAATCATAACCGTTAGCCCGCACAAAACGATACAATGTGACTCTGTGCACTATCAAACAACTTTTGGTTGAATGGTCGATGGAGCCCGCACATTGTTTTGTAACATTGGTTGAATGGTCGATGGAGCCCGCACATCGTTATGTAACATTGGTTGAATGGTCGATGGAGCTCGCACGGTTGATGAGTCAATAGTTGTATGCTTGAAGTCGTTTTCTCACGCTCCTTTGGCTTCTGTCTCCATGAATACTGGTTGCTGGAACAGTGGAAACCTATTGGAACACAACCAGTATTCCAATGAATCAGATCCCTTTTTTGTTTCCACGAACACCAATGTCAAAGAATGCTTGCCTGCATGAATTTCAAACATAGTTGTAACAACAAGGGGACTAGGAACTTAAGCGACTTGGTACAGGCTTCAAGGAAGTACAGTACTTAGCATGTACCAGTACTTGGTACATGCTAGTGTTACACAAGCAAGTTTGATACAAAAGAAAACATAGAAGATATAATGTGGTACGGCAAGAGAAAATAACATAATGTCGATCATGCATGGATTAACAAAAAAAAACATGCGATACTTTGAGGGGTGTGCTCAAGTGGAATGTGCATCCAAGGAGGATGAAAGTTAGTTATTCCAACTATGAGTCAAGTGCATGTGAGCAAAAATGTGCATGACAATGAGTGCACATGATGAGCATGGGGTAACTGTGCATGACATATGAAGTGCACTAAGGGAAGATGAAATATCAATCTGGAAGTTGAAGCGACAAAGATGTGCTGAAGTAGTCATATGGAAGTTAAAGAGTAGTTGAAGATGGATGAAGCGTAAGGGAAGCTGCACCACGAGTAGTCATTTGAGAGGGGTTAGCTAGATGGTCTTGAGACATGGCAATTGAGAGAGTCTACCATGGACCTCAAACATAGTGGTAAGGCAAATGTTGTAAATGTGTATATATATTGTTATGTTTGAGTAATGAAAATGAGTAGAGAAATTCCCTTATTATAATTTGGTTTTGTATGCCCTCTAAAATTGTTTCAACTTTTATGTTTGTAGTGCTTTTCTATTTTCAACTTATATCTTTCGAAGCATTGTACTTAGTCTGCATAAATATGATTTCATAGAATTATGCCCATCAACTCTTTAGTTTGCTGTAATAATAACCAACTTCACAGATTTAGTTCATTTAATATATTGTTAGCACTCTAAAGTCTGAGCTAGTTCAATTAAAAAATTTGTAACTCAATCTTATTTTGATCCTATATTTGAAGAAGAAATAAATATATAAAAAATAAAATAATCTTATATCAAAATAACCTATTTTGACCACAAATTTATTAAGAATCTAATGTATGTCATATACCAAGTCCATGCATATAATGCATAATATATATATCCTGTCCCTTCAATGTTCAGACACGGTGTTCAAAAAAGCGAATTTGAATTTCAAATCTCAAATTCCCGCGCTCCACGAAAGTTACCAAAGGACGGTTCCTCACCAATTTCCTCCATTCTTCGCCATGGCAGAAGATCCATCAAGGATACCTTAGAAAACTCACCGTCGGGACTCGGTAGTTCAAATATTGTGCATTGGAGGAGCGCCTTCAGGGCTTGCAAGTTTCCTAGAAGGAAATGGGTGAAAGGATGCTGTTCTCTCCATACTAAGGCTATGATGAAGGCGGTGAGCATTTTGCAACAGTTCATAAGATTTTTGGGGCGAGCATTGTCTGGAAATATTTGCTATATATTCTCATAATCTAGCGCTGCCAAACAGTTGTCACACATCCTACAAGGCACATGCTCAACTACGAGATCCAGTCTATGCCTGCTTAGGGCACATTTCCTCCTTGCACCAACTGGTATATAAACTAAATAGCCTCAGCGTATGCATTATTTGTTGTTATTTCCATAAATTGCTTCTGTTGGTATCTTCAGCTCTCAAGATATGTGTAATGAATTTTTTACAGGAGTTGGCAGGCCGAAATAACCTTCACGAGCGTGGGTGGCTAGCAGCATTTCATTCGGTGTTTCATCCATCTCCATGAATCATCCTGACAGCACCACATTAGTTCCAGGTACATCTCTCTGCCATGTCATCCTATCTCCTAGTGCTACAAGGCATTCTTGTCTCATCAAATTCTCTGGCATTTTCTTAACAAAATTTCAGTCCCTAAACCAAATACTATCCAATTTCTGGTCTAGTCGGGTTTAGTGCGTGGAATGTTCATAGAAACAACTGCAACATCTCATGGGAAATACCTGCGTACTTTGCCATCCTGCTTTCCCTTATATATTAACTCTAGCTAGCACATGAATTCATTCAAATTTTATTATTCAGTGTAATTCTTTGTGTATGATCATGTTAATGCTCTCGGATATGGTTACAATCAAGAATTGTTATCTGTGTTCAATCCTTTCGTTCGCCTCCCTGTCTGTATATTCAAGAAACTAAGTATGTGAAATGCAGGAAGCGAGCCCTAGACCGATCTATCAAAAGATTGTGAAATGTGTTAGGGACCTCGATTTAAAGGTTGGAGGGTTAAGTCGATTATTTTATATATTTGAAGTGATTGTGTGTTAAGTACCAAGTGAATTGTGGTATTAAGGCCTGTGTAATACGTTTGTGGAGTGCATGCGATGTGCAGATGGTCATGGTCTGCAAATAACTGTTAAATTTCGTGAACTTACTGTTAAGTGAAAGACAAGAACCCTCAATAACTTTTTGGAATGTTTCCCTACTTGTCAACTCGGCGTTTTCATGTTCTTCCTTGTGAGATCCGCCCATTATTTTTGGGTTGTGATGCAGCAGTTGAGTGATGTGTTTTGGGAAGAAAACAATCAGTCTATTATGGTGATGGTGCGATATAGTTGGGAATTAATACCCCCTCGGTTCTCGATCGTAGATCTTGTGGTAGAATCTTCATAATAATCTTCATAATATTTGAAGGTTGACCCTAGCGGAGAAAAACAGTTTGGTTAACTCCCTTGAGCGATCGCTCATTTATGTGACAACTCTTTTCTGCTCGACGCCTGCCTCTCACATTTTCTTGTTGAATCATTGAGTCCATATGTACTTTAAGGGTTTAGTTGTCACCCTTGTCTCCTATGCCAAACTCCTGTTGAAGAAAAGGAAATAAAAGTTTTAAAATTTATGCATTCCTTTTGTTTGGGTTGTTACATTTCCAATGCTAGCACATGTCCAATTTTTCCATATTTTTTTAAAGCTAGAAACATGTTCAAGCATCTTTAAACACAAATATATGATATTTACTAGGAAAAAAACAGTACTAGGAAACATACATGTAGGAAATTTGAGTCACTTGGTTGGGCTCCCTAGTGAACCTATGTTGGTATCTAGCAATTAGTACCACATTACATAAAATATGCTTAGAGATTTAATCTTCCATGTACCTTTGGGTATATAGGAAGTCCCTTATTTTCGCCTATATTACCCATGCTTCCATAAACTCTTCGATTATCTTACATTGCTATAGTACGTGCTAAGAATATCACTTTGCGGGGAGATCACTCTTAGGAATCATATAATATGACTAAGGATATGGTCTATGTCATTAGTTAGTATTTTGAAAGATTATAGATGAATAAACTACCTAAACACTTGAATATTATGTTGGCAAGAAGGTTGAAGAAACCCTAAATTTTGAATATATGTCAAATTAAAAGTTCAATTTATAATCGAAGAAGGATAGAATGATGGATAACATCAACCATTTAGTACAAAAGGAGAAGGATGAGAAGGTATAAGAAGGTCACCATAAAATAATTGTTGAATTTGAACATCATCTTCAGAATATGAAGGAAAAATATGATCTTATTATCTCAAAAGTAGAAGCAATTGAAGGTCAATAATTATAATAGTTGGAGCATGTCATTGTACCAAAAAGGAGAGGGGGTGATAAGGGCATCAAAATTTACGAAGCACCATTAATGGTGGAACCATATTGATACCTCTTTACAATGAAATATTGGAAAAAATACAATAAGTGTCAACATTACAAAGGATGAAAATGAAATAATCAATGGTTCATATAATGAGGCAAAAAGGGACCATTATTTAATGTGATGTTATCAAAGAACAAAAACTATAACAAATTGGAGAAGCTATAATAATGCACATGCAATCAAAGGAAAGGAAGCCATGAAGAATTGACAAAAAAAAATTAAATATAGATGGATGGATAATCAATAGTAGTAGAAAGAGAGAACAAATATAAATAACCATTACTATTATTAGGTTTCATCACATATAAAAGCCTTAGCTACAAACATTTGATGACAAATCCTTTTTATGGGGTGATATGTTATAACTCCATGGGATGTATATATGGGGTTGAATATATAGGTAATGTGGTTACATGAATATTTAATAGGGATAACCCTAATAGGGGACCCACAAGTACAATTGGGGATATTATATGGAGAGATAGGGAATATTATATAGAGAGATGTAGTTACAATCATTATAATTAAGGATTCTCTTAATGAATATAATGATTTTTCTCTCTCAGGATTTCACAGTGTGCTCGTTTATTCTCCATGATTTTTGGATTCATTGTGTTAAGGAGGGGTTTATCGACGTTTCGGACCTATGATATGTAGTCCATCTTCATGATAGGTAAGAATATGGATTGCGTATCGTAGGTATGAAACATCGATAAACCCCTCCTTAACACAACGAATCCAGAAATAATGGAGAATAAATAAAAGGATTTATTATTTAATTCATCTATATTATAACTTTAGGATTTATGTTTCACTCTCATATTTGGTGTACATTGGTTTATACACTATTTTATTAAGCTATTTTATTTACAAAATCCGTAACATGCTTCTTGAAAAACCTCCCACGAAATGCATTGTTCTCCCATGGTCTAGTACTTATATGTATATGTTGATATAAACCTTCCTTCCCATTGTTGGTCTTATTAGTGCAATGGCGTATGCATCCTCTAATGAACCAATCTACATCTTCCTGAATTTGGCACAAGACACATATCTACAAGTTATTATTTGTTTTCTCAAAACCAAAATGGCCTCCAACATTAGAGTTATGGGCCTCTGTTATTAGTTTTTTCCTCTCACCTATATAGGTGTATAACACTTATATATCTTGTTGAGAAATGCATCTTGGAGATGATACTAAATCTTGCTGTCACTTTAATTGATTCTTCATGACTTTGGCCTTGTATCCATGAAATATCTTCATGAAATTGTAATCTTATGTTCTTTCCTCTTTGTATGAATCATGAGTGAAAGGATCCATGTGCACCAAATTAGCTAAAGATATGATCTTCAATGCACATAGAATCAATAGGATGTCTTCCTATGTGTTATATTTCCATTTTTATAAATGATTATGAGATAAAGTTTTGCAAACATCCCATCCATTTCTAGTGTCTTAATTGTTGAAGGTCAATATGAACCTACAAATATTACAAAGTCTAGTGATTAGTGTTATTGATGGCCTTTTTCAGTTTATATGGTTCTTCCACTTCATAAGATCATTCATTAGAGGATATAGCACATTGCTTACTTGTATACATTAAGATAACTTCCATAATGTATCCACTTCCATCTATCCTCACTTGAAAGTGATTCTTAATATTATGAAATATGAGAATTGGTGCTTATCTTGCATTTTAGGTTTTCAAATTTCTTTTAATAATTTCCATTCCCCATAAAACCCTCTCCACTTTATTTTAGGGCATTCCAAAACTATCCTAAATTCAATGAAATTGGTAGGAAATATCCATTTAATGAAAGATTGTAAAGAAAATCACATTTCTTAAGTTGAAGGTTTTGATGTATATAATTTTATATATCCAATTGATTTGATGCTTAACTTGGCTGTAATTTTAAAATTAACTTAATATTAATTTATCTCTCTTTTCAATTATTTAATGGTCAAAATATATTTAGAAGGGGATAGTAAAATCACTGATATCTATTGAGATATGATTTTAAATCTATGAGGCATTAACCATAAAGATATGGTTTAACACATTATAAGTTGCAAAAAGATGGCATTTAGAGTAGAATATTTTTATTTCCTCTCATGGAAATCCCATATAAAACCTATGCGACATTAACCGTTTAAAATATATGGGACATTAGCCATTTAAAATCTATGGTTCACTGACCATGAGATCCCTCCGGACGTTACATTATGGATCAATCGAACTAGATGGAAAATTTTAGTGTCGGGTCATAATAGTTTAGTCCTACCTATTAAGTTTATAGAGAGATTTAGGATTGATCGCCAATTTGGTGTGTAACTTGTAGTTGTTTGCCTTGCATTGGAAATGCTATGCAACTATAAAACAAAAGTAGAACAGAACATGGAGTAGAATAGAACCTGCTCGAGCAGCAGATGCAGGGGTCTCGCTGCAGAAGGGTGAGATGTTTGGTTGAGAAGCAAATGCAGGGGATGGGCTTCCACAACGAAAGAATGAACAGGGAGAGGCAAGATGCCAATTTTAATTCACCAACCCACTACCTTGAACAAGTAATGAGATTTGAAGTCCTGATAACATTTACGACAATGTGACAAGTGCATACCGAGGAAACTGACATGTCATACTTAGTTGGAGATTGGAATGCTTGGAGTTTGAAATGCCAAAAATAGGTACAAAAGTTGAGAGTGGTGTAATGATCAAAGCATAATTATTGGACAAAAATTAATTAGACTAAGGTATAGATTAATTACAATTTGCATTCCCTTGTTGCTACAATTCAACAAACTTGCAACATCTACCGGCTTGGTATAGAGGTAGACCATCATAAAAGAGAAATCCAATTTTTTTAGATATAGAGAAAATACACCAGGAATTTGAGAGGATGGAAGATGTATTGAACTATGAAATGCAGATGGGTGCTAATTCTCATGTAAAGAGAAAAGATTGGCATTCTATGTGTTGACACTAAGGTTTGAGAATGACTAAATCCAAAAAGTTTGCTAAAATGTCCAAAAAAGGAAGAAATTATCACAAAGGAGGTTGAAGAAAAGGTTGACAATTCAAAAACAAGAGGAAAAAACCCACTTATGCAAAGTCCGAAAGCAAATTTGTGAAAAGATTAAACCCCGATCAAGTTTCGGTGGCGGAGATGTCAACAATCCCGATCAACGGCCGATATTGCTTCCCGCATCGCCAAAGTGATCGACGACAAATAGATGTGGGCGGTAGCGGACTCAATACTGCCGGGACACGTGTCCAAACCTCATCCTTTCGCATATGTAATATAGCGGTAAAGGAAACCACCATAGCGCCGGGCGGAACCACCAAATATGGAAGCGCGGTGGGGTCAGTACACGTGGAAGGGTGGGACCTGATACGTGGCAGATAGAGCAAGCGTGGCGGGGTCATATCACATGGCGTATACTTTGTAGCAATCGGAGGGCTGATATAAACCTTAGTCAAATCAATGGCCATTGTTTCATCTGCATCTAGGAAGGTGCACACTGGATATGAGGAAGAGCGGTCGCGGAGAATAAACCACTCGAACAGGTGTCAGCAGGTGGCTGATCCGCGCAGAGAATAAACCGGAAAAGAGAACAACTTTTTGATCGCGGATACCACCAGATGGAATAAAGGGAGGCGAGATCTGACGGTCCAAAACAAAGTCTCGAGATCAATGGTCAGATATGAACCGCATTCATAAAGGTGCAGGGAAGTTAATTCAAAAGTCTTATATAAAACAAAAGGGGCTCCACATAACGGCATTCTGCATGTGTCACTATCCAGAAGAGCTCTGAAGACTGGTGGAGGTCTGCGATTGCGACAGAAGGCGAAAGGCGGGTACATACAGGTAGGGTCGGGTTACCTGTCCTACTTTTTTAAATAGAATTTTGTTTAAAGAAACGTTTAAATGGAGACTGTGCACGATATAGACGTTTTTAAATCAAAAGAAGCCCTAGAGGATAGAGACGAAGATGTCTATGATACCCTAATTAGGTTTCCAATATCTGATATAAAAATTAGGTTGTGTGAATTGTTAAAGGAAGGGACAGACCCCCACAGAGTTCACCAGTCGTCTTTGATAGCCTTTTGCCCCAACCAAATCCCTTCTTTCCCAGAATTCGTATCATGGTGTGTCGAAAATTACTCCCGGGAAGAGAAAGTCGTTCTAAACAGCCAAAAAACCCAAGTCATTTGCGAATTAAAGCCAGCAGAGTTAATTAAAGCCCTAGAAGTAGATTGTTCCCAAACCCTTGACCCTGAGGTTTTCTCTGAAGTCTCCGTTATTGAAAATTATCATCACGTTTCTCAAAATGATAGGGAAATGTTTTTGTCATCGTGTCTCAAGCCAGAGACCAGCATTTCGGAGGTCCTATACCCTATAGATATCAATCTTTTTAATGAAAATACCCAGTTAGTTTTGACATTATTGGCCGTAGTTCTAGGTTTGGATACGGATTTGTATGTAACCGAGTTTCAATTGAGTTTATTGTACAAAATGAGTACAGTCCAGTCAGGGATTGGTGAAAATCAAATCCCTCGACTTAATTTTGAAGCATTTTTAACAGAAAAGATTCATGACCAGATGGTCAATTTTCCCACTCTTAGACATTTCAGGTTTCAGGCCTTTTTGATGAAAATGATTATGACAGCCAGTCAAGATGAGTTGCAGTTCCCAGAAATCATTTTCACGACTTTACTAGAAAATAACATGTTCAATTACACCAATTACATGCTTTCAGAGATTTATAGAATGATTTTTGGAAAAAATATGCCTAGAGTATTACCGGAAATGCAGGCATCCATGCAATTGAGTACAAAATACGCAACAGGAGATTGGTTTTTGTCGAAAGACAGTACAGTAATCAGATTATATGGGTTCAGACATAAACCCTATGTGTTACCAGCTTTTCTTACTTTAAGGGTTTTTGCCTTGGAATTCTTAAGACAAAAGTTGATTGTGGAAGATAACAATTTTTTGGTTCACAGACAAGCTACAGACATTAAATACCCATTCACATTTGGTCCGTTCACAGTAAAGAATAAGAATGCTGTAGTGTATATAGAAAAGTTGTTGAAGGATATGAATTTTGAGTCAGATACGGCTATGGAGTATGACCCGTTAAACATCATATCAAAACGAAGAACAAAGCATCGTATCAAGGCCCTGAACCATCAAATTGTTGAAGGAATGTCGGACAGAGCCAATTGGCTAGAATATAAAGAAGAAATCATTCCGGATGCATCCGACAAAGAAATGGCATTGATTGACACAACAACAGGGACAGAAAGCGAAATAGATAGTGCATTGGTTGGATCTAAAAGACCCATACAGGACATAATGATCATTGAAGATGAATAAACAGAAAGAGGAAAAAGATTGAAAATGAATGAACCACAAGAGTTAAAAACAATTTCAGAAGAGGTTAAAACAACTGAAAAAGAAATACCAGAGGTTACAGTTAAAGAGTACAACATTGAAGAAACCCCTGTAGAGGGTGATGTAAATAGACCCCAGAATATCATGGATGTGTTTGATGAGCATAGTCGAAATAAACAGGAGTCCGCGAAACAAACCAGTCAATTGTTTCCGAAGGTTAGAAGTATATCTAATACTGATGTAAGCTTATTTACTAGCAGAAATATCAGGGAAAATACCTTGAAATTTTCAGTTGTCACAAAAAATAAGATTTCAGAAATGAATTTAGATTTGTCTAAAATAAATGCCCCGGATAAAATTTTATTGCATAGACAAACTGGAGAAGTCATATATTCAGACTATTTGGGAGCCATATTAAGAGCAGACAAGTTGAAAAGTTCAGTGGATAAATTGAACAATCAATTGAGAGAGGAGAAGGCAGAGAATAAGTCTCGACAGCAACAGATTAAAAAATTGCAAGCAGATTTGATAAATAAAGAAGGAGATGCAGCAACCAAACTGCTCAAAGAGAAAGACGATACGATCCAGATGTTGAGACGAAAATTAAAAATTCCAGAAACTGTACTCATCCAAGGAGCAGAATTGACAATATTGGAAAAAGAAAAAGAAGAATTATCTAATGAAGTCAATGATGTTACTGCTAAAATGTTAAAGCTTTCTGATGAAAAAGATCGGTGGGAAAAAGAGAAAATCATTTTAGAAGAACAGTTGGCAGAAGCGAGGAAAAGATTAGCAGGAAGTGGTCAGCAACAAGTACAAACAGACACACAGGAAGATAAAACGGGAGTAGATGATATTTTACAGGCTATGTCCCAGGTAAGCTTAAGGGAAAATGAAATCAAAGAATTGAAGGTTGAAATACAGAAGCTGACAGAAGAGAATGAAATCAAAAATAAAGAAATAAAAACCTTGCAAACAAAGAATCAGGAATTAAGTAATAATAATAAAGGATTAGCAGCTCATGTGACAGGGCAAGCTGCTATGCAAGGTTGTAAACACCTGGTGTGGGACCAAATTATAAAAGAAGTTGAGAAACTAAGACCATATCTGGATTACATAAGAGTCAAAGAAAAGGTGGTCAAAGATGCCTTCGAAAGTTGCAGAGCCGTCAGGGAAAGCTTAAATAAAAAGCCAAAAGACGTAGCCCAGAAAGCAATAACATTTTTAAACAGTCTAACTGAAGCAGACCTGATAGCCATGAATATAACGAACAGAATTTCAGTCATCACATGGGCCAGAAGGATCTTGGGTAAATACTCGCATGTTGAGAATGTTGAAGCTAAAGCTAGAGAAATACGGGAAGAAGTAGTAAAGTTCAAAAAGCAATTTGAAAAATTAGTAAACAAAAGGTTCCCTGCTTTTTGGAATGAAAAAAATGAATTAATTCCTCCGAATTATTATAAGAGATTGCTGTTTGATATAAGGATGGATCACAGAAAGTTCCACCAGCTGGATCATATGCTTACAGGGAAAATTTTAATGGAGAAAATATCAAAGGATTTTGAAATTTTAAATATGGTAATCTCAACCTGTGGAAACCTTCTTCCTGTTTCTTATGCAGGTCATGTTGAAATGCGAGTCTTGGTGAAGGAAATGACCAACTATGACTTACCCGCGGCCGACCAGTGGACTTATGTGGAAAAATATGGAAGGACAAGATATTCTGTCCATTCATAGAGGCTTTCAAAACTCTCGCCAAGTGGCGAAAAGATGATATTCAAAAAATTTTCCAAGTGGCAAAAAGATACTTTTATTTTAAATTTGTAATATTATTTGGAGACAGTTATCTATTGCTCAAAGACAGTTATCTTTTAAGTTAAAATATTTTCAGTTATTAGTTAAAAGAAGCATTAATGTCAAGCTTCTTCCAAATTTTGTATAAGAACAATGAGAGTCATTGTTGAGGGGGTTGGAAATTTTTTGAGAGACAGTGTATGTTTGGAGATCTATTTTTTGATAAATAAAAGCAGTACAGTGAAAATACCCATCTTTTGAGACCAGAGATTCATGTGTTGATCAGCTTTACAGTCCGTTTTTTCTTTATCTTTATATGTGCATGTTTACTTCCTTTGTTATATCTTCCATTATGTTTTTCTTCTATATTTAAATGAATGTCTGAAATAATTCGAGATTCATACTGGTTATGCCTCGTTTTATATCATTTAAATATTCACTATTTTCTCCAAAGTTGACAATGGAGAAAAGTTGGAACTTATTATGGTGGAGGAAGGGTTGTTGCAGGTTATGTTATGGTTTTGATAATTGATGTCACTCAACCACATTTGATTGTGGAATATGTTGATGAAGGGGACACACATCCATGGAGGACTACATATTTGAGGCACACCATAGGTAAATCAAATACCAAAGCATGTGTTAAGAATTATTCATAGTTTATTGAATGTTTTTTTGAGAAAATACTAAGTTTGTTATGTTTGGTGTACAGGTGCAAATGTTTGTTCAACATTTTCTATTGGAGACAAAGTAGATCTTTTACAACATGGAGTGAAGGTGGGTGAGGGCTCCATATTCAATACAGAGCATAGTGTTTATAAGTGTTTATAAATGACAAGCTTTAAATTCTAACCACTATGCATCATTTCTTTACAATCTTTCCATGAACCTTATTCTCATGTTGACATGTCCAAAAGTTATTCATCTAACGAGTTAAATGATGGTCTCTATGGGATAGGCTATTATGAATCTTTAGGAAATGTGAACTTAAAGAGATTCTTATTATTTTTCTATTGGACTGTTAGATTTCCTTCTAGCATAAATATGTGTTCTTATCCTAGAAGAAAATGCTTATGCTAGAAGGAAAGCTAGCAGTCGCTAGCTTTCCTTGATCTTGTGCCATGTGCTTATTTGAAAATAGAGTGCATGGCACAAGCTCAAGGTATAAGCTAGCAACCACCAATCACCATGGACAAGATTTTTCTATTGGAAAGCTAGCGACTGCTTGCTTTCTTTCTAGCATAAGTATGTGTTATTATCCTAGAAGGAAATGCTTATGCTAGAAGGAAAGCTAGCAGTCGCTAGCTTTCCTTGATCTTGTGCCATGTGCTTATTTGAAAATAGAGTACATGATACAAGTTCAAAGTATAAGCTAGAAACCACCAATCACCAAGCCCAGGGTTTTTCTATTGGAAAGCTAGCGACTGCTAGCTTTCCTTCTAACATAAGCATGTGTGTCATGCTAAAAGGAAATGCATTTGCTAGAAGGAAAGGTAGCATTCGTTAAAAATAGAGTACATGGCACAAGCTCAAGGTATAAGCTAACAACCACCAATCACCATGGACAGGGTTTTTGTATTGGAAAGCTAGCGACTGTTAGCTTTCATTCTTGCATAAGCATGTGTGTTTATGATAGAAGGAAATTCTTATGCTACAAGGAAAGCTAGCAGTCGCCAGCTTTCTTTGATCTGTTGCCATGTTCTTATTTCAAAATAGAGCACATGACACAAGCTCAAAGTATAATCTAGCAACCACCAATCACCATGGACAGGATTTTTGTATTGGAAAGCTAGCGACTGCTAGCTTTCCTTCTAGCATAAGTATGTGTTATTATCTTAGAAGGAAATGCTTATGCTAGGAGGAAAGCTAGCAGTCACTATCTTTCCTTGATCTTGTGCCATGTGTTTATTTCAAAATAGAGCACATGGTGCAAGCTGAAGGTATAAGCTAGCAACCACCAATCACCACAGACAATGTTATCAATTGGAAAGCTAACGACTGCTAGCTTTCCTTCATGGATAGAGACTCTATTAGAAAGCTAGCAATTTTTATCTTTCCTTCTAGCATAAGCACATGTGTGCTTATGCTAGAAGGAAATGCTTATGCTAGAAAGAAAGCTAGCAGTCGCTAGCTTTCCTTTATCTTGTGCCATGTGCTCTATTTTGAAAGAAGAACACGGAACAAGATCAAGGAAAGCTAGCATAAGCATTTCCTTCTGGCATAACCACACATTCTTATGCTAGAAGGAAAATTATCAGTCGCTAGCTTTCCAATAAAAAACCCTAGCCATGGTGATTGGTGGTTGCTAGCTTATACCTTGAGCTTGTGCCATGTGCTCTATTTTGAAAGAAGCACATAGCACAAGATAAAGGAAAGCTAGCGACTGCTAGCTTTCTTTCTAGCCTGAGCATTTCCTTCTAGCATAAGCATAAGCACACATGTGCTTATGCTAGAAGGAAAGATAACGATTGCTAGCTTTCTAATAGAAAAACTTTAGCCGTGAAGGGAAGCTAGCAGTCGTTAGCTTTCCAATTGATAACACTGTCCATGGTGATTGGTGGTTTCTAGCTTATACCTTCAGCTTGCGCCATGTGCTCTATTTTGAAATAAACACATGGCACAAGATCAAGGAAAGCTAGCTACTGCTAGCTTTCCTCCTAGCATAAGCATTTCCTTCTAGGATAATAACACATACTTATGCTAGAAGGAAAGCTAGCAGTCGCTAGCTTTCCAATACAAAAATCCTGTCCATGGTGATTGGTGGTTGCTAGATTATACTTTGAGCTTGTGTCATGTGCTCTATTTTGAAATAAGAACATGGCAACAGATCAAAGAAAGCTGGCGACTGCTAGCTTTCCTTGTAGCATAAGAATTTCCTTCTATCATAAACACATGCTTATGCAAGAATGAAAGCTCAAGGTATAAGCTAGCAACCACCAATCACCATGCCCGGGGTTTATCTATTAGAAATCTAGCGACTACTAGCTTTCATTTTAGCATAAATATGTGTGCTTATGCTATAAGGAAGTGGTTAGGCTAGAACGAAAGCTAGGAGTCACTAGCATTTCTTGATTTTGTGCCATGTGCTTATTTCAAAATAGAGTACATGGCACAAGACCAAGGTATAACTTAGCAACCACCAGGTTGCTAGATTATACTTTGAGCTTGTGTCATGTGCTCTATTTTGAAATAAGAACATGGCAACAGATCAAAGAAAGCTAGCGACTGCTAGCTTTCCTTGTAGCATAAGAATTTCCTTCTATCATAAACACATGCTTATGCAAGAAGGAAAGCTCAAGGTATAAGCTAGCAACCACCAATCACCATGCCCAGGGTTTATCTATTAGAAAGCTAGCGACTACTAGCTTTCATTTTAGAATAAATATGTGTGCTTATGCTATAAGGAAATGCTTAGGCTAGAACGAAAGCTAGGAGTCACTAGCATTTCTTGATTTTGTGCCATGTGTTTATTTCAAAATAGAGTACATGGCACAAGACCAAGGTATAACTTAGCAACCACCAATCACCATGCCTAGGGTTTTTCTTCTGGAAAGCTAATGAGTGCTAGCTTTTCTTCTAGCATAATCATGTGTGCTTATGCTAGAAGGAAATGCTTATGCTAGAAGGAAAGCTAGTAGTCACTATGTATTAGTAGTCGCTAAGATAGGAGTCGCTTATAATTCAAAAAACTTCTACTATGTATTAGTATACTAATGGTGGCATCAAGTAGCATTGCTTGGGATTTTGTATGACTCTAGTTCCATATAGATGTTATTCTTCACTAATCTACAATATAGGTTTAGATGACACCAAATAACTATTTTCGGGAGTACTTAAAATAGGGATGACTCCAATCAAGGATATTTGAATTTACTTTGAACAATTGATACAAAAAATAAATCTCAGTGAGACATGATTATACAAACTTGCATGATCAATCATGGTTGGATTCCAACCTACTTAATAACTACCTTCAATACTATTACAAGTTCCATGATTATACAAACTTGCATGATCGATCATGGCTGGATTCCAACCTACTTAATAACTACCTTCAATACTATTACAAGTTCTTAAGTATGGAAAATTTTTAGACATTTTTACAAGTTTTTCTAAGAATAGTTTTGTGTTTGTATTAAGATTATATACATTGATAACCAATCTTGTTTTGATTACGCTTTGTAGCTCCATCATAATTTATATGTAAAGTCCCTTTTGGCGGTGGGGACTAAATGGTGGGGAACAAGGTTTAATTTGCACAACAAAATGATGCCATACCCTTTTTAGCTATTACAAGTACATTATTTTTTTGTAGATTGTGTTTTGCCTAAAATATAAGAGCACACTTTACATGGTTTAACCTTAACTACAAATTATAATTCAATTGTGTGTTACAGAATTTGTAGGAGCGACAATGGAAAGTATAATTTTCACAAAAGGGGACTATGTTGACGTCCTGGTTAATGGTCAAGTTATTGGGCTAGGAAAGGTTGAATATACAGAAGTTGGAACTTATTATGGTGGAGGAAGGGTTGTTGCAGGTTATGTTATGGTTTTGATAATTGATGTCACTCAACCACATTTGATTGTGGAATATGTTGATGAAGGGGACACACATCCATGGAGGACTACAGATTTGAGGCACACCATAGGTAAATCAAACACCAAATCATGTGTTAAGAATTATTCATAGTTTATTGAATGTTTTTTTGAGAAAATACTAAGTTTGTTATGTTTGGTGTACAGGTGCAAATGTTTGTTCAACATTTTCTATTGGAGACAAAGTAGATCTTTTACAACATGGAGTGAAGGTGGGTGAGGGCTCCATATTCAATACAGAGCTTGGGAATAAGGTTCATGGAAAGATTGTAAAGAAAGGATGCATAGTGGTTAGAATTGAGAAGGTGTTAAAAAATGATGCTCCTTTACCACATCCAACTGGATTTGAGGAAACACTAGGGGGTGCAATAGAATCTTATGAGATTTGGCCAGAAATAGATTTGAAACCTCATTGTGAAGATAAACCCATAAATATTCCACAAGATAGGGCTGCAAGTATAATTTTCACAAAAGGGGACTATGTTGACCTCTTGGTTAATGGTCAAGTTATTGGGCTAGGAAAGGTTGAATCTACAGAAGTTGGAACTTATTATGGTGGAGGAAGGGTTGTTGCAGGTTATGTTATGGTTTTGATAATTGATGTCACTCAACCACATTTGATTGTGGAATATGTTGAAGGGGACACACATCCATGGAGGACTACAGATTTGAGGCACACCATAGGTAAATCAAATACCAAAGCATGTGTTAAGAATTATTCATAGTTTATTGAATGTTTTTTTGAGAAAATACTAAGTTTGTTATGTTTGGTGTACAGGTGCAAATGTTTGTTCAACATTTTCTATTGGAGACAAAGTAGATCTTTTACAACATGGAGTGAAGGTGGGTGAGGGCTCCATATTCAATACAGAGCTTGGGAATAAGGTTCATGGAAAGATTGTAAAGAAAGGATGCATAGTGGTTAGAATTGAGAAGGTGTTAAAAAATGATGCTCCTTTACCACATCCAACTGGATTTGAGGAAACACTAGGGGGTGCAATAGAATCTTATGAGATTTGGCTAGAAATAGATTTGAAACCTCATTGTGAAGATCAACCCATAAATATTCCACAAGATAGGGCTGCATTCACATGTACAAGGGTTTCTCTTACACATGGATGCATAAGAACAATTATGTGCATTGCCAAAGGAATGATAGTTAATGTCCATGAGGATGACATGGTTGTGGGTGAAACACTAGGTGAAGATAACTTTGGTGTTTTTGTGGAAGAGATACATGGGTATTGTGAAAGATGCAAGATTGGGGATAAGTCTATACATGGATTGGTTAGATGGCCAATACATAAATTGGTGGACAACATAGGTGAGATGTTAAGGGTCAAGACAAAGTACAAAGAGCCACCCATGGAAATGCTGATATGGGATGTTATAGAGGATACAAGTCCTTTATACCAATGGGATGGGGATCTTTATAATAAAAAAGATCAAGATGTCAATGTTCTTAATGCATCGAGGCCATATAAAAAGATTAAACGAGCTATGACAAGAGAAAAAGTTGCAAAACGTCAAACCAAGATAGATAAAGAGAAAGAAGTCCGACTTTTGGCTGCAGATGAATGTTGTAAACAATATTGTCTTCAACATGTGGATAGGAATGCCATTGCAAATGCTAGAAGGGATATGGAATGCAAAGACAAAAATGGTATCAGGGAATTTGTATTGAATTCACTTGTTTCAAACACTATCATGTCAATGAGCCATGGCCATGGCCGACCTCCTATTATTAGAAAAGTAAAGGACATGAGATTTGATGGTAATGTTATTTGTAAGAAAGCATGGTACAAGATACATAAGATTCCTCAAAGCACCTTCTATAGCTACCAACATAATTTTGAACAAGGACATATGGAATCCATTCATGGTAACACCAATACATGTAAAGCACGTGCACAAACTATGGCGGCCATAGAAATACTGCATAAAATTGTAATGGACAATTCAGATTTTTCGCCAAACCAAACACGTCAAGTCGAAGCAGATGGAACTTCTTCTCCTCTAATATTGTTTCCTTTGACTTACACACAAAGCTCTTTGTTAAAAGAGATCAATGTGGGTTTGGAAAAGCTCAATTATCCATTAATATCACAACCAACAATGAGCAATATTTGGAACACTCATTTTCGAGACGTGGCATTCTCAAAGAACACCAACTTCAGTAAATGTGGTGAATGTATTGTGTTGAAAGCACAAATGAAGTCAGCAACTACAAAAGAGTTGGAAGAAACGGCACGCGCTAGATTGAACAAACATAACAAGATCGTTATGTGCGGAAGACATTGCTACTATGCCCACAGAATCATGTCAGAGAGGTTTCCAAAGGAGTATTTGAGTATTATTCATGATAAAATGGATAAAACAAAGACTTCAATTCCAAGGCTACGCGTCAAATCAAAATCTATTGTAGGAATAAACTTGGGTTTGTCATTGACAGGTATGCTAACACATGGGCACAAGACAAGAGGTTTTGGTCATTTCTCCCTACCATTTGTACATATGGGATCACAATTTACCATTACATCACTTGCTAAGTGCTTTAGGGACCTTGAAGACCCACATCTTGATATTTATGGTGATCTTCTTTATGAGAGTGGAAGTTCAAGAAACCCACTTTCAAATGCATTACTTGACACCTCTATTTACTCAAAATGTAGAGTGTACAAGGATGAATTTTTATCTCATGGAAGATTAGAAAATCAAGATATCGATTTTAAACCTCTTCCTCCACATTTATTGTTACAATTGGATAATGCAGCAAGTGATAATACAAATCGTTATCTTTTCATGTTTCTATCACTTCTCACTGCACTTGGTGTCTTCATCACTATTGAGGTTGGGTTCTTGCTCGTGGGACACACCCATGAAGACATAGACGGGACCTATGGGAGAATGTCTTCCGGCTTGAAAAGTAAAGATATATATTCTCTACCTGAGATGATGGATACATATCGCAAAATTGAAGAAAAAAGAGTGTTTCCACCTAAACTGATTGATAAGGTGTATGACTTCAAAAGCTTCCTTAATGGATACATCAAGGAAGGAAAAAATGCACTAGTTGGACATCTTAATGTTCAGTACTTCCAATTTCTTGTACTCAATGATGTTCTGGTATTAAGGTTTAAAGAATCCATAAGAGATGTTGAGTGGTCAGAACCAGTTGAGTTATGGAATACAGACGATGAAGGTCGATCTAAACTGCCCATAGGGAAGCCATCTTTCTTACATCCCAAAGAGAATGAAATCTATTTAAAAGAACTAAAAGAAGGAATAACATCATACATAAAAATGTGGAAAGACACAATGGGTGGTGAGGAATTGCCAATTATTACACCAGAATGGAAAAATAAGGTAGAGTATTGGGAAAGAGTTCTTGATACTTTATATGAAGATTACAATGATCATGATTCATCTTTTGAGGATTTCTGGCCCAAGACAAGGCAAACTCCAGATGTTGGTTGTAATGCGCTTCATGCAATCTCAAATATTATGGATGGGGATTTTGATACTATGACAGGTGAACCCGTGTATGTTGGACCCAAGTGCAATAAGCCAAAGACAACATTCAACCCTATTAATGATGTTGAGAAAGGAAAGATGTTGCTAGTTAGATCAGGAAACGAGGAAGAAGGGGAGATGATTTGGATGGCAAAAGCCACCTCAAATATATTTCAAGATGATGAAAGTGATACTCTTCATGTTAAAGTTGATTGGTGGAAGCCCGGTTCAGGGAAATACAATGGAAAAGTATTAGAGGAATATTGGGTACCAAATCCTGATGACATAGAGCTTGGATCTATTCCAATTGATACCATAGTTTGGGCATGGATGGCTAAGAAAGAACATTGCAAGAAGGCCAAGATAAATAAACATTGTGTACATGCTGTCCTTGACCTACTTGAACGAATAACATGAGATTAGGTGGAGATGATTCATGGATGTAATTTTGTTCTTTGGAGGACCAATTAATACATGAAGAAACATTTTTCAATTTTTCTTGTATATTGAATATTTTCTTCAAATTTATTTGGGGAGTTTTATATTATTTGGTACAAATATGAAAATTTTGTTTAAATTGCAATGTATTCATGTGACGATACATCATGCAAATTACATGACACCATGAAATATTAAACTTTCAATGATTTGTTTATATTAACATAACTTCTCCCATAACTTGGATAATCAAGTCCAATAATGCACTTAAAATCAATATCTTCTAGTTTTGGCCTATTAAAACTATACTGGAGTTAATTTGGCATATTAAAACTATATTGGAGTTAATTAGCATTGTTTTCAATGTAATACGTTCAAACACCAAACAATATCTAACATGGAAATTACAAATTCCAATGCTTTGTCTAGATCGACATAACTTCTCACTCCATCAAACTTGGATAATCAAGTTCAATAATACATTTAAAAGCATCATCTTCTAGATATGATCTATTAAAACGATAATGTTGGGCTAGCTAATTCGTATTCTTTTCAATATAATACATTCAAACACTTCATGAATATATATTATAATAAAATAAATTAAACTGTACTAGTTTGTTTCTATTCCAATTCATAACAAAATTATTTATTTTGATCATTAAAAAACACGCCTAGACTTATAAAATATTTTCTTTTGACATCTGTAAAATGTGTCCAATAAAAATTACCAATAAAAGTTCATAATAATTTGATTTTGATTGTTAAATGACACACAAATACTTATAAAATATTTTGATTGTTAAATGCACTACCAATAAAAAATCATAATAATTTGATTTTGATTGTTAAATGACACACAGATACTTATAAAAAAAATTGATTGTTAAATGCACTTTTAATAAGTTTAGTGGGTTTTCACTTTTGTATTTGTAAGAAACAAAAATGTACTTCAATGTTTCTATTCTAATTCATTGATTTCAAATGTACCACACTTCTCGATCCATCAAACTTGGTTAATGGAGTCCAGTAAAGCACTTACAAGCAACATATTATAGACTGTCTATAAAAACTTTATTATGGGAATAGCTAATTAATGTTTTTTAATGTAATATGTTCAAACATTTCAAAAATAAATACTGGACATACAACATATTATAGACTTTGTCTATAAAAACTTTACTATGGGAGTAGCTAGTTAATGTTTTTTCAATGTAATATGTTCAAACATTTCAAAAATAAACACTGGACACTTGCAATAACTAGAATGGGTTTTCCCTCTTTCTTCATGTATTTGAAAAAAAACCAATTGTACCATAAAATTTATATTCTAATTAATAATTTTTTTTGACCTTAATTGGTATACTTAGACTTTATCCAATACAATATTTTCTCTTGTTGGCTCTAAAATAGTGCCAACCACATATCATAATATATAGTATTGAATAATGAATATTTCTTTAAATGTTAGATGATTATATTTATATTATAAAAAGGAATCTAGGCTTAACCAATCAACATAATCCAAAGTAATAATTGATAGTTAACAATGTCCAAAACATGTAGAAACTTGTGGGCTCATAATAATCCCATAAAATGAAGGGAAAAAGTGAAGTGCCTAAGTATCTATTGTGCTATATACTTGACAAAAATGTCCTAAGGAATACAATAGACAATACATATAAAGGGAAGAAAATAAAATATAGTATGACCTAATTTTCCATGTTGTTGCTCGTAGATATGTTATTGATTATTTTTCTAGTCAATATTCTAAAGATTATTAGGGGTAGTGTCATCATCCACAAGTACAATATTACAATGACTATAGGAGCTAATACGTCTTCATGGTATTAGAGGTTTCACCTAATTCCTAGACATTTCCAGTTCTCGTTGTCTCTTGAAGTTGAGCAAAACCCCCCATGTTCTAGCCACCCATTATCAAGATTGAGAATTACTAAGTTATTATGCCAATACATAAATTTGTTATAGTAACAAACACATTGACTGTTATGTCATTAAATAGCTTTCTAGGTCACTTTAAAATGGCGACAATCTCTTACTAATATGGTAATTCAACACATGCACAATATATGCTTTATCAAATTATAAATAAAATGGTTAATACTTTCAACATACAAATAATGCCATTAGATAAATTAATAGGAAAGAAATATTAATACAAATTACAAATTATAATAATAAAATAATGTAAAGAATCTAAGTTTAAGCATAGGAAGATATGCTTCAAATTAATATAAATTTGATTTTATATAGCTTATAATGATAATATTGTAAAAAAAATGGTGAATATATAGATTGAAATGAGTGAATTAAGTAATTTTTAGGTTTTTCATTTTTTGAAAACTCAATCTTGTTGAAGTTCTAAATTCCAGATCCGTACTCGACAATACATATAAAGGGAAGAAAATAAAATAGAGTATGACCTAGTTTTCCATGTTGTTGCTTGTGTATATGTTACTAATTGTTTTTCTAGTTAATATTCTAAATATGATTAGGGGTAGTGTCCTCATCCACAGGTTCACTATTACAGTGACTATATGAACTAATAATTTTTCATGGTATTAGAGGTTTCAGCCAATTCCTAGGCATTTCCAGTTCTTGTTGTTTCTTGAAGTTGAGAAAAAATCCCCATGTTCTAGCCACCCATTATCAAGATTGGGAATTAATAAGTTACTATGCGAATACATAAATTTGTTACAGTAACAAACACATTGACTGCTATATCATTAAATAACTTTGTAGGTCACTCTAAAATGGAGACAATCTCTTACTAATATGGTAATTCAACACATGCACAATATATGCTTTATCAAATTATAAATAAAATGGTTAATAATTTCAACATACAAATAATGCCATTAGATAACTTAATAGGTAAGAAATTTCTTGCAACATCTATTGTTCATGAGATGAGGTAAACCTTGATCAACTCAAATATTAATACAAATTAAAAAATTATAATAATAAAATAATGTAAGGAATCTAAGATTAATATTCGGAAGATATGCTTCAACTTTATATAAATTTGATTTTATATAGCTTATATTGATAATATTATAAAAAAATGGTGAATATAAAGATTGAAATGAGTGAATTAAGTAATTTTTTGGTTTTTCATTTTTCGAAAACTCAATCTTGTTGAAGTTCTAAATTCTAGATCCCTTGTATAATTCCAAATTTAATGAAATATGTGTTATAGCATCATTTATCTTACCTTAGTGGAGTACAGTATGAGAAATTTTGGGTTATATTTGAGTAGCTTTGCTCAGTAATTGGGTCAATTATTATGTCTCTTGGATAACTTGGATGCACCTATTTGACCAACAGTACAATTGGCTGTTATTCTTTTTATCCCAACAGTACAAAATTTGTTACATTTTAAATGCATCACATAAATGTTTACATTTTGCGTTTGAATTTTTTATATTAACTTTTATCTATTGATGGTTTCATGTAATTATAAAGGAAAGACATCCTAGGACACTTCGTCTGGAGGAAGTGCTTCCAAAACAAGTACCGGAGGCTATGAATATTAATGGAGAACAAGTTAATGATCACGTTGAAGAAGATGATCATACCGATAACATAGTTGAAGATGATGTTACAAATAATTTGATCCATGATTCATTTAATGTTGGAATGGATGTTGATGATGATGATGATGATTATGAAAATGATGAACATTTTGATGATATTCATGATATACCTCTTCTTGATAAGGCATACAAACCCCTTTATGAGGTCTCCAAGACAAATCTTCTCTCTGCTATATTGTTGATAATGAACTTGAAGGTTATGAATGGTCTTTCAAACATATCAGTCACATGGATGTTAAGGTATGTAATATATTCCATCACAAAATAAATATGATTGTGTATTTTATTGTTAATTCATATATAAGTCAAATTATTACGGATGAAATTTGTTTCATTAATATTATTTCTATATTATATTAACTAGATTTTTATTTTAATTGGTTGTAGCATGATAGGTGAATATTTGTTACCACCGTCAAATATTTTACCTCGCACATATCGAGATTTATCTGCCATCGTGAAAGAAATTGGAATGCAGTATGAAGCAATTCATGCATGCCCTAATGACCATGTTCTATATTACAATCAACATGAATTTGCAACAGAATGTCCTGAATGTCATATTAGTAGATATCGCACAGATCAAGTAACTAAAAATGTGCCTCGCAAGGTTCTACGTTATATTCCCATTATTCCACGTTTGCAACGACTTTTCAGGTGTAAAAACATAGCACAGTTTATGGATTAGCATGCACGAAACAGAAGTCAGGACGACATTATTCGGATGCCTGCAGATGGGTTTGCATTTAGAGATATGGAGGAAAAATGGCCTCACTTTAAAGAAGAACATCATAATCTTAGGATTTCTTTGGAAGCAGATGGTGTCAATCCATTTGCAGAGAAGAGATCTGTTTACTCGGTGTGGCCTATTTTTGTTATCAACAACAACATTCCTCCATGGTTGACAATAAAGAGGGAGCGCATAATGTTGTCAATGATTATTCCAGGTATGAACCCCACATTTTTTTTTAATGTAGTGGTATCTCATTTGTTGTATTTTTGTCGCATAATGTCATATATATTTAATGTTTTTCTATTAGGCAATATGGTTTCATATATATAATCTAAATGGTACGTCTCATAATTATATTTTTTATATGTTCAAAACAATCAGGTAAGTACCAAGTCAAATATATGAATGTATATATCGACCTCTTATTGATGAGCTATTGAAGTTATGGAATGGCATCACTATGTATGACGTATCTAGACCAATACAACAAAGGCAATTTCAATTCCATGCAATGCTTGTATGGAAAATACATGATGCCCCAAGGTTAACCCATTTTTGTGGTATGTAATTATAAGTTCCACTTTATTTGCATTTAATTTTACGAACTACTAGTTAATATATTACGCAAGCATTTTTCTCTAAATAATCCAGTCATTTTGTATATAATTATCATTGACATAGATATTCCATCTCTTTATGTAGGTCTTTAGACTAAGGGGAAATTTGCATGTCCAGTTTGTGGTCCTAAGATCAAATCTCGTCATTCAAAAAGCTTAGGAAAGGAGGTGTTTGATGAGTAGAGGAACTTCCTCTCTAAGAATCACAGGTATCGAACTACCAAAAAACATTTGTTCAATGGCAAGCAAGAGACTACATTAAAACCGCAGAGAATGACACCTCGCCTATGGAAGTTGCAATATAATAGAAATCGTCAAAGTACATATAATGAATCATCGTATATGTTATGTTATATTGTATTTTTTAATATTGTGTATTGTTTACTGTAATTGACATTGATTTATGTAATTTCATGATTGTCGTTCATGTGATCATGGAGGAATTAATGGGCTTCCACGAGGAATGAAAAGTTATCCTAGACAATTTAGTAGGTTGCCCTACTATGAGCACCTACAAATTGCTCATCTATTTGATACAATGCATATCGGAAAGAATGTGACCGAAACATTATGGCGAATATTGGATGGAAGGAGTGACAAAGAAAAAATTGTCAAAATTTGCAAAGACATTCAAGATAGCAACCATGCAATGAAAGATGTCATTCAATTTCATAGCAACGGAGAGAAAATTAATATCAACTCACTTCCATGGATGTTAATGGACCAACAAAGTAATGTTGTAAAAGAATTCATTCGAAAAATTAAATTTCCCACCGGATTTTGTGCGAACATGAAGAATATCATAACAAAGAAAGGTGATTTCGCAGGGGTGAAGACTCACGATTGGCATGTCTTCATGAAGGTAATTATTATGGCATGGATTTAAATTTTTTTTTCCTATTCCAGTCAATATGGTTGGTATATTTTTTGTTTGTCTACTCTAATTTGTTGATAAAATGAAACGATTTGTATATTATTGTTACAGTATGTTCTACCTCTCTCTATCCCGGACAACTTTGACAACACTATCAAGCAAATAATATATAGTCTCGGGAAATACATGAGGTAAGTGGTGATTTTTTCCATGCACTTAGTGTTTTTTTAATTCAACATTGAACTTACATTTGATTTTCGTTCTCTAATTCATGTTACTTAATATAATGTCTTTTTCATTTAATCTTGTGATTTGGTTGTCATGTCACTTGTAGATGGTTGTCATCTAAATAATTCCATAAAGAATACATAAAGTATTGGAGGAGAGAAATTCCTCGTCTCATGTGTGAAATGCAAAAACATCCACCTTTGGCATTTTTCAATGCACAAGAACACTACCTCATACACCAAGTTGAGGAGATTGAACTATGCGGACCTGCGCACTCAAGGTCCATGTGGATGGTTGAGAGGCACTTGAAATTTATGAAGGGTTTGGTCAGACAACGAGCATATGTTGAGGGTTCTATGATGGAGGGATATATGGTATACCAAAACATGCTTTATATTAGTGAATATCTTCCTAAATTAGCAGAAAAGCTCAATTTACGTCGCATTTGTGATTCGGAATCCAATAAGAGTTTCGAAGGGGAGTACCCGAAGGGGAAAGGTAGATCGAGGAAGGTGAAAGGTAATATAACACATTTGACTGGTGATTTTTATGTATATATAATATCATACATATTCTATTTTTATATTCAGTATTTTGCATCAATTTAGAGTGTTATATACTTTGTTAAGTTACTATACATTTGTATTGAATTTTAATTTTATTGTCATCAAACAGTTGGTCGAGAGTGGGATGCGATTCATTTATACATCGTAAACAATCTTGACTGGATGAAGGTATGGATCGAACGATGTGAATAGTCTAGTCATGGAATATCATGGGAAGGTGTGGCTTCATTGGTTAAAGCTGCACATCGCATTAGAGACACCAATCTAACACAAAGGGAAATCGATTTAGCAAGAGGTTTAAAAGATAAGCAAGTAAGCATATTAATCAATCCACACTATTTTTGTTTTGTAAAAAATATTGTCGTTGTACGTCATGCTCATTTTTTTCCTTGTATGGCATTATAAACATGCACTAGTTAATCATAAATATTGGATGGTCATTATGTAATCTTTTCCTATATGGCTTGTTTTAGGTAAAACACCATAAGGCTATGTGGTGCAATGGATGTAGATATCGCATCAAAAAGTTGGATGAAACAAAGAAAACATCTGATTGTGGGATATCTGCAGTCTTTGAGGTGACCAATGTTTCTTCTAGAAGTGACAGACATCCAGAACTCTCTAAAAATCGATACTATGGGTATCTGGAAGACATTCTTTAGTGTGACTTTAACTCCTTCAAAGTATTTCTGTTCATTTCCAAATGGTACAGGTGTCGATTGAATCAACGTGATCCTGATAAAACAATTATCAAACATGATAATTGATTTACCATTGTAAATACAAGGTTGTTTGATCCAGGAACGGATCCCTATGTACTTCCAACCTAATGTGAACAAGTATTTTACTCTAAGGTTCCAGGTAGAGCAGGTTGGTCATTTGTTGTGAGACACGATCCAAGGGGAAGGCCGGTAAAGTATAACGTAGATGAAGGTAATGAAGAGGTTTTCGAAAAAGAAGACGTCGTTGAAGATGATCATGATCAACATGAGTTAGATGATCATGTTCCAGTAGAAGACGTCGAAGAACTTCTTGAATCAGATGATGTATCAGACAATGTACTCCATGAAGATGATATCGATGATGACATGATGATCATAACTGACATCGACGATGATGATGATATGGCCAATCCTTATAATGTTGAATCTGGATCATCGGATGATAGTACAGACGATAACTCGGATGAAGAAGATGATGAAGACCATTGGAATTTACGAGGTATGCAGTAATAATAAATTAACTGTTTCTTAGTGAGTTTCCATTTTCCTGTATGTTATAATTAGAAACATGTTATATATAGACATTTAATTTTTGTACATATATATTTTTGTTGGGTTATGGGGAATTGAGAGTGATGTGAGGGGGGGGAGGGGCCATAAGAGATTCCACCTTCACGTGGTTGGCCCTGTTTAGTAGAAAATATTAAATTATTCTCGAAACAAAGAGAAGCTTAGTAAGGAAAGACTTGGGAAAAATAATGAATCACTAATGAATGTGTGATAGTAATACAAAGACTCATAAGTTGTATATTTAGACAAAACTTAAGCGGTGGGGGCACTTTCCCCATGAGGGGCTTAAGCCTTATAGACCCAATATCAATGGGGACTACTATGGCATCTTAGATAATAATGTTTGATATTGGTAGGCATCTAGTGAATTCACTTGTGTTGTATGAATATTATATTTGCAGTGATTTTCCCTCTCTTTGGTTTCTTATTTGTGTGGATACATTTTGGGTAAGGGTACTACCTCATTATCCTAGACTAGATTCAAAGATGTGGTAAAAAAATAAAACAACATCTCCATCTGATTTGAATCCTTCTATATACGCTCAGTGCACATACAATGGATAAGGTGGAAGAGGTTTCATATTTGGAAGTGTCTTCCTATGAAATCAATTATATTTAATCTAATTACAAAAAGGCAGCAATCATATGTAGGTTTAATGGTTTTGACCTCCTTCTAAAATTTTGTATGCGTGGATTCATACAAATCAACTCTAAAGCATTTTTTATTGTTCTTTTCTACAAACATAATGTATATCAGAAAGTGATGGAGGAAGGACCTTAGTTTTTGGTGGCAACTAAACTGGATCTTGGTAGATGGGTTCGTGAAAAATACTAGGAGAACCTTTTGAACTACCTGGAGCAATCTTTGACTATTGATAAAGACATTTGTGGGACAGACCTTGATAAGTTAGATAATTTATTGTAGAACTACTGAAGCATTGTAATTTGGATCCTGGAAATGATAATAGCATGATGTCCCTAACATCTCATGTTTTGGCTCTAATTTTAATTGATGCCACATTTAACACCAAACAGGACTGTTAGGAGGCAATGCCTGTCATTGACAAACAACTTGACCATAGATTCAACCTCCCACAGAGTTGACTGATTTTGCTGAGTTTGACTGTGCTTTGACTAATTTTGACCTTCCTTAGACAACGTTGACTTTCAGAGTGCTGATTTGACTATCCTTGATCGGGAGTTGACCAATTTATGGGCTATTTGTCCAATTTATGGGCTATTTATGGATGAGAATTATTTAACTATGCTTTATGTGTGATAGGAGGCTTAAACAAAAATAAATATGGAGAAGGGTAATTCGACTCTCCTCCATTATTTCCCAATGAAATTTATGGATAAGGGTTGTTTGACTCTACTCTATTATGCCCTAGGGAAGAAATATACTACATGTGGGAGTGAGGGTCTCAATTAAATGTATGGGATTGAGGGTTAATAAAAATATGTGTGGGGTTGAGGGTTTGAATGAAAATATGTCAAGAGAAGGGTCAAATGAACCCTTCCTATCCCTAATGATAAGCTATGCTTTTATTAAACACACAGTTCTCAAGGTTAAGCATTGTATTTTCCACATCCTGCCTTGCATTTTTTATGTTGAGCATTGAATATTATGATTTTCATTGAGTTATTCTATATCCATCATATAAATGGTCATGATTCTTTATATAGTCTTTATGGGGAATACTTAGTCTATAAATGCTACATGGTCATCACTTAATAATTAAAATACTAGGGGATGGTTCTTAAGGCTTAGTTCATTGCTATGGTCAACATATAAGATTTAAGGAAATACAAATATATTATATGGATTATTGACTATACATAGTAACCCACACCCCACACATTCCCTAAAAAGGGAATATTTAGTGTGCAAAGGAGATGCGGCATTCATTTTAAGTATTAATGAAACAAGGATGGTTATTGGAGTCCATAGAATGTTTTAGCACCAAAATACATAGTCTTAAGGCAAAATATTTGTCTATAGGGGATCATTAATGGCCATATGTGACATCGCAAATACATTGAGTAGGGTATATTTGGCCTATATGTTCAATATGGTAGCCATTCTAAGGTTTCATGCACTAGGGATTGCTTGGATGGACTGATCCATAGGAACAAAAGATATGGTTATAAACCATATCATTTTTCTTTGAGGATCATGCACTTTGAATATAGAAATAAGACCTCGCACATGCCTTGCATCTAGATTATTTCATTAGAGGATTCATTGTGGACAAGTTGGGAATTACTCTAATTTTATAGCTACGAGTGCTAGAGATGAACAAATTCATTGATATTTACAACCATTATGGACTAAGTCTACAAAGTCTACATGGAACACATATTTCTCAAACTCTTGTCATTCCAAGGCCCTTATATGTTTTTTCAACAATCTTGATAATCACATGAATGTATTAGAAGAGGGGCCATGGTTTTTAGGCCTAGATATCCTCTTCATTAGACATTGGTTTCCAACACTCAATCCTATGACCATGTCTAATACCACCACCCTATTTTGGGTGCACATGTAGAACATCCCCCTATTTATGTGGGGTTTTCCAATATTAGAATAATTGGAAATTATCTAGGGATATTTTCCAAAGGTTGACATCAACCAAGTCCAAAAATGGCATCATTATTTGTCCATGCATTTGTTTATAAAGTATTAGGTTGGGATTTTATTAAAAAAATGAATCACTTCAAATTAAAAAACAATACATAAAAAACAAATTACCAACAAAACAAAATCGTTTGAGATCAAGCGGTAATTTGTGAGTGTGGCAAGGGAGAGGGAGTGACCCAATGAGTTAGCAGTCGGAGTGACCAGACGCGCAAGCAACGGGACATGCGGGATAGACCAATGGATAGTTGAATTTTTTTGAGACCACGCTCCCATTGCAGAGGAGACTTTTGTTCCTGGAGGATATCGAGACCTTTACAAAGAGAAACCCCACTCCCATAGGATAATAGAGGGGATCGATTCGCCCAGTGGAGGCCACATTGTAGATCAGGATATTGGTGCACCAGCTAGAGGAGGAAGTCCAGAGGATATTGACGTGCCCAGAGGGAGTGACCCGATGAGTTAGAAGTCAGAGTGACCAGACGCGCAAGCAGCGGGATAGGCGGGATAGACCAGTGGATAGTTGGATTTTTTCGAGACCACACTCCCATTGCAGAGGAGACTTTTGTTCCTGGAGGATATCGAGACCATTACAGAGAGAAACCCCACTCCCATAGGATAGTAGAGGGGATTGATTCTCCCAGTGGAGGCCACATTGTAGATCAGGATATTGGTGCACCAGCTAGAGGAGGAAGTCCAGAGGATATTGACGTGCCCAGAGGAGGCATTCCGATGGAGACCATATTCAACTAAGAGACTGACAATGGAAAAAAAGGGCTCGATGTATCCGGTAAGGACATTAAGCATTCTTCCCTATAATCCCCTTGAATTTTTGAATTGAAAGAGGGTTTTATTACTCTGCTGCTTGAGACTGCCCCATAGTTGGTTTTATTGATGCAAATGCATGAATAAAGGGTTGCTTGTTTTCCTGATCAATAAGATGTTACCCTAACTGTGTAAAAAATGAATCCCTTGATCGATATGACCAACAATAAGAAAACCAACAATGTCTAAAAGTGTGGATATGACCCACTTGTAGGCCTTAACCTAGCTAGAGGCATAAGCATTGGATCAAAGTGGTCAATAAAGAAGTATTCTTCAACATCATTGAACTACTTATCCTAGAGGAGTGATGGAAGGAGCATCTAGTATGGGAGAAAAGAGTTCCATAAAATTAGTATTGGAAAAACCCTAAATAAGGCCCTCAACATCATCTGTATGCTTAGTAATTAATATATGATTTTTAGGTTCCAATTTGCTTCACTTTTCACTGAGAACACGAGCCCATGAATTTGATCCAATAATTCTGAAATACAAAAAAAAGATTTTGTTTCCATACCATATATCATATTGTGTCATACCTTGAATGACACGATTATGTGTCTTTAATTGATGACGTGGGTTTCACAAACAACTGCTTCTCCCTGTGATTTAAGCTCAATTTGCTTCAAGAGAAGCATGCATTGAGCCATCTCCATAATAAATCTATTCTTCACTAAGAGTTTGTTTCCATAACATTTTTCATATGGTGTCATACCTTGAAGATCAT
This sequence comes from Larix kaempferi, assembly GCA_027924585.1. Lineage (NCBI taxonomy): Eukaryota > Viridiplantae > Streptophyta > Pinopsida > Pinales > Pinaceae > Larix > Larix kaempferi. The sequence goes on from BSBM01000573.1 coordinate 2,903,780, forward strand.
GAGTATGTGTCTAATTGATGATGTGGGTTGCACAAACAACTGCTTCTCCCCATGATTTAAGCTCAATTCGATACAAGAGAACCATGCATCAAACCATCTCAATAATAAATCTATTATTTTGTTCAACTACTCCACTCTATTGTGGAGTGTAGGAAAGAGTCCTCTACCAAGAGATGCCATGAGAAACGTTAAAATCATAGTTGGTATTTTCTCCTCTATCATCAATCATAACATACTTAATCATTTCCATGTTTTGATTTTCCACTAATGAATTGAATTCTTTGAATTTCCCAAATGCCTCATCCTTGGGTTGAAGTGTGTATATCCAAAGGACTCTTGATAGTGTTTCCCCAACACCCACCATTCATAGAAACCACTAGGGAAATCAATTTGTGAAGATCATCAATGTGCAAATTTCTCATATTATGAAAACCAATATTTGTATGCCCCAAACGTTCATCCCATAGCATGCCAATGTCTCCAACATTGGCTAACATAGCAACAAATCCCTGCATTTCAAGTACGAAGTCTTTCCCAACTTGTACATTTGAATAGATTCATCACAAATCCCTAAAGAAACCACTTTAAATCCATCATTCATGTCCTTTTCAACCAATTGATTCAGCTTAAAGGTGACCTTCTTGTTGGTGTGTGATTAAAAATAGAATAAATATTTGACCCAGCACCTAGAATATGTATTATGAAGGACATCTCTAGACCCGATGGTATTGATGATAACATCACCACATTCTAAAATTCACAAGGTTTATTTATCACTAATGACCACTCTCTCCATTGTGCTACTATCAACAACCGAAGAAGTGTTGATGCCTAGTCCTATGAGTGGTAGCTTTAGAATTAGCAATCCATTCCTATGAAGAGGAGGGCCAAAATGTTCGACCAGAATGTTCAATGCACGACAAGATGTGCATTGTGAGAGGATCTAGCAATATCTTCAAGCATTCCCTTGTCACAACTTGTTTGTTTCCCAAACTCTTTAATATTTTGAAGACAAGAAATACAATATGTGAAGGTGTGGCCTTCTTTATGAAAAAAATTGTATGTGAGTTTTTTCTCCTTTATACTTCTTCAACTCATGCTAAGAAGATGAAGAGATAGCTTTTGAATGAGCTTGACCTCAATAGGTGGTTCTCCCATATTCCTCAATGTGACTTGATGCTAGAGAAGATTAGATAAAACGTCCTCAAGAGAGGGACCTTTTCCATGGACTATGTGGCATTTGCAATATAAATTATTTTTAGGCTTGTACAAAAACCTTCTATTTGCCAAAAAATTGACTATTGTGAGATGGATTCTTCAATCCTCACATATTTACTATGTATCTTGTTAGTTTCCTAGAAGGAGCATAATTTTACATGTTGTATTATCTTTTACATAGTACTTGGTCAACTCCTAGTCAAGGATAGTCAAATCAGCACTCTGAAAGTCAGTGTTGTCTAAGGAAGGTCAAAATTAGTCAAAGCACAATCAAACTCAGCAAAATCATGTCATCTCGCCATAATTCTGATATGGACTTCTACTTCTAAAAGTATCATAGAGTTTCCAAGAGAATTTTGCTATAAAAAACCTAGCAAAATAATGGAAAACAATTCACTTTTCCATTAGGTGTTGGTCATCCATAGTATGAGTAGAAGTGTGGAGGTGATACTAATATAGAAGAGAGACAAAAGCATATTGTAGAGAACTCTAAAAGGCCATAGTGTCTCATCATGTCAACTCACCATAATTAGAATATGACCTTCTACTTCTATAAGAATAATATAGGTTCTAAGAGGATTTCAAAACTCTAAACCTAACCCTATTTTTAGCTATCAAAAACCTAGCGGAAGGGAAAAAGGATTCTCTTATTTATCAGGTGTTGATTGTTCCATAGTTCCATAGTTCCGCTTCCAATAACCGGTTGCAAGGGATAACTGAGGTTTGTGGCCTAAAATTCATAATTATGACTGCCAGTACTTATTAAATGGCTAAAATATGTCCAATATTTGAAAAGATGACCCCCTGAAATATGCCCAACATTGTTTTAGGGTTTCCTATGCAGCTGCAAGGTGCCTAGAACTCACCAAAACCCTATAAATTTTGATTTCCATTTGAAATTGGTGCAAAATGATCTAAAACCATCTAGTTATTTTGGATATCAAATAAAGTTGGCCTACAATTGTGTTGCCAGCGGTCTTGAGTTTCAACTTGGCAATGGTGACCCACGCCAGTCGTCATTGTTGCCATGCTGAAACTCAAGACCGCTGGCAACACTCCTCGGATTGAGTCACATTGTAATCAGTGCTAGTAAATGACTGTTCTTTAAGTCCACAATTCTGTCCTACATAATGAATGATGTAATTAGATGTATTTTATGGTTTCATGGAGGAAGAGGAGTTGTAGTTCACTATCACTGTGCTTTTGTGAAGAATGATTGAAAAATGTTATAAGTGTGCCTAAAGAATTATGAACATGGATATATACAATTCCTTATATTTATTATCACTTTGTTTTATGTGATGAATTCATTTGCATGACTTGAGTATATCTGAAGCTCTCCTTGAGGTCCCATGAATGAACTTGAACACTTGTTGCATTCATTTAATTTGAAAGAGTAGTTATAGTTTGAAAAAACTCTCTCCTTACCTTAGCTAGCATTCATTGAAAGGAAAGGATTATTTTATTCATATGCATTTGCATGGTTTAATTCAATCATCACACCACAAGTTTCACTTCCCTCACCTGACTGAGTAATACAACCATTAAAATTTAACTCGTTAACTCAACACACTTTAACCTTGCTTGAGGATAAAAATAATTTGTTAGTTAGGTAGGACACTAGGGATAGGCATCCAATTAATTCCCCCTTGTCATTATCATCCAAGACATAGTTTTTGTCCTCTAGGGTGCTAAAATCCTCTTGTACTTGTTGACACGATCATCGACCACTTTGTGGAGGGGCCTCCTATTGTTTCAGGGGTTAAACCACCGCGGTATCGAGAATCAGACGGACTCTGTGGAATGCCACACTCCACTTAGCCCTAAGGAAACATCGATCATTGTCTTCCTTGTATTCTCCGGCCACCATACTGGTGATACAAGGGTAATAAGGCAGAAGCGTTGATCTGACATGTCATGAACAAGGTAGCTTAGTGACTTTTCTACTGGGGCTCTTTTACCCAGGATCCCTTTCGGTAGAGGGTTTTCCTTCCATTATTGGTCTCTCATTTTGTATTGTTCGACTTGGATTTCATCACCTTGCGAAGGATACAACTTGTTGAGGTCTCCAGCTCTTAGTTAGGAGGTTTTGCTTGTTATTTCACCTTTTTAGAGGGTCTTTTCTTTTTAGTGTTGCTTGTTGGCATTCTAGCCACTTTATTTCAGCTCGCTTACTGTGACACCTGTCCCAGTACAGTTTTTTGAGCTTGCTTTTTTGGCCTGCGAACCTTGTCTTTTCCTAGATCCCCTTCTGCATGCTCGGTTTCTTTAGGGTTTTTGAGTTCTTACACGGTCAGTTACCAATTATCTAATGTCGTGTGATGTCCTCTTCTCCTAGGTCTTCGAGATGGTGGAGTTAGATGGTCTTCTCAAGGGACTGGACACCCCTTGATGGAGCCACTAACGCTTGACCTTAGGAGTAGTCTAGAGGACCACGTGATCACATAATCCATGTGGACTTTTCCATTTATTGTGATGATGGTATTTCAGGTTATATGGAACAATGGTACATTTGAGAGAGAGATGATTGGTTTTACCCCACCTTGGTTGCAAATCAATTTCTATAGGAAACAGATTTGTAAATTTTAGATTTGAAATTTTGCTAATAATTGCTAATGATTGTTTGCCTTATATAAAATTGTGTCAGGACATGTTGTAGGTGGATGTTTAGGTATGGTAGTAAGTGTAAAACCATAATGGACAGAGTGATACCACTTACGAGAGCCAAACAATATGAGGATGGCCTCATAGTTAAACCAATACATTTTTGTAGGAGGACAAAATTGTAAATTCATGTTTGAATTTAATTATTAATGCCATTGATTGGTTATGAAACAATCAGATTTGAAGTTATTGTTAAATGTTGCTGACTATTTGGCTATTTGATAAGTGTTCCAGGATGACACATTGTAGGAAGACCATGTGTGATGGCCTACAAAATCCAAACTAGATGGGAAGGACCCCATCCTTTGGAAATGGGTTTCGGGTGAAATGTCATAGTAAGTTTTGTTAATATCCCAACTGCATTGCATGTTGGAAAGCCATGTGAGTGAGATGGTGAAATTATGCCAAGAAGGCATGTGTGGGTTATGGAACGTGAAAATATTTGGGGGCAAACCGAAGTACTGTCACTAGTACAAAATGAGAGATAAGTGACCAAGGGACCAAAAACATTGGTCACCACAGCTTTTTCAAGGGATAAATGACCAAAATTGAGAAATTGTAAGTGAGCTGGCTAAAAATGACCAAGATAAATGACCAATTTGGTCATGGGATAAGAACTAAACTAAAAATGACCAATTTGATCACAAGATAAGAACTAAACTAAAAATGACCACATAACAATTGGTCATTTATGTTGTCATTTTTAGTTGTGACATTTCGGCAATGGAAAATTATAATTTTGATAATGAATTTGTACAATTTACTAAATTTTAACACTACAGATGGATTCAGAGACCCCCTAAATTTTAACACTGTAGATGGATTCAGAGACCTCCATCTACAGTGTTAAAATTTAGGGGGTCTCTGAATCCATCTGTAGTGTTAAAATTTAGTAAGAAGGGGGTCTCCAAATTCATCTGCAGTGTTAAAATTTAGTAAATTGTAACATTGTAGATGGATTCATAGACACGAGCTAGTGTCGAAATGTGATGCCATAGGCGAACCTACTGAACGTTTTTGCAAGATCATTTCATCTATACAGTCACATCTTGTTCAATGTGCTTATCATGTCCATATCTTATTTCACCATTTTTGCTTCCATATTATCTCTTTGACGGATCCGCCAAGTTGCATCATCATAGCATGGTTGAGTCGAGTCTTAGATATTTGTTGTCTTTTCCTCTCAACATCATCATGTCGTGAATTTGGTGTCATTGTGTTTGGATCATCATATTGGTCACATTCATATTTTGTTTGAATGAAACCATCATCGTTTGGCCCTTTCGGCAGTCTGTTAAAGTTTTGACAAGTTCATGTATTTTGCATCATGTTAGCTAAAAATTGTCAATTTCACAACCTCCATTAATTCTCCACATGCATCCATTTATCATGGTTCTCCTCATGCCTGAGTTTGGAAAGTTCTAAAGTTCCCCTTAGGTCTCTCCCTTGCAAAAAATTGCCAATATTCTCCATTTTGAAAAGAAAAAAAAATCCTCCTTTTTTGTAAAATTATTTTTAAAAGGAGTTAGCATGATTCTAATATATAATATTATAATAATATGTTATTAATATATAAATATATTTTATTATATATTATATTAAAAACTGTTTAAATAGATTTTCTTTTATGTTTGTAAAGTTTTAGAAGGGCTATTGAAATCAAAACATATTGGGCGATCTCTGTTTTTTTTTCACACCACTCCGCTCCTTACACAATGAAGGCTTATTATGCGAGGAGATCAAACTTCCAACCCAGAGAATATCATTGTGGCGGTGAAGGCATTTAGATTCTTTCGACACTTTTTTCAGCATGGCTTAGTCAAATTTGGAGAAAACCCAAGTTTTTTACTAGGGTTTTTAACTTAGGAAGCGTCGAGCAAGGTAAAAAACCAAATATTTCTAAGCACAAAAAATGTTGATTAATTTATGTGGTTCAAACTTAGATTTTGAACTATTTTAGTTGCCTCAATTGTTTTTTTACTTATAAAAAGGGCTCAGTTCCGCAGGTCTGAATCACAGATTCTTTGTATTTTATCATGCGATGGAAATGTGCTAATGCTAAGTTATTCAGTTGTCTTTGTACAATATGAGGAATATCCATGGAATCCTATTGATGATTTTTGTGATTTTTTGACATGTTTATTTTTTAAACTTTTGCCCTCTAAAGATTTTGCAATATGTTGTTGTTTCTGACAGATTTGTGTTTGCATAGCCATGGCCTTATAGCATTGCAGGAGACTATCAAGGCCTATGTTGTGGGGTTATATATTCCTTCCACAACCATCGAGAGGGAAAACCTATTTCCACAGCAAACCATTAAATGGAAATGGCGTTATAATTAATTTCTCATGAACGGTAATAATTATTTAATATTATGGCCAACTTTTGAACCCGGGTCGCAGGATTCAACAGGTAGATTGCTTACCACTATACCATGGAACCACTTTTCACTAAAAAAACCTCACAAATAGTTTTATAATATAGTGGTTAGAATTGATTTAATTTAACTTTTGGATATGTTATTATTTTGATAAATATAAAGTAATATTTTAAGGAGAGGTTTGCACATCTAGAGATTTGATCCCTCTAATGTCTTAACTTAAATCCAAGGTCTTAACTTGTGCAATGGAAATGTAAATATTTTTTCCTGTAACCTGATCGAAACCTAGGTTACATCGAAACCCTAGGGATTCTTCACGCACCCTCTCTGGTTATGGCGAGGCCTCCGGTGATGCCCCTAGTGCAACCGACCTGAAACATTGTTTTCATTTGCAGTAGCATTCATCTTCGATTGATATTTTTCTGACTCAGGGTACAAAGCCCGGGGTTCAAACTGTTGACCTCTATGTACCGAAGGGATTCTGGTCAAATACCCCAATTTACTACAAACTTTTTTTTTCCATCATTTTCCCCAACGACATCTATCTTTCTCTGATCTCCAGATAACCCTAGCAATTTCCACAATATAAAAGAATTAAACAGATAATATTTTCTCAAACAGATATTATAATACTAATTTACAACAACAAGATATCTATCACCAGAACTCAATTCATTTCACCTTTTGTCCTTCAATCCTATGAAAAAGGCCTGTGGACAGACTACTTACTAGAATTATTTCTACAACAAAGAGGATTGTTTTGATGGTTTACTACTTACTTAGCTTTGGCTAATACTCCACTCTTGTGTGATGACAGGTGTGGCTTCCATACTTGGGCTACAATACTACCCATGTGGAGCTTCCAAATTTCTCCTCTCATTTCTCTAAAGGAGTGGTAAATACCACACAACCCAATCTTATCCTAGGTATAACATGATTGTTTAAGGAATTCGGGGTCTCTATGTAAACAAACTAAAGTTATAAACTATGGTGCTCCATCCATACATTTAAAGTAAAGAAGCATACTACATCGTTACCAAGGTTTTAAGCATACTAATGAACTTTGTACAAAACATCTCGTTAGGGTATTTCAAAGTCTTCAAAGGTCCTTATGCACCATACATTCTATGTGAAACCTTGAGAGTCCAGTCACTAGCATTTAAGTGGTAATGAAAACACTATGGACATGATAGTACTACTTTTCCCTTTCGAAAAGTAAGGAGGTATTCTCATACAGTATCTGCCATAGAAGTCATTGAGTAGGCAGTACCTCTCGATATTAGCAATAATGACAAGGAGTAAAAGACCTGAGTTGGCCGAGAAGGTTCATTTGGCCCTCATAGTCTCAATCTAGGGTTTCTCGTTTGCTCCAGAGTTCCACTGTTCTTTTTCATGTCCGCCTAAGGAAATTTAATTTCGCTAAGGATTGGAACACGATGGTAAGTGAGTTATTTTTACTGTACAGGAAAACTGGTTCAGTTGATCCATCCGGCGGCCTGCCTCCAGGTTTGAATAAGGTATCATAATTATATTATGCTTTTCTTTATTTAACTGCTTCGAACAGGATACAATGTATACCCAAGCTAACTCCTAAAATCCTTCTTTCGTGATGACAAGATTACCATGGTCGTCTACTTGTGTAACCGGTGAGGTTCGATACGGGGTAAGCAGTAAACCCTTATTGTTGTTCTCTTTGCTGTATGAAAGGGCTCTGGTGGGAACTGAGTTTTTTAAGGAGGTTTAACAGGATGGCCATGACCTAGATTGGAGTTTAGACAAGATTTCAACACGGTATTTCTCATTAAGTGTTTAATTTGGCACTATATGCCATAGAACTAAATCGGTAACATCGTCTTGCACTTTAGATTGTAAAGTTTACAAGCTACTCTTCTGAAGTAGATAATGGAATCGACTCCATTTTAATCAAAGGAATCATGCATTTGGATGTCACTACACTTTCAATCTCACATTCAGTGACATGCCCCTTTTCAACAGGCCATTGATCATTTTTTTAGGAATTTTCAGCTTATTAGTGCTTGGCTATGGCAGTTTGTCTGTTTCAGGTATACCCTTTGTATTCATGACATTATTGATCACATCTAATGATCAATACATGTATTCCCATATTTCCAATGCATAAACAGCCTGGGATCTAATGCTCATTTGTAACTCCGGATATTGATAAGTGCATAATGCTTATTGGTTTTATTTGAAGCTGCATTTATAGGTATTTGCGAGCAAACAAGCAAATGCAAATTTTGTGGATTTTGAAACATTAATCGCTAGATGTTTTCCCTAACTTTCATATGCAAAACGACCTATGAAGCAATTGGGTGCATTAATCTTAATTTATACGCCATAACCACAATGCAAAATGCCTATTAGATGCATTCTGAAAATGCAAAATTTCTGTTTGAAGCATTTCGGCACCTTTGCCTTTGCAATTGCTCAAATTTTCTATTTTGAAAATTCGATTTTTTCATTTACCTTTGCAATTTCTCTTAGATCAAATTAATTTATGAAATTCTCTCTGAAAGTCCTTAATATGCACCTTTGCAATGCCAGTTGCAACCTTCCTAATGGCTGTTATGTGTGGTACTGACAAACTGAGATGTGATTTATTCCTCAATATGCTATTAGTCAGTATTGGAGTTGCTATTTCTTCATATGGAGAGATTCATTTCAACATAGTTGGAATGGTTTACTAGGTTACAGGCATATTTGCAGAATCTCTTCGATTGGTATTAATTCAAGTCCTCCTTCAGAAAAAGGGGTTGAGCTTACATCCAATCACCAGTTTGTATTACATAGCTCCTTGAAGGTATTGTGTTTTCCACTGACCATCCAATTATGAAGATTTTCAAGTTCTGCTATTATAATTTATAACATGATCTAAAATAGCCAATTAAGGAAACATATTTTTTAAAAACAAAGAATTGCATATGACGTGCTTATCTTATTCTATGGTCTATGAACCACATGATTGTCGTTTTCAATTTTAACCTTTTTACAAAAAATAGTGATATCAAAGTATCTGCTATTGTGATAAAGTTTCATCTGGTTATATTGTGATGTTGTTTCTTTTTGTCTTCTTATGTGACTGCTAACGTCTGTCTTTATGCTTTGGCCTTTGATATCATTTGTTTGTTTATTTGGGATGTCTATCTATGCTCATATCACAAATTTCATAGTCCTTGGATTTCATACAGAGTTATCGTCAGTCTGGAAAATCAGTCTTAACAGATGTTGATAGAACTGTAGATAACCTTTTAAAGAGGTATAACAAACTTAGCAAATTTACCCTGACATGCACATTTGGTGTGTCCATAGAGGTGCTTGAGGCTTCGTAGCTTGAGCTTTGTGCATAATCATAGTATTCCAATGTTCGTTTTGAGTTCTGCATATTCTTAATAATTTAAATTTGTCAACCATGTACCCTTAATAAACTCATCTCTCATACACAGAGAAATTTTAAATCATCAATATGCAAAGAAATTAATCCTCATGCTTAGCATTTTGCTAAATGCTTCTTAGATATATACCTTTATGCATCTTCCTGGTTTTCCAGTTTACCATTATGGGTGGAGGTTAAAAGTTTCCATGTTTAGCTGATATTCATTACATAATGGTTTTCTGTCTCTTTTTCAATCTTGGGTTTGCTATGCAATACTAAATGACAAAACTCTTGAAATTGTTATCCTGTTTATTTTCCTTATAATTTTTTTCTTAAATTAACATTGTTTCGTCTCCTCTATCATCTTAACTTTTTCTTTGTATTTTGCAGTTTCCTATTTCTTTTTGTCCCTTGGTATTTGTTGGAGCAACCAGCAATGGAGGTTCAGCAGTTGCAGTTCAATTTTTGGATTTTTTTCTCAAATGCTCTTTGTGCATTGGCACTAAACTTCTCCATTTTTCTTGTAATTGGGAGAACTAGAGCAGTCACTATTAGAGTGGCTGGTGTTCTAAAGGATTAGATATTGATTGTGCTTTCAACAGTAGTATTTCCAGAGTCAGCAATCACAGGCCTCAACATAATTGGATATGCTATTGGTAATATACATGCTTCTGTTGTACAAATGTATATGATTCTATTTCAAAATGTAATGTTGTCTGAATGTGTGCCTTATGCTAGAAAATTGTTGTTTGGATGCATCTCTTTGTGGTGTGGTAATGTATAACTACTTGAAGGTGAAGGATGGGTGGGCCACGAATCAATTTCCCATTGATGCTGCCACAGAAAAGTCAAAAGCATCAATCAAGGTATGCTTTTGTGTGTATTTGAATTTTGTAGAGCTCATGCTAATTTTAAAAGATGGTCCAATATGTGGAGCACCTTTACCCTGTTTTGTATGCTTGCAGAGCTGATCACCAACAAGAAACAACTTCTGTGCAAGATGGTCCAATATAACACCTGCTGCAATTTTTGATAAAGTATTTCTCCTGGAAAGCAACAATGTTGTTTCGCCTTTCTGGTTTACAGAACTACAGTCAACATCTGCTTGACCTTGTTTTGCAGCAAGCATTAATGGAGTGTAACCATCCTTGTCAAGGGTATTGACTGCATATCCTCTTTTCAAAAGTTGCCCTATAGCCTCCAGATCCCCTTTCTATGAAGCGTAATGCAAAGCTTTGAATTCATCTCCTGTTAAGCCATAAGCTAGAGTGGCATCCAACATAACATTTTCAAAAATTTATCTTTTTCCATGGGCTTGGACTAAACTAACTGTTGTTTCACCCTTCTTATTATTCAACTTCAAATCAGCTCCAGCGAATATAAGCACTTTGAAAGCCTCAACATGACCCTCTTTTGCAGCTATCATTGTAGCAGAAAAACCATGCATATCCTGCTCATTCAAATTAAGTCGTGACTACTGTAAAAGTTTCTGAAGGACCAGAGAATCACCAAATCTGGCCATAAAATGAAGTAGAGAAAACACTTGGGGATTGCTGGAGTAAATTGTTTTCCCTGATTTTATTGCATCTGAAATAATTTGACGGATAGAAGAAACACAATTGTCTACTTCTGCTATGTTGACTACATTTTTCCCATCCATGTTTACTTTTGCCATATTTAGCTCCTGAAAATAACAATTCCTTGAAGCATTCTTGGTGATTAGCCTTTACAGACAACATAAGTGCAGTTTCTCCTCTCTCAGTCATCGCATTCAAATCACATCCATGCACTATCATCTACTTCAAAATAGTAAGACAACCCATTCTAGTTTCCATGTGTAGGGGACATAATTGATGTCCATTCTTCATTTGTACACAAAAATCAGCATTAGCTCCAGCATCCAAAAGTATCTTGACTTTCCCCATGTTTCGAAAAATTAGTGTTCTTCCCTGATGCTCACTATTGGGGGACAGGTGCTCCAACAACAGTCTAAGAATAGTGCCATTGGCTTCATAGTATTCAACAACACACCATGCTTCATTATATGGTTCAGCTAAACCTGCCCCAACATGCAACTCTTCATTATATGGTTCAGCTAAACCATGCTTCCTTATGTTGGCGGGCATTTTTCATCATGGCTGTGGGCATTTCTTTAGTTGGAAATTTTATTCTCATATCAATCCATAAGGAATTCTATTTAAGGGTGCTAGCTCAATTGTAGAGCACCTACCTTATAGGCAGGAGGTTGGTGGTTCAATTCCTCCGTTCCCTATATATATTCTGAAACCACAAAAAATAGATAAATGACTAAAAAAATGACCAAAATTTGTATATAAACGACCACCAGTACAACATGAGAGATAAGTGACCAAAAAAAGACCAAAATATGCATATAAATGACCACTTTCGAGTTGGAGATCGCTGGTATCAAATTAACGGTCATTTATCACGTGACAAAAAATGTGGTCATTAATTGTGACAATTAATGACCAAATATATGACTAAATTATGACCAAATATACGACCAAATATACGACCAAATATATGACCACAACATAAGCTATAAATGACCAAGCTAAATATGGCCACATATTTGCTACTAGTGGTCACCAACTCAAAAATGGTCATTTATATGCGTATTTTGGTCCTTTTTTTGGTCATTTATCTCTCATTTTGTACTAGTGTGTTGACTCAAAGAAGGGAGCCCCATTCTTCGCAAATGAAGGAAAGATACATCTGAAAAGGGATAAGTATTCTGTAACCCTAACTCAGAATATACATGTCTAGTTATTAGATTTAATATGCAGAGCATGTTTTATTATTTCATTATTATTCCAGACTACTTGAGTATGATTAGGGCCTACATGTCTCACATCCGAAAGGGATTGCACACCTTTCTAGTGCTGGGTTATGATAGGGTTGTCAATATTGACTACACCCTAAGGGAATGGACGCATTCCTGGTGTTTCAATACTTGATAGTGAATGTTATGAAATATGGTTACAATGTTAAAGCAAAAATACTGATGAGTTTGCTTATCCATCTTGTGTTGTCAGCTAAAACAGATGCAATTTGGTGTTGCACATGGAAAAAGCATAATGAATGGTTGTTGCATGCCTAATAAACCCAGTTGATGCACTAGTTTGGCATTATTTGCTTGGATGTTGTGGGTATTGTGGGGCCATGCTAGCCTGCAGTCAAGGAATTCACCTATAAAGTTCCTAAAGGGAATCGTTGGTTTGCACCGGAGAAGGAGTGCCATCCTTGTGTAGATGAAGAATTGTTATGCGCATGAAGGGTTGTGACACGTGTGAAAGGATGATGCAATCCTAAGGCAGAGTGGTAGAGCCTTGACCTATAATGGTCGGTGGCGCAGTTTCCTTCCATTGGCTGATGACCCAGACGGATGTGCTGGCTCAGAAATGGAGAGGGCCAACCAGGTATGGGACTAGTTGGGCACCACAAATGCTTGGTAAATCCAGTCGGCATGAAGGTGTACTAGTTGGGCATTAAATATTTGATGTTGTGGAGCAGCATGCGTGCTGGCCAAACATCCAAGTCCATAGGCGATCCCAAAGCTTGCAAAATAAAGCAGGATCCTGTGGACCAAAAAGGAAATGCACAATACAGATAAGTATTCATTTTCATTTAGTTCTTGTTTGGAATAATGAAGATTTCAAGTATAATTCTTCTAACAGCTAAGCTGATACACTATTGTTTCTTTGTTGGAAACCTTGGGCATTGCAGGAAAGCAAGGACCTTGAAAGAACTATAAAATGCTTGGTAAAACCAAAGAGTAACTGGTCAAGCGCTATAAAATTCTTGGTAAACCAGAGAGTAACTGGTCGGGCACTATAAAATTCTTAGTAAACCAGAGAGTAACTAGTCGGGCGCTATAAAATTCTTGGTAAATCCAGAGAGTATCTAGTTGGGCGCTACAAATTCTTGCGTGTATGTTAGCCAAACATTCCTTAAAATAATTGATAAACCCAGTCGGCATACTGTCCTGGCATTACCTATTCGAATGGTTGAGGAGTAGCCTGCGTGCTAGCCCAACATTCATTATTGTATCCATAGGAAATCCAAGGCTTGCAAAACAAAGAAGGAGCCCTTGGAATAAAGTGAAGACGTCCGATACAGATAAGTATTTGGTTATCTTGCAGATTATTGTTTATGAATATACATGTGTATATGATTTGGTTATGATTTCTTAAACTCTTGCTTGGAAACAAACCTTATGAAAATAAACTAAACATGTGAATTGAATCAATGTTTGAGTGTAGGTATTGCTAGAAGCAAGGACTATGAAGGTATCATAGGGATGCATGGGGACATACTACCGTCCTAAAGAGAGCTCAGTATGAGTAGTAATGAAAGATGGTGCTAGTGGACATGTGTGGATCTTAGCAGCCAAAGCTTCTGTAAGCAACAATGGGGAAGGGTTCCCTAGTTGAAAAGAATTAGAGAAACCTTAGACACTAAGTGTCATATCCAAGAAAGGGAAAGTCAAGCATTCACATTGAAGTGAAAGAGGCTAAGGAGCATAGAACCACAAGTGATGGTGTGGCTTCTGATTGGAACAAGACTAAGAGGGGGAAACTCTTACTCTTCTCTTTCCTTTTTTACCGATGCATCTTAAAAACAAAGGATTGTTGAGTGCATGCCATAGATAAAAATAGATTTTGTTTAATTGCATGTCATAGAGAAGGATATTATAACAACATCTGTAGGAGCAAGGAGTCATCAACTACATGATACATGATACATCTATAAATCATTGGAAGATTTCTTCATACATCATCAGTAACTCAAACAGTTATTGGAACATCTTCAAGATCTTCAATACTGTAACATCAACATCTTTAGTACTGAGTCTTCATCTTCTGTAGCACTCGAACAGCTACAGTAACATCATCATCTGGATCAATATTTGGATCCTCTCGATGAACAACATCACCATATGGATCTCCCGATCAATAGCATCATCTGGATCTCTCGATCAACATCATCATCTAGATCATCCGATCAACAGTATCATCTGGATCATCTCGATCGACAACATCATCTGGATCATCTTGATCAACAGTATCATCATCTGGATCATCTCGATCAACAATATCATCATCGCAACATACTCACATGATCCTTCCTTTTTGAATTACGGTATCATGGACAATCCTTCCTTTCGAAATTACGGGATTCTAGTCCATCAACACTGGTGATCCTTCCTTTCAGAATTACGGGATCATGGACAATCCTTTCTTTCAGAATTACAGGATTCCATTCCATCAACTCTGGTGATCCTTTCTTTCAGAATTATGGGATCATGGATAATCCTTCCTTTCAAAATTACGGGATTCCAGTCCATCAACTCTGGTGATCCTTCCTTTCGAAATTATGGGATCATGGACAATCCTTCCTTTCAGAATTACAGGATCATGGAAAATCCTTCCTTTTGGAATTACAAGATTCCAATCCATCAACTCTTGTGATCCTTCCTTTCAGAATTACGGGATCATAGTCTAAGGATCAATATTTAAGACTATCATTCCTTTCGGAATTACGGGATCACTCTCTAGGGATGATCAATCCCACCACAATCCAAGGATCAACATTTAAGACTATCCTTCCTTTCAGAATTACGGGATCACTATCTAAGGATGATCAATCCTGATTCATTTAATACACCTTTCATTTCTATGGACGATGTAGTCCAAATCTACTTATAGGATGATCAATCCCAATCCATTTAAGACACCTCTCATGTCTATAGATGATGCAGTCCAGATCTACTTACAGGATGATCAATCCTAATCCATTTAAGACACCTCTCATGTCTATGGATGATGCAGTCCTCTCGTCCACTTAGACAAAGTCTAAGGACCATACATCAACTTGATTGTCGGAACAGGTGACCTCATTAATACAGGTATCCACATCATTGACCTTACCGTCAATGCAAGCAATCTCATCATCAGTGACCATAGCACTCCCCCTTTCGGGGAGGGTCCTTCTAAACTACACCAAGCTTGTCTCAGAAATGCTCAAACTTTACTCGAGACAGAGGTTTGGTCAATATATCAACAACTTGTTCGTCAGTGCTCACATACTCGAGCTTGATAGCTCCTTTATGCACCATATCTCGTATATAAAAATATCGGATCTCTATGTGCTTTGACTTATCATGGAACACTGGATTCTCTGTCATCTTGATACAACTCTGGTTGTCACACAGGATCACAGTGGGGTCCATCTCTAAGTCAAATAATCCTGATAACAACTTTCGAAGCCATATCGCTTCACAACTAGCAGAGCAAGCAACAATATATTCTGCTTCAGCTGTACTGAGAGCCACATTGGACTGCTTCCTGCTAAACCACGAGATCATGGCATATCCCAGACAATAACATCCTCTCAATGTGCTCTTCCTATCCGATACACTTCCTACCCAATCAGTATCTGTGTAGCCATACAATCTGAGAACATGATCTCCAAGATAACATAGACCAAAGTCTATCGTACCCTTTAGGTACCTCATCACATGCTTTGCAGTTATCATGTGAACTCGTCTAGGTTCCACTAGATACTGACTTAAGGTGTTCACAGCAAAGCATATATCTGGCCTTGTATTCGTCAGATACATCAGTGACCCAATAATCTGTCTGTACAGAGTCACATCCACTAACTCTAATGAGTCATCAACTAATAGCTTCAGGTTGGAATCCATGGGAGTAGCCATGGCTTTGCATTCCAACATATCAAATCTTTTCAGGATTTCCACTGCATACTTTCCCTAGTTGAGAAAGATCCCTTCTGGGCCTTGCCATACTTCCATACCTAAGAAGTAATGCATCAATCCAAGATCTTTCATCTCAAACTCTGCAGAGAGATTTTTTTTACACTCGATAATCTGTTTCTCATTTCCAGTCCGAAATAGATCATCCACATATAGCAACAATATGACAGGTTCATCATGTTAGGATATTTAGACACTTAGGAGTTAGTTAAGATCAACTCGTGTAATATATATGTTAGGTAAAGTGTGTTTCTTTAGTATGCATTAGTATGCATTTGTAAATATTTAATCCGACGGTCACGATATGTTCTAGACATAGAATGATCCGACGGCTCAACTTCTCTTAGATCATACCTACCCTTGATCCGTGGCTTAACACCCGATTGGTCCATGATCTATATTTAAAGAGCATGGAGGGTCATTGTCTAGTTGATTGATTATGAGAAGCTCATTTGTAACTTTCTTTCTTTTGCATAATAAACTGTTTCGTAGAAGCTATTTGGCCGAGGCCGTGGAGTGTTTCCCTCTCGAGGGTTTAAACCACGTCAAAACATCATGTGTCGATCTATAATTTGTTTGTGTGAAGTGGTTTCTCTAGGTGTTCGATCTTTTGGGAGTACCCTATGTACCCGAACATGGTATCAGAGCTTTTATGAAGAGCCGCTTTCGGTTATGATCTAGATCTTGAACTGGTGTTGTTGAAACTTGAAAGGATTTCTGGTTCTGAAATTTCTATGCATTTCTGGGCTATGGGAGGTGTTCCATTGCATCCGGAGCGTCGTTTCCATTGGGAAATAGTTTTCGTTTGATTGAAAATGGTTCTCGGTTGCTTCAAAAATGCGTATTTCATCAAATCTGAAGGAAAAGAGGCAAGCACGGAAACCGAGAGAGAAGAGTATAAAAAAAAAAAACCCTTCCTCCTTCCCTTCTTTTACGTACCTTTTAACATTAGCTCCCTTGATTCAAAGTTGTTTTATCCCTTAATAAGTCTTGAGTTTAAGTCTTATTAAGTTACTTTTAAACAAAGGTGCATGCAATTTCTATTTTTAAGTTACTTTATTGTAAAATTGCATCTCACTTAAATAATAAAAATAAAAATAAAAAGTGAGGCACTTAAGTTCATTTTTTTGCTTCACTATTTAAAGTAACATCATTGTAAAAGTGAAAATCACTTATTTTACAAAAGTGATTCACTTAAAAGCAACTTTCTTGTAAAGTGATTTTCAAATGTTCATCTTGGGAAGAGGGGGGTTCTTTTTTTTAGCTGGACATTCTCTATCTACCATGTCACTATTGGGGACATCTTCAACTTTTTCTTTGTTCAAGCATAACTTCATCATACAGAGTGAGTTTTCAGTGATGTTTTTTTTAAATGCCTATTTTTTCGAGTTCCTCGCATCCAGACTACTAGTTTCTATTTTTACAGCCATTAATTTACAATATGGATGCCCCTTGTGATATTGTACTTACCAATTCCAACTATTTCTCATGAAAATCTCGTATGGAGGATGTTCTACAAAGTAGAAGACTTTTCAGAATTACCTCAGGAAAAGAAACAGAACCCATTGATGATGATAAGAAAATAAAATGGGAAAATAGATGTGACGAAGCTCGTGGATTGATTGGGATGTCAATTTCTACTGATTTGCGATTCCACATATCTGGAATTAATGAACCTGATACTGCTTGGGACAAGTTGGAAGCTGTGTTTGGTAAACACAATGAAATTCGAGGTCACCAACTCGAAAATGAGTTGATTTCCTTAAATCCAAGTGATTTTTCATGCATTCAATGTTATTCATCTAAGTACAAAACTGTTAAACTCTTATGTGAAGAATGCAAGATTAAGAGGGAAGACAAACAATGCATTTATCATATTCTTTCAAAACTTGGACCTGCATATTCTGTTTTTGTATCTATATTTTACTCCATGAAAGAATCCTTGAATGCAGCTAGCTATCAAGAGCCTAGTCTTGAATCCTTTTGTGATTCCTTGATTAGAGAGCAAGATAAACTCATCCATCTTGGAATAATTAACAATGCAGATACATCTGGGAAAGCCTTATTGTCCCAACAGAAAGAAAAGTCCAAGCCTCCCAAGAAACAAAATTTTCGCAATAATAAGTCAAAAAGGGTCCTAAACCCTCTTAGTCACCTCCTTCTTTAAAAAATGACAAAGGATCCAAGCCAAAAGGAAGGAAGACTGAGCATCATTGCAATTATTGTGGGAAAGATAATCATGATGAATCTAAGTGTTTCAAGAAGATGGAAGCCTTGGAAGAAGTAATGAAGAAGCACCACATCAGCCTATATTCGCCTTCAAAATCTACCTCTCATGGACATGCACTTTGTGTTTCTGGTTATTCTTATAATGCATCTTCTTCTTCTACTTCAAATGAATTGCTCATTGATTTTGGATCATCTTATCATATGGCTAAGGATCAAGCCATCTTTTCTACTATGCATGAATGTAACACCAAACAAATATTTGTTGGTGATGATAGATCTCTAAGTGTTGTAGGATCTAGAATAGTTCCAATAGATAATGGTCATTTTAGTGATGTACTATGTGTTCCAAGAATTTCCTGCAATTTTTTATCAGTCTATCAGATCACTCATTCTGGTGAAGGTAAAACTGTGACGTTTACACCTCACCAAGTTGTAATCAAGGATTTTAAAGATCCTCAACATGTCATAGCTACCAGAATCGTTGATGATATTACTAGGTTGTACAAATTTAACAACTTTGGGTCATCACCTTTTCCTTCAGTTTTTGTTGCTCATAGTGATAACTTGAGCAAACTTTGGCATGAACGATTTGGTCACTTAAATTATTGCTCATTGCAACAACTATGTAAAGACAATATGATGACAATTATTCCGATGGTATCTTGCAGGAATGGTGTTTGTTCCGGTTGTGTACTCGTAAAACATCATCGGGATAGTTTTGACAAACGTGCCTCTTGGCACACCTTGGTTCCCTTGGAGCTTGTTCATAGTGACTTGTGTGGTCCTCTTCCATCTGCTTCCTTTTCTGGTTTCAAATATTTCTTAACTTTCATTAATGATTACTCCAGATGCACTTGGGTTTATTTCCTAAAACTTAAGAGCGAAGTATTTAACATGTTCTTGGCCTACAAGGTCCTTATTGAAAAACAATCTGGTCATCAAATTATTAAGTTAAAATCCAACAATGGAGGAGAATATGTTAACAAAAAGTTCACTACTTTCTGCATTGAACAAGGAATCCAACAACAACACACTGTTCCATATACACCACAAAAAAATGGTGTAGCTGAATGGAAGAACTGCACTTTAAAAGAAATGGCTAATTGTATGATCCAATCTAAGGGACTAAGTCTTCAATTTTGGGATGAAGCCATAAATTGTGCAAATTACATAGTTAATCGCACCCCCACTAAAGCTTTACAAGGTATCACACCGGAAGAAACATGGAGTAAAATTAAACCAGATGTAAGTCACTTCCATGTGTTTGGTAGTGAAGCATGGGCTCACATCCTGGATGAAAAACGGAAAGCATTGCATCCTAAAAGTGAAAAGTGCATATTTGTTGGATATTCTGAAGATGTAAAAGGTTATAGACTTCTTCAACCTCATTCTCATGATATAATCATTAGAAAAGATGTTAAATTTGATGAAAATATCTTGGCCTGCGAGCCTAACTCAGCGATTGTGCCATCTTTGGCCTGCGAGCTTGATTCAGCGATTGTGCCTTCTTCTACTTCCAACTTCCTTGACAGATTTCCAACTCCAGTTTCTGATGATGACAATGAGGATGAAAATCCACCTCCACCTACTCATGTTCCTCCAGTTGCACCAGCACAAGTGCTTCCTCGATGGGTCCGTTCAACATGTGAAGCAGCTGGTAATCTTGTCGGTGATCCTAGAGATCAATGTCGAACACGTTCTTAGTTTCAGTGAGCCTATTCTCTTTTGGCTCAGGTTTCTGAGAATCATGATCCAACAACTTTTGCAAAAGCTTCAGGAAATCCATTGGGATGTAGCTATGGATGAAGAATATCATTCATTAATGGAGAACAATACTTGGGATCTTGTACCTCTTCCAAAAGGAAGAAAACTTGTCAGATGTAAATGGGTCTATAGAACTAAGTATGCATCAGATGGAAGTGTTGAAAGACTTAAGGCAAGGTTAGTTGCCAAAGGTTTTTCCCAAGTTGAAGAGATTGACTACAATGAAACCTTTGCTCCTGTCACAAAAATGAACTCCATCCTCCTTGTTCTTTCTCTTGCATCCTTACATAGCTAGGAAGTCCATCAAATGGATGTCAAGTCTTCCTTCTTACATGGTGATTTACAGGAAGAAATTTACATGGAACAACCTCCTGGATATGTTCAAAATAACTCTAGCCTTGTCTGTCGCCTTAAGAAATCCTTATATGGCTTTAAGCAAGCTCCTAGAGCTTGGTATGCCAAAATGGATAGCTTTCTACTTGACACTGATTTTTCTAGATGCCATTCTGACCCCAATGTCTATACTAAGAAATTAGGAAACCATCTCATCATACTTGTTCTATATGTTGATGACCTTATTCTTACTGGTAGTGACCCTAAGCTTATAACCCATGTGAAATCCAATCTTAAGCAAAATTTTGAAATGTTAGACTTAGGACATTTTCATTATTTTCTTGGTCTCCAAGTCCTACAAACCAAATAAGGAATCTTTCTTTTTCAGTCTAAGTATGCTTGTGACCTTCTTCGTCGCTTTCACATGGAAGATTATGCACTAGCCCCTTCTCCCTTCCAGTCTGAAGTCAAACTTTATGCCACTTGTACTTCACCTGAAGTAGATTCCACCTTGTATCGTCAGCTTGTTGGTAGTCTCTTATACTTGATTCATTCCCGTCCTGACCTTTCCTTTTTCATTGGTCGTGTTGCCTTTTATATGCAAACACCTCATGAAAGTCACTGGAAAACAACTAAAAGAATACTTCGATATATTTGAGGTACAATTCAGTTTGGGATTCATTACAGTACATGGGGGGAACCTTTGTTGGTTGGTTTCACTGATTCAGATTGGGCCGACGATCCTGATGATCGAAAGTATACTGCAAGTTATGTTTTCAGTCTGGGATCTGGACCTGTCACTTAGGCTTGTAAGAAACAACAAGCTCTTCCTCTTTCTTCAGCAGAGACAGAATATTGAGCCGCAGTTAATGCCAGTCATGAAGCTTTATGGCTTCGACATATCCTTTCAGAGTTTGGATTCGAGCAGTAGCAGCCTACTCCACTTTGGTGCGACAATCAAAGTGCCATCAAGCTCGCCAAAGATCTAGTTCTACATCAACGCAACAAACACATTGAGCTACATATGCACTTCATCAGAAATATTGTTCATGATCATGTTCTTGAAGTGCTATTTTTCCCTACAGATGATCAAGTTGCAGACATCTTCACCAAGTCTCTTACAGAAGTGAAGTTTTCTAAACTTCGATCTATGTTAGGAGTTCAGGAATTTTTCATTAAGGGGGGGTAGGCTCTAATGCCTCCTTTCTTCTCCTAATAGTGTCACTTTTGTAAATCCTTCAATCCTATCCCAATTTGTTCTTAAGGGGGGATGTTAGGATATTTAGACACTTAGGAATTAGTTAAGATCAACTTGTGTAATATATCTGTTAGGTAAAGTGTGCTTCTTTAGTATGCATTAGTATGCATTTGTAAATATTTAATCCGACAGTCACGATATGTTCTAGACATAGAGTTATCCTATGGCTCAACTTCTCTTAGATCATACCTACCCTTAATCTGTGTCTTAACACCCGATTGGTCCATGATCTTTATTTAAAGAGCATGGAGGGTCATTGTCTAGTTGATCGATTATGAGAAGCTCATTTGTAACTTTCTTTCTTTTGCATAATAAACTGCTCCATAGAAGCTATTTGGCCGGGGCCGTGGAGGGTTTCCCTCTTGAGGGTTTAAACCATGTCAAAAAATCGTGTGTCGATCTATGATCTGTTTGTGTGAAGTGGTCTCTCTAGGTGTTTGGTCTTTTGGGAGTACCCTGTGTACCCGAACACATCATCCATAACCTTGAGATAAAGATTAGGATCAGCTTTACTTTTGGTAAAACCCAAGCTCGTCAAGAAACTGTCAATTCTTCCATACCAATCTCTGGGAGCTTGTTTCAACCCATACAAAGCCTTCTTAAGTTTGCATACGTGGGTTCTTCTATCTTCAACCTCAAATCCTTGTGGTTGTTCTATGTACACTTCCTCCTCAATCACACCATTCAGGAAGGTTGTCTTCACATCCATCTAGTGTAATTCCCATTTCATCATGGATGCAAGTGCCATGATGGTTCTAATGGAGGTGTACCTTGCAACTGGTGCAAATGTCTCTTCATATTCAATTCCCTCTTTCTGAGAGAATCCTCTGGCCACAAACCTTGCCTTATATTTTTCAATACTACCATCTGCAGCATGCTTTATCTTGTATATCCATTTAGAAGATACCACACTCTTGTCTTTTGGTTTGAGAACTATATCCCAAACATCATTCTTCATTATTGATTAGTACTCTTCTGTCATTGCTTCCACCCACTCATTCTTATGAGATGCTTCTTCATAACTAGTGGGTTCTTGATCTACAAGATCACACATCAAGGCCATATAGCTAGAGAATGTCTTTGGTTTCTTGCTCACTCTAGTGGAGCCCTCAGGAGCTCCATACTTTTTTGCTCCTAATATAATGTCTCTTGCCCATGCTGGATTTCTCTTCCTTGATATGTTTATGGCAGGGGGTTCTTGTGGTTCCATCATGTCATGGTCTTCAGGTGTTGTCTCTTCAAGGGTGGGTGCAGCTTCTGTAATTATGGAAGGTGCATCTTCCTCATATACTTCTTCATACTAGCACTTCCTAGATCTCTTGAGAGCTGCTTCTTCATCAAATGTCACATCCCTACTTATTTCCATATGATGGAATCCTGGGATGTATATTCTGAATGCTTTGGATGCTTCACAATATCCAACAAATATTCCCTTCTTCCCAGAAGGGTCTAGCTTGGTCCTATTTTCTTTTAGAATGTGAATGTATACTGGGCATCCAAATATCTTGAGGTGAATTACCTCTGGCTTCTTCCCTATGAACACTTCTTCTGGGGTCTTGAAATCAAGAGCACTATGAGATAGTCTATTCTACACATAGACTGTTGTCCTGGCCGCTTCATCCCTTAGATACATAGGTAGGTCTTGATCATGTATCATTGTTTTTACTGCTTCCATAATGGTTCTATTCTTTCTCTCTACAACACCATTTTGTTGAGGATTGTAGGGAGTGGTTAGTTCCCTCTTAATCCTAGCTTCTTTACAAAAGACTTCAAAATCCTTTGAAGTGTATTCTCCACCATTATCTGTCCTGAGTATCTTGATCTTCTTTTCTGAATGGTTTTCTATCAAGGCTTTAAATTCCTTGAACTTTCTGAAGACTTCATCTTTTCCCTTTAGGAAATATATCTAAGTCTTCCTTGAGTAGTCATCAATAAATGTAAGGTAATATTCATACCCACTCAAGGATGTGGATGGCATTAGTCCACATACATCTGAATGAATCAATTCCAAAGTACTCTTAGTCTTTGTCTCACTCTTTGGAAATGGGTTCTTGATATTAGTCCCTTTTGCACATCCTTTGCATGTGCCTTTATGATCAATTTTCAAATATGGTAGTACTATAACTACCTTGCTCACATGGGGTAATGCTTTGTAGTTAATGTGAGCAAGCCTCCTATGCCATAGCTCATTAGGGCTAGTGGCATCATGAAAAAGGGCAGCTTCTGGATGACCCTTGAGTTTATATAGTCCTCCTTCCTCTTCACCAATAACTATTGCATCCTCAATTCATTTTCCTTTGGACCACATGAGCACTTGTCCATCTATGAATGCAACCCTATAACCTTTCTTATCTAATGCTGAGATAGAAAGTAAGTTCTTCTTCAAACCTGGTACATATAGAATTTCCTTCATCTTTAGTGGAGTTCCAGAATCAAGCTTGTAGCTTGCTTCACCAATTCCCTTGATGGGATATTGGTAGTCATCTCCCAAGGATACCTTCTGGGGAGAGGTCTTTTCTTCCAGATTTGAGAGAGTTTTCTTTTGTCCTGTCATGTGCTTTGAAGCACCACTATCAATGAGCCATGTATCTTCTCCAGGTGTTACTGAACCAGAGAGTGCAAAGAATAGAACATACTCTTCTGCATCTTCTTCTATTACTTTAGCTCTCTTCCTTTTAGGCCTTTCCTCTTCTTCTTCTTCATTATCATCTTCTGCTAGATGTGCATGATGGCTTTTGTGAAGATTCTTCTTCTTCCTTGAGGGACAATTTCTAGCAAAGTGTCCTAGTTTGAGACAACTGAAACATTTAACTAAGGAGAGATCTCTTTCTGAACTTACTCCTTCTTTCTTTTGAAATCTATGTGGAGGATATGATTTCTTATGGACATTCTTCATGGAGTTGAAGTGACTCATTCTTCTTCTGGTGTGAGTGGCCAAAGCTTGGTCATCTTCTTTGAGTAGGGCTTCTCTATTGGCTACCCTAGCCTCTTCTTGAATGCAATCCTCCCATACCACATCAAACTTCATACTTTATTTTCTTGCACACATATTTTGGATGAATGACTCTCAAGGTCTAGTGAGACCATTGAGTGCATTCATGACTAGTTCATCTTCATCAAGGGTGTCTCCAATGGCTTCTAGTTGTTCCTTGAACTATGAAACCCATGTGAAATAATCTTGAATAGATTCTCCTTTATTCATTTTGGTATTCTTCAATTGAGTTCTCAGATTCATCTTTCTATTGATGTTCCTACCTTCATACATTATGCCTAGGGCATCATACATTTCCTTTGGGGTCTTGTTGGATGCCACTTGGGGAATCAATTGGTCCTTGATAGAATCAACAATGATTCTATTTACCCTAATCAAGTCCTTCTTATACTTTTCTTTGGCTTCATTTTCTTCAGGTTCTGCAATCTCATCTTTGATATATTGGACAAGATCATTCTCTTCAAGAATGAGACCAATCCTATATTTCCATGCCCGTAAATTCTCTATACCCTCTAGCTTGTCTTCAAGCTTAGTGCTTGGAGCCATCTTATCCAGGAGATCACAGAGAATGAAATTTTTCAAAAGTTAGAATAATACTTACCAGGAGATGAGCTTGATTGAATTGAGATTACTGGTGTGCTCAGCTTCTGGAAATTTCAACTTTTCACCTTCCGGATCTGCAACAGAATTTCTGGTTTTCTGGTCTTCACCTTTCTAGTTTACTGGTGCACAGGTTTGCAGCTTTTCTGGTTTACTGGTGCACAGGTGCGCAATTTTCCTGGTTCACTGGTTTTCTGGTCCAGAAGTCAAACTAGGGTTTGACAAAGCCCGGGGTTATACCCACTCAAAAATTTCAATCTAGGGCTCAAAACTTCAATTTTGAGGAGGGATATCCAGCCATGCAATCAGATCCCAAAAATTCCAACTTTTGCAAAAACCCTAATTTTCACCGAAGGAGGAGAGAGAGGTATTTTCACCTTGTGAAAGATGTCCTATTCAGGCTAGCTCTGATACCATGTTAATTTTAGCCTAATTTCACAAGCAAGATCACTGAAAGAAACACAATCACAAGATAGACAAAGATTTACCCTGGGAAACCCTCATGGGGTAGAAAACCCAACAAAGCTTTCCTCAATATAGATAATCAACCAATACAAGATATAGTACCCAAACAAGAGCTCCTTCTCCTCCTATGCAAATATTTCTCCCTCCTATGCGCCAATCACAAGTGAGTGAATGAATGAGATAAATGAGGAACGCACCTCCTCTATTTATACTCATGTTCTAACTGATTTTTCACCCTAGTGGGGCCAACCTCTCCTAAGAGAGTCTAATAACCCCTAAACAGCAAACTCAGGGCCGACCTCACATGGGAGATCTAATAACCCTAGTTACCATAATCTCTCGAAGGAATAAACCTCTTCGAATATACAATAGGGTCTCTTCAGAGGAATGGAACATCTCCAGAATAATAAAGTACAAATATAATATTCTTAGAAGTTACAATATTTCAACATGTACCCCTTTTGTTCTTTGTTCTTATTTCATTTTTATTTCTTTTGTTTATATATTTCCATTAAAAACCACTTGCATGATCACTTGGAGAACTTATCCATAAACAGGGGCACCTAATACTAAGGCCTTGTTGCAGCCTACAAGGCTTTTCCCTCACCAAGTGGGAAGGATTCACCCTTGTGCAATTTTTTTCCACAATTGTATTTATGGCGACTCCACTTATTTTAGTTCATTTATCTTAAATTAGGTTGTTATTTGTTGAGTAGATAATTTATAGTATCTTATGTTTTGCAGGTGAAGAGGTCCATACCCTCCGTTCCATAAAATCGGCCTCCTTTTGGCCACAATCGCTCTTTCAACAGATGCATGGATCACGACATCTTGGGTGCATTTCTCGCATGGACAATCTCTCGGCAATTGCATGACCCGTGCATATTAACAGCCCCCTGCCTATGCGAGTCTCTGTATGACTATTTTGCGCAACCTCTTCACATTGTAACCATGCAACCATGTGCCACTGAGTTTTTCTATCGTGCTATAGCGCACTTGGTTTTTTGTTTTGCGCATGGATTTTCCATTTATTTGCTTTATACCTATTTTTCACAATTTTGTAACCCCATGTAATATCCCAATTTTGACCCCATCACATTAAAATGTAAAAGATGTAATATTGTTATAAAATCGTGGTGAGGAGCTCAAGGCCAAGGCCCCACCATCAATTTAGTGTTAAAAAATCGATGCATATGGTTTGCGTGCTACCCAAGCACAATAGAAATCGTAAATATCATGTAAATATGCATTTTAATAAAATACCCATAGCTAGCTATGCAATGCAACAAGAGTATGGGGGCATGATTTTTACAAGGAATAGGGAGGAAAATATTCAAACCCTTGAACCAATAAAGTCAAGCCAAGTGTCAATGAGAGAACCCATGAACCATCAGCTACCCATGTTGAATTTTGTACACAATCATTCATTTCTCCCAAGAATTGGTTGAATTAATTATTATTTGGGGAAATGGAGAGGTATGGCTATCCCATTTTCTTGTATGGGCAAGCCACCATTTTGGAAATTCGTCTTTGGATTCTTGAGAAATAAAAGAGCCATGAAATTCCCCCCCCCAAGCCATTCTTCATCAATGATTTTTTCTCTCTCTCGAGTGGGGAGCTTGCTGGGCATTTTTCTCCATGAATTTTTTTGTGTTTTCCTTGGTTTCTAGCTGGGAAAGGGGCGTTTTTGGGTGGAAGAACGACTGGGAAGAAAGGGAATTCGAACGGGGGTTTCATTGAGGCCACTTTTGGCCATTTGAATGCTCAAATACCCATGGAAAAATCATTTTTTCTCCCTGTGGTCGATTTCCCCCTTTCACAACTTGTTTTTGGGTGTACCTCAAATTAGGAGAGCCAATGGGAACCTTGTTTTGCAAATCCCATAGTTAAAAATGATTATCCATGCCCAATGTTTGTGCTTTCTGTGTGTGAGAAGATTATTTTGTGGTATGAGTTATGTGTATCCATTGTTTTTGGCTTGAGCTTGAGTGCAAGCATCCAGGAATAGAAGAGGGTTCAGAATTGGCTTGATAACCCAGCTATGGACTAGCTTGGCTTATATGTGGTGTTCATTTTACTGTGCATAAGCTTGTATGTTCCCATTCCTTGTGGAAATAATGCCCAACTTGGGGGTGGCAATTGTGTTGAGATATTTATGAGCAAAACTATCCTATGGCTGGGTGGAACATTGCAATTGCATAGCTAATTGCTTGGGACAACTTCACCATCAAGATAAGTATTCTCTATGTGTTCTAATTCTGCAATGTTTTTAATTGAATATTGTCATGATTATGAAAATCAATGCATGATAGATATGTGTGTAGTAGATTTTACTTTTGTTGTGTTTATTTGATTATGCATGCACATATGCATTTTACTTGTTACGATTTGTTCATGATGAATGGGGTTGAGTATGAAAATACCATATTTTTAGTCATGTTCCCTTCCTTACGCTGGATCGATGGGAGGGGACGTGACACCCCATTGTTTCCCACTAATGAACTAGAACTAGTTAACTTGCAATAGTTTACATGTTCTATATTAATTAACGCACTTAGACTAATATTAAGGAGTAAAAAGTCCTCCTCTCTTGAAACTTACTTAGGTAACCACCTTGAGGCTTCTAACGACTTCATTTTTTTTACTAGTATTCAAGACATCTCATGTTATTTGTTTACTTGACATGTTTTTAGGATTAAAGCTAGTGTAGAATCCACTTTTTGCACCCAAAAAATACCTAAAGACTCTTGTCTCCAAAATTATGCTCTTCACCTCACATTCCATGTGATCTTGGTGAATCGAAAAAAGGAGAGAAGTGTGAAATACCTCCATTGCACACTTTTATTTCATTAGCATTTTGTTAGCAAGCACCATTAGCATCTTTAGAGTTGAAATTAAAATCTCCATTTGAATTTACTTTCAAACTCTTTAGTTAATTACAAAAATCAATTTTCTTATCTCACATGTGTTTGCATCACTAGCACACACTAAGAGACCTAAAATCTCTTTCACTCCAAGTATGATCTTCACCTCACACTTGTTGTGAGCTTGGTGACTCAGAAAGGAAGGGAAGTGTGAAATTCCTCCCATATACTCATTAAGTGAATCAAGACCCTTAAAATCAAATTTATAAATTTCCAACCAACTAAAATCCTCCACAGGAGGTCACAAAAAAATATTTTAGTTAGGTAGGATTGATTGGGCTAGGCATCCATTAATGGCCACCAATCTAGTTTCATTAATGATATTTGGAAACATAGCATTGTTTACTCACAGGGTACTATCAAAATCCTACTATCAGCAAGTGTTCAAAGAAAACCCGGATAAGAAATGCACCATGACCAAGGAGGTCAAATCCAAGGTAAAGTTTCCATACCCTCTCCAAAGAGCCACTTAGCTTTTTGTGGAGGCGGCACTATACCTCCCAAGCATAACCACTTATCCACACTTGACGCAAGGTATCTTAGTGGCCAAATTTAGGGCATCGCCAAGGATAAATTGTGAGTGCAATTGAGTCTTGAAGTTAGCTATTTTCGTTGGGAAGTGTTTCCAATTCTTCTTGGTTGGTACATTTCCCCCATCGTTAGTAGAACTGGGTTTTTGTTACCTTCACTAGTCAATTGGTGTGTGGATCCCATTGTCACCATCACTTGTGCTTTTGGAAGGCCCAGTTACATGTGAGAGGAATTATGTTAGGTATTTCATGGAATTCACACTTATTTTATTTTTAAATACAAGTTCACTAACTCATACTTAAAAAGAACCCACATGTGGGAACTCTTGAACTAAACCGACTTTGCACATATCACTCACTTGTTGCACCATATTGCATCTGTTTTGGTTGGCATATTTTTTCATTTAATCAATTGTTTTTACTCCCACCATTACTCTCATTTGACATTAATCTTTCACCATTGAGGAAAAAAACAACCCCCTAAGGCATTCCTGATGAATTCAAGGCCTATCACTTCTCTTGAGGGGTGTTTTTCCATTTTATCCATGTGGTTCACATGGGAGATACTCTTGTCAAGGCCTCTCCCAAGACACATTGACTAGATCATCAGGGAAATTCTACTCCTTACTTGACTCATTACCTCCTCTCAGAGAAAGTATAGATCATTTCACCTCATCCTCCACTGGAAGAGGTTCTCCTTCATTTTATCCCCTTGGAGAGAATTTAGACCCCTTTGCTTCCACTCCTCTCAAAAGAGGTTCTCCAAAGATCCTTTGGACCATTTTGATCCCTCCTCTCTCATAGGAGGTCACTCTTAATTTTCAACACCACCTCGCGGAAACCGCACACAGCATATAATGGCAATACATAATACTACCCTACCTTTCATGGATAGCCTAAATCTCCCATATTTGGCGAAGTTGATCAATGACCCTATTGGACATGATCAAACATGGCCCACTATTCCCAACAAAATTCCCTCTAATATTCCTAAATTCGAAGGGAATAAAGGAAACAATTTATCCAACCGTGTCATGTCCTTCCACTTATGGTGTTCCTCTAACAACTTCGTGGAATATTCAATGAGGCTTTCCCTCTTTCAATGCAACCTCACTAGAATGGTGTCCAAATGGTATGGGAACTTACCAAGATCATCCCATGCCACCTTTGCAACATTGGCCATTTCATTTCTCACATACATCCATATTTCAATTCACCATGACCTTGGTATCAAAATTCTCATAGAGTTTCGAGAAAACACATCTACACACATCGCGTACCATATCCATGAGTGGCATATACACCGGACATTGTGTAAGATCTAAATACAACCATCATTCTTGTTGGATTAGTTCATTAAATCACTCCAACTAGCTATTCTAAAATATGTAGCCACCTCCATGCCACAAAGTGAGGGAGATTCCATTCTGAAAGCCCGATATTTCGATCTTATCTATGCACAATTTGGATACCTTTACACTATCCTCCCTTATGCCCCTTGGCATTGGTCATTGGATCCTACACCTACGGGTTCATCACACTCGACAGATGGGATTATTGGGTCCATTTCCCACAAAGGAAAGGTTCCTCCTCCTACTCCTATGCCATTCAAAATGGCCCCGCGGTACCCACCTATGCCACTTGTGTTGGCACCCCCTCCTCCTGTACCAACCTCCCCAGTTGGTCAATTACAGTATGGACACTATAGCCCCACATATCCTAGTGTTATCCAAGAATCAGTTGTACCTCCACTACAAATGGCGCAAGCTACTCCTACATCCACATCATATGGATTTCAAACCACATTTATCCCACCACCAGGGTATAACCCTTACTAACCGTTCCCATTCCCTATTGGTCCTACCCCCACACCTCATATGGGTTTAAATCTCGTTTAACCTTCTTTCGCACAATAAGATCAAGAGTTTGAGAATTTGAACACTACAAATCCTTAGAACCCTCATAATTAGGGGAAGAAGAGAGGAAAGAAAAAGCAAAACTAGGAGCAAGGCAAAGGGGGAAACCCCCCTCCCTGTCAAAACTAGAACTCAAGTAACCAGAACGCGGGGGAAAATAACCCCACCATACAAGGGAAGAACTAAAACCTGAGGACCAATTACTCTCGCTCCATTTGTGGGAAATATGGTCATTATACTCACCACTTCCTTCTTATCCTTGACTTCCAACAATTGGTGGAAGCTAAGAAAAAGACAGTGATCAATCCCCCCCAAGTTCCCAATCCTACACAACCAAAAACCATTGTCTTACAACAACCCTTCGCCAATAAAGGGGTTGTGACTCAACAACAAGATCCCCACCCCTCCGGAAATAACTCCTTCCAGAACATCTACACGTTGGATGTTAACCTATAGAGTAGAGCCAAAGGTTACAAGTGAAATGAAGCACCCCAAGTGGAATCTGTCCCTATCCCCTTAGGGGGGCCTTTGCAAGTCCCACACCCAAGTGGTGAGCAGATCCCTTGCATCCCGAAGTTACCACTTAGGCACACCCCTCATAACCCACACATGAAATCCACCCACAATTACAACATTGGAGATGACTTGGATCACTCACCCACAACCATGTCCACATTAGAGGTGCTACAGTCATGCCCAACCAAACGAAAGAAATTACTCAATTCCCTTAGCGCCGTCGATCCTTCCAACTCGCACCTTATGAAATTGGATATAAACAAAGGTGAACCATGACTACCCTCATCAATGGCATTCCAAGTCCCTGTGATGGTCAAAAACATTATGATTCATCGATGAAGGCTCATCCACATGTGTCATGTCCTCTAATGTTTGGAAATGAGTGGGATCACCTGAGCTAGCCCATCATGTATCTCTCTTCACGCATATGATGGGAGGCCATTCCAACTGAGAGAATTGTACCAAAATTTCCCCATTGAGTTGGGGGGAAATATGTTCATGATCGATATTAAGGTAGTCGATGCTCAACTCGACTACAACATCCTCTTGGGGCGTAGTTACATGTACACTATGAAGGCGTTCTCCTCCTTGGTCTTTTGTATCATGATGTTTCCCTTAAATTGGAAGATTTTCACCCTTGACCAACTCAACTACTACAATCCTAATGCCACTACCAACCCAAACAATATCCTACCCATTGTTTCCCAGACAAATCAACCCCCCTACGTTGATATTTCCCCAAGCATGTACAAGGACTCTAAATTGCTACAGGTGTACTCTATCCCGCCAACTGAGATCCCTGCATCCACCAATGGCTTGATGTGAATAATTTTCACTGCTGAAAATGATCCCATCTCCCTCTTAACACCTTCATCAGCACCATCACTGAGCCATGGCATTGAACAAACGTTGAGTCCATCGATACCTCCTATTTTTCAAATACCATTCTTTCACCCATCCACAAGCGTGCAAGGGATGTCAGTTATGGCTTAGTTGACTCTACTTGGACTCACTTTGGGTATTCCGGTGTGGTACCTTACACCACCCTACCCAAAAATGGATTCTAAACCAATAGCCTATTATGAGTTTATCCCTATTTCGATTGTTAAGCCTAGTAGGCTGGTTACACCATCTATAACTTCAGTAGGACATACGACATCGGAAAATAAACCACAACCTATCGTCACTAATACCACTAAAGGGGGCATGAAACAACCTAATTTGGAAATCCCCCTCCTACCCAACCCCGCACATGAATCATCGAGAGTCATTAATCCTAAAGCAGGGGGAATCAACCAACAACGGTTAAAATACCTAGTAATGACCAATACTCCCACACACAAAGTCACTCCACCATGTTCTCTCTATGGGAAACAAGGCCATGCGACCAACTTGTGCCCTACCTTTCCAGATCTCAATAATTTACTCATCACCCATGTTATTGTGATACATGCTCCATCGACATTTGTAGGGGTACCTAATATGTTCCCACATCTAAGTCCAAATCGTTGTGTACCAATCACACATGTTTGATTTTCTCACAGTTTGGACATTACACACACCATTGTCCTGATATCCCTCGATTTCGAGATGCCTTGGAAACCATTCACCTCACTCACATTGGAAGAAAAATCCCCCCCTTCATCACCAAAAGTATATTCTATCAATGTCGTTACAACTGTGGTCCCTATAGGAAGCTCCTATGTGACATCTCAATGGGGCAGAGTCCATACCTGAGCAACAGTTACATCTTCAACAACCACAAAGTCTCGCCATCATCCTTAACCACACTTAGGATACTCGCCCATGTTGATCATCCAAGTTGATGTCTCATCATTCATCCCAATGTCCTATATTATCCATGTTCCACACCCTTCGTGCAACTCAAAAGCGACTATCCGATAACCATAACCCATTTGCAACCACCCTCCCAACGATAATTGAAGAAGCTAATGATCCTACAGACGAAAACGAAGGACCCAGTAAACCCATGGTTTCTCATCACCTTAGCGATATTGATCCCCCATCACCAATTTCTCAGGAATCCTCAAATCCCCTAGTCTTCCCCCAAGAAGGGATTATGCTTCCTCTCCCAAGCACCTAATTCAATGGACCTCCTTCCAAGCGTATCAACTGCCCATGATGGCTCCAACCCACCAACCGAACCTATCATTAGCCAATCCATTCATACCAACCCCGAGGATTCATTTTCCTCTGATGAAGACATGTTAGAGGAATATGTCTTCTCCGTGGATGAAGAGATAATAGAATCCATGCACTGAGATGAACCCCCATGGGTCATCATTTTTCCATACACAGGACCCACAAATCATGTTGGTGGCTCAAAAATATGCCATTGAATCAAAGGATTTTCTACCTCTTAATCATATCAATTGGTTCAAAAACTCCATTCCATCCCTTGATGCTTTCGAAGATGGAAATCTAGACAATATTTCCCCCACAATCCAAATTGACATCTCTATGACCCTGGAGTCATTAAGTACATTTCCATTGGTGCGTCATGTTCACTGCAGTAAATTATTGACTTCACTGCCCTCTTCAAATAGTTTTGCAACGTCTTCGCATGGTCATACGAATAAATGTCAGGCCTAGACACTTCAATTGTCAAACATTATATTGACAATTGGCCCGACACCACTCCAGTTAGACAAAAACAATGACCTGTCCACCCCTCTAAATCCCCTGCTATCAAATATGAGATCAAAAAACTCCTACATGCGGGATTCATCTTCCCCATTGCTTACACATCCTGGTCTCTAACCTATCCCAATCAACAAAAAGCAAGGTACCATTCGAGTCTGTACATATTTCTGCAATCTCAACTTAGCATGACCCAAGGATAATTACCCAACCCCATTCATTGACCAGATCGTCGATTCCTATGCCGGTAGTGAAATGTTGTCCTTTATGGATGGGTTCTCTGGTTATAACCAAATATGGATCCGCCCCCAAGACTAGTACAAAACAATGTTTACCACATATTGGGGCATATTTGCTTATAAAGTTATGGCCTTTGGTCTAAATAACATCAATGCCACCTTTCAGCTATGGTATACATTTTTAATGACCTGACTCACATCATCCTGGATTTCTTAGATGACCTCACCACCGAGTCTAAGAAATGATGTGACCACCTCCACAATCTCCGCACCAACTTCATGCGCTGTCGTACATATAACATACACTTGAACCCCCTCAAATGCATGTTCTATGTCACTACAAGTCAATTATTAGGATTCATCGTATCTAAGGAAGGCATCACCATCGACCCATCAAAATTCCAAGCCATCCTTGAAATCCCACCTCCGCGAACCTGGTGCTAGTTGCAAAGCATTCAAGGCAAGGCCAACTTCCTTTGGCATTTTTTCCTCAATTACGCCACTTATAAGGCACACCATTTTTTTCTTCTGCTTAGGAAATACATTCCCTTCAAATGGGATGACCACGACCAAAGCTCCTTCAATACTCTGAAGAAAGCAATGTTTTCAACTTCCCTCATCTCACCTCCAGAATTTGACAAATATTTTACCAAATTTATATCTCGGTGTTAGCTTCTACTATTGCAAGTGTTCTGGTCCAACAAGCTGAGGGTCACCATGAACATGTCATTTACTATATCAGTAAAACCTTAGTAGTACCAATACTTAATTACATTCATGATGAGAAGCTTGCATTAGCCATCATTCTCTCCATACAAAAACTACGCCACTACATCTTGCTCCGCAAAACAATTGTGGTCGTCGACTCAAACCCGATGTAATACATACTTAGTCACAGACTTATCAACAATAATTTTGCAAGGTGTATCGTTATCCTCCAATAGTTCGACCTTAGTTCACAATCCCCAAAAGTAATAAATCCCTATCCCTAGACGAGTTCATCATTGATCTCCCACCATAGCCTCAAGTGAACCTATGCACGACTACTTACCTGATGAACCTCTCTTCCTCGTCACCAACAATGAACTATCGTATGGTGATATCCTAACTTCTCTATGTACTCAAAAGTTCACCCCACACCTATCCCACGATGACCGTCGATGTATCCATCATCAGGAACCAAGATACCTTCTCATAGAAGACACCTTGTACCTTCATGGCATCGCCACCATCCTACTATGTTGCTTAACACATGAGGAAGATGAACAAGTTCTCAACGAATATCATAGCATAGCATGTGGAGGCCACCTCGGCAGGCTTGGCCATGGCCCAAAAAACATTGCGCGTAGGTTATTTTTGGCCCTCAGTAATCAAGGATTGTGTCTATGCAGTCAAAATATGTGTGAATTGTCAGGTATTTTCCTGCAAAACATGGTCACCACCTGCTGTTAGGATATTTAGACACTTAGGAGTTAGTTAAGATCAACTTGTGTAATATATCCATTAGGAATAGTGTGTTTCTTTAGTATGCATTTGTAAATACTTAATCCGACGGTCACGATATGTTTCCGACATAGAGTGATCCAACGGCTCAACTTCTCTTAGATCAAACCTAACATTGATCCGTGGATTAACACCTGATTGGTACATGATCTCTATTTAAAGAGCATGGAGGGTCATTGTTTAGTTGATCGATTATGAGAAGCTCATTTGTAACTTTCTTTCTTTGCATAATAAATTGTCCCGTAGAAGCTATTTGGTCGGGGCCGTGGAGTGTTTCCCTCAAGAGGGTTTAAACCACGTCAAAACATCGGTGTGTTGATCTGTGATCTGTTTGTGTGAAGTGGTTGCTCTTGGTGTTCTGTCCTTTGGTAGTACCCTGTGTACCCGAACATGGTATCAGAGCTTTTATGAAGTGTCGCTTCCGGTTATGATCTAGATCTTGAACTGTTGTTGCCGAAACTCGAAAGGGTTTCTAGTTCTGGTATTTCTATGCATTTCTGGGATGTGGAAGGTGTTCCATTGAGTCCGAAGCGTCGTTTCCATTGGGAAATAGTTTTTGTTTGATCGAAAACGATTCCCAATTGCTCCAAAAACGCGTATTTCATCAGATATGAAGGTATAATGTTACAGTGACGCATTTTTTATTTTCTGTTTTTAAAAGAAAAAAATCTCATATTTTATCATTTTTTTACTGTTATATTTTTTTTGGGGTTCGGATTGTTGCTTTCCCGTCTGCGTATGCTCTTTGCTGTGCACCTTGAGCAATCTCGGCAAATCAGAAACAGAAAGGGAAAGGGTTTTTCTTGGTTGCGTATGCTCTTTGCCGTGCACCTTGCGCGATCTCGACAAATCAGAAACAGAGAGAAAACGTAGACTTTCCGAGCAAGCTAACGAGATCTAACTCCACAAGTGTGGAAAATTTTATTTGTTTCGATTTGTGGTGTGTTTTGCAGGGAAAAGGGCAAGCACGCAAACCGAGCAAGAAGAGTAAAAAAATAAAAAAAAAATTAAAAAAAAAAAAAAAAAAAAAAAAAAAAAAAAAAGCCCCCATTCCTCATTCCCATATTTTACATACCTTTTAATCTAGCTCACTTGGTTCAAAGTTGCTTTATTCCTTAATAGGTCTTGAGTTCAAGTCTTAGGAAGTTGTTTTTAAAAGAAAAAGTGCATGCAATTTCTATTTTCAAGTTACTTTATTGTAAAAGTGCATCTCACTTAAATAATAATAAATAAAAATACAAGTGAGTCACTTAAGTTTTTTTTATTGTTGCACTATTTAAAAGTAATATCATTGTAAAAATGAAATCACTTATTTTACAAAAGTGGTTCACTTAAAGCAACTTTCTTGTAAAGTGATTGTCAAAAGGTTCATCTTGGGAAGAGGGGGGTTTATTTTTTTGTTGGACATTCTCTAGCTGCCACGTCACTATTGGGGACATCTTCAACAGTTTCTTTGTTCAAGCATAACTTCATCATACAGAGTCCGTTTTCAGTGCCGTTTTTTTTTAAACCGCCTATTTTTTCAAGCTCTTCACATCCAGACTATTGGTTTCTACTTTTACAACCATTAATTTAAAAATATGGCCGCCCTTTGTGATATTCTACTTAACAGTTCCAACTATTTCTCATGGAAATCTCGTATGGAGGATGTTCTACGAAGTAGGGGACTTTTCAGAATTACAACAGGGAAAGAAAAAGAACCCACTGATGATGATAAGAAAATAAAATGGGAAAATAGATGTGATGAAGCTCGTGGATTGATTGGGATGTCAATCTCTACTGATTTGCGATTCCACATATCTGGAATTGATGAACCTAATGCTGCTTGGGACAAGTTGGAATCTGTGTTTGGTAAACACAATGAAATTCGAGGTCACCAAATCGAAAATGAGTTGATTTCTTTAAATCCAAGTGACTTTTCATGCATTCAAGATTATTTATCTAAGTACAAAACTCTCAAACTCTTATGTGCAGAATGTAAGATTGAGAGGGAAGACAAACAATGCATTTATCATATTCTTTCCAAACTTGGACCTGCATATTATGTTTTTGTATCTACATTTTACTCCATGAAAGCATCCTTGAATGAAGCTAGCTATCAAGAGCCTAGTCTTGAATCCTTTTGTGATTCCTTGATTAGAGAACAAGATAAACTCATTCATCTTGGAATAATCAACAATGCAGATACATCTAGGAAAGCCTTATTGTCCCAACAGAAAGAAAA
The DNA here is from genome assembly GCA_027924585.1 of Larix kaempferi. Taxonomy (NCBI): domain Eukaryota; kingdom Viridiplantae; phylum Streptophyta; class Pinopsida; order Pinales; family Pinaceae; genus Larix; species Larix kaempferi. Next base: position 2,942,386 of record BSBM01000573.1, read on the forward strand.
GTCCAAGCCTCCCAAGAAACAAAATTTTCGCAATAATAAGTCAAACAAGGGTCCCAAACTCTCTCAGTCAACTCCTTCTTTAAAAAATGACAAAGGATCCAAGCCAAAAGGAAAGAAGACTGAGCGCCATTGCAACTATTGCGGGAAAGATAATCATGATGAATCTAAGTGTTTCAAGAAGATGGCAGCCTTAGAAGCAACAATGAAGAAGCACCACATCAGCCTAGATTCGTCTTCAGAATCTGACTCTCATGGACATGCACTTTGTGCTTCTGGTTATTCTTATAATGCATCTTCTTCTTCTACTTCAAATGAATGGCTCATTGATTATGGAGCATCTTATCATATGGCTAAGGATCAAGCCATCTTTTCTACTATGCATGAATGTAACACCAAACAAATATTTGTTGGTGATGATAGATCTCTAAGTGTTGTAGGAGCTGGAACAGTTCCAGTAGATAATGGTCATTTTAGTGATGTACTATGTGTTCCAAGAATTTCCTGCAATTTGTTATCAGTCTATCAGATCACTCATTCTGGTGAAGGTAAAACTGTGACCTTTACACCTCACCAAGTTGTAATCAAGGATTTTAAAGATCCTCAACAAGTCCTAGCTACTGGAATTGTTGATAATATTACCAGGTTGTACAAGTTTAACAATTTTGGGTCATCACCTTTCCCTTCAGTTTTTGTTGCTCATAGTGATAACTTGAGCAAACTTTGGCATGAGCGATTTGGTCACTTAAATTATCGCTCATTGCAACAACTATGTAAAGAAAATATGGTGACAGGTCTTCCGATGGTATCTTGCAAAGATGGTGTTTGTTTCGGTTGTGTACTCGGAAAACATCATCGGGACAATTTTGACAAACGTGCCTCTTTGCACGCCTCGGTTCCCTTGGAGCTTGTGCATAGTGACTTGTGTGGTCCTCTTCCATCTGCTTCCTTTTCTGGTTTCAAATATTTCTTAACTTTCATTGATGATTACACCAGACGCACTTGGGTTTATTTCCTAAAACTTAAGAGAGAAGTATTTAACATGTTCTTGGCCTACAAGGCCCTTGTTGAAAAACAATCTGGTCATCAAATTATTAAGTTAAGATCTGACAATGGAGGAGAATATGTTAGCAAAAAGTTCACTACTTTCTGCACTGAACAAGGAATCCAACAACAGCACACTGTTCCATATACACCACAACAAAATGGTGTAGCTGAGCGGAAGAACCACACTTTAAAAGAAATGGCTAATTGTATGATCCAATCTAAGGGACTAAGTCTTCAATTTTGGGCTGAAGCCATTAATTGTGCAAATTACATAGTTAATCGCACCCCCACTAAAGCATTACAAGGTATAACACCGGAATAAGCATGGAGTAAAACTAAACCTGATGTAAGTCACTTCCGTGTGTTTGGTAGTGAAGCATGGGCTCACATTCCGGATGAAAAACGGAAAGCATTGCAGCCTAAAAGTGAAAAGTGCATATTTGTTGGATATTCTGAAGATGTAAAAGGTTATAGACTTGTTCAACCACATTCTCATGATATAATCATTAGAAGAGATGTTAAATTTGATGAAAATCTCTTGGCTTGCGAGCCTAACTCGGCGATTGTGCCATCTTTGGCCTGCGAGCCTGATTCGGCGTTTGTGCCTTCTTCTTCTTCTTCTTCCAACTTCCTTGACAGGTTTCCAACTCCAGTTTCTGATGATGACAGTGAGGATGAAAATCCACCTCTGCCTGCTCATGTTCCTCCAGTTGCATCAGCACAAGTGCTTCCTCGATGGGTCCGTTCAACATGTAAAGCAGCTAGTGATCTTGCCGGTGATCCTCGAGATCAACATCGAACACGTTCTCAGTTTCAGCGAGCCTCCTCTCTTTTGGCTCAAGTTTCCGAGAATCATGATCCAACAACTTTTGCAGAAGATTCAAGGAATCCAAATTGGGATGCATCCATGGATGAAGAATATCGTTCCTTAATGGCGAATGATACTTGGGATCTTGTACTTGTTCCAAAAGGAAGAAAACTTGTCAGATGTAAATGGGTCTACAGAACTAAGTATGCATCAAATGGAAGTGTTGAAAGACTTAAGGCAAGGTTAGTTGCCAAAGGTTTTTCCCAAGTTGAAGGGATTGACTACAATGAAACCTTTGCTCCCGTCGCAAAAATGAACTCCATCCGCCTTGTTCTTTCCCTTGTAGCCTTACACAACTGGGAAGTCCATCAAATGGATGTCAAGTCTGCCTTCTTACATGGTGATTTACAAGAGGAAATTTACATGGAACAACCTCCTGGCTATGTTCAGAATAACTCTAGCCTTGTCTGCCGCCTTAAGAAATCCTTATATGGCCTTAAGCAAGCTCCTAGAGCTTGGTATGCCAAAATGGATAACTTTCTCCTTGACACTGGTTTTTCTAGATGCCATTCTGACCCCAATGTCTATACCAAGAAAGTAGGAAACCATCTCATCATACTTGTTCTATATGTTGATGACCTTATTCTTACTGGTAGTGACCCTAAGCTTATAGCCCATGTGAAATCCAGTCTTAAACAAACTTTTGAAATGTCAGACTTAGGACATTTGCATTATTTTCTTGGTCTCCAAGTCCTGCAAACCAAAGAAGGAATCTTTCTTTCTCAGTCTAAGTATGCTTGTGACCTTCTTCGTCGCTTTCACATGGAATATTGTACACCAGCCCCTTCTCCCTTCCAGTCTGGAGTAAAACTTTCTGCCACTTGTACTTCACCTGAAGTCGATGCCACCTTGTATTGTCAGCTTGTTGGTAGTCTATTATACTTGACTCATTCCCGTCCTGACCTTTCCTTTGCCGTTGGTCGTGTTGCCCATTATATGCAGACACCTCATGAAAGTCACTGGAAAGCAGCTAAAAGAATACTTCGATATATTCGAGGTACAGTTCAGTTTGGGATTCATTACAGTACAGGGGGGGAACCTTTGTTGGTTGGTTTCACTGATTCAGATTGGGCCGACGATCCTGATGATCGAAAGTCTACTGCAGGTTATGTTTTAAGTCTGGGATCTGGACCTATTACTTGGGCTTGTAAGAAACAACAAGCTCTTGCTCTTTCTTCAGCAGAGGAAAAATATCAAGCAGCAGTTAATGCCAGTCAGGAAGCTTTATGGCTTCGACAAATCCTTTCAGAGTTTGGATTCGAGCAGCAGCAGCCTACTCCACTTTGGTGCGACAATCAAAGTGCCATCAAGCTTGCCAAAGATCCAGTTCTACATCAACGCAAAAAACACATTGAGCTACATATGCACTTCATCAGAAATCTTGTTCATGATCGTGTTCTTGAAGTGCTCTTTTTCCCTACAGATGATCAAGTTGCAGACATCTTCACCAAGTCTCTTACAGAAGCGAAGTTTTCTAAACTTCGATCTATCTAGGAGTTCAGGAACTTGTCATTAAGGGGGGATAGGATCTAATGCCTCCTTCCTTCTCCTAATAGTGTCACTTTTGTAAATCCTTCAATCCTATCCTAAGTTGTTCTTAATGGGGGATGTTAGGATATTTAGACACTTAGGAGTTAGTTAAGATCAACTTGTGTAATATATCCGTTAGGGATAGTGTGTTTCTTTAGTATGCATTTGTAAATACGTAATCCGACGGTCACGATATGTTTTCAACATAGAGTGATCCGACGGCTCAACTTCTCTTAGATCAAACCTAACCTTGATCCATGGCTTAACACCCGATTGGTCCATGATCTCTATTTAAAGAGCATGGAGGGTCATTGTTTAGTTGATCGATTATGAGAAGCTCATTTGTAACTTTCTTTCTTTGCATAATAAATTGTCCCGTAGAAGCTATTTGGCCGGGGTTGTGGATTGTTTCCCTCAAGAGGGTTTAAACCACATCAAAACATCGGTGTGTTGATCTGTGATTTGTTTGTGTGAAGTGGTTGCTCTTGGTGTTCGGTCCTTTGGTAGTACCCTGTGTACCCGAACACCTGCCCCTTTCCATCCAGTAATCATAGCTAGCGCTTTTTGCAAATGGGAAAGTGATTTTATGGAGTGTCACTCTGCTTTGGCGCAAGGCCACTGATATATCATCGTAGCTGTTGACTACTTTACCAAGTGAACATAAGCCATGGTCACATTCAATGCATCGCTATCGCACGCTTCTTCTTTAACCACGTCATTACACGCTTTGGCGTACCCAAACAATTGGTCTCTGATAATGGCACCCATTTTCCTAACGAGATGTTTGAGGAACTATCATAATTGTTAGGATTTAAACATGAATTCTCGACATCCTACTACCCCCAAAAAAACGACCAAGTTGAAGTTGTGAACAAAGTTCTCAAAACTATGCTCCAATGCATGGTAAATAAGAACAAATCTAATTGGCATCACATGTTATTCCTAGATCTCTTGGTTTATCGCATCTCAGCCAAAACAAATACAATATTTACTCCTTTCCACCCTGTCCATGGAATAGAAGTTGTACTTCCCATAGAGTACCAAATCGCTACTCTCCAATATGTTGTGGAGTTGTTATTTGATACTCCTGCCCTCAAGCAAAGGTTGTTTACTTTCGAACACCTCGATGAAGAATGTCACGACTCATTCCAACAAAATGATTCCATGAAGGTTTGCTCCAAAGAACACTATGACAGACATGTTAGACCTCACACCTTTAGTGAGGGATACTTTGTCCTTGTCTTCAATGCTAAAAAAGACATCAAACCGGGCCTCGATAAAATTGCATCTAAATGGACAGATCCTTATGTCATTAAACAATGCCTCCACAAAGGAACCTATGTATTAACTGACCCAGAAGGTATTACCCTCATCAACCCCATCAACGAGTTGTACCTTAAATGCTTATGCCCCTGATCAAGGGAACCACATAGGTGCACTATGTTTTGGTTTTATCTTTTGCTACCTTTTTCATGTTCTTTACTACACTTGGGTATGTGCGTCATATGTGCAGGATTATGACCAAGATACACAGGCTACCTCTTGTTTTTCCATTTTAAGAACAAGACTCCATCCCTTAGCAGTGGTTCCAGACTTCCATCACAAGTATCATCTCAAAACTGGAATATAGAAAACACCTCCCTTCTGTTTGCATTGCTTTTACCAGACATTCTTGCTGATAACCATAGGGTCCTCATCCCTAGTAATGATATGCCAATTATCTCACTAGTGCGGGTATAATTCTTCCCCCATCTCACCATTTCATACCATGGAATCATTTGGCACCCATGATTTCGAGCCCCCCACAAGCACGAGGAATTCGATAAACCTTGAAACGTTCAACCCATAGTTCATCATTTTTTATCTTTCCATTTACTCCCCCACCTTCAGTAGTTAGTGTCATCAAATTCCTCAACACATGTTACGATCAAGAACCACAGTTGACCACTCATACCTCCATGAGAACTCTACCATATGCAATATTATTCGTACTATCACCTCTGCTAAGACACCAATGGGGGCCCCTCCCTCCGAAGCAACCAATTCTATTTAGTTATTCCCGCAAGAACAATCTACATGGCATTGATTCATGGGGAACTTGTCTTCGCATTTTCAAAACACCCTGCACGTCATTTTGGAAAAGGTTCCTCGACTTATTCAAAACCGTGGGAACTTCGCCCATCATCAAATTGATTCCCTGATTCACTCAAAACATGGGAATCCCACCCATCATCAAATTGGTCCCCTAACACCCCAAAAAATGTGGGGACCCCACCAATTATTCTTTATGCACAAACTGCCCCTCAATCCATTCAAAATCGTGGGAACATCACTATTCTTTTGGCGGTAACCTCTGGTCTCCTTTGATCGATGTCGTTGAGTCATCCTATCCCTAGAATTATGCATTTTTCATTCAGTATCACCATCAGTGTCATGTCCACCACAAAGCCCTTCATCTGCAATTTGTCTCCCCCCTCCGTTACACTCTGTTACTCCCCAATTTGACAATGATCAAAGGAATTCATGAGCCTCATGCTGACCAACTAGTTTTGTGTCAAGTATGGCAGTCCAACAGTTGGTTACAAAATGATCTTGGTTCTCTGAATAAGACCCTCGTCTTATCATGGACTTCATCTCTCGTCGACGTCACGTCACTACATTCTGAGAGTTGTAGTAGTTTCAGTCGTACCTTAGGGTCCTTTTCAATCAATATAAGGGATTTCCTCAAACTAAGTAGGGATATCCCTTAGCACTCCCTAACTTAGTGGTCTCTCTTATGCTCGACACCAATACATCTACCGCATTAGGGAGAGTCATACGGTTCGAAGGTAGTAGTGTTCACATTTATAAATCATGGTAGTAGCAGTTTAGTGAGGTACTCCCTTCAGTATACTCACTAGTATTCCGGTCCCCCACTCCCATGGGCTCATCATAGTTATCAGAAGTGCCACTTCTTCAACACCTATAACAACATTTTCCAGGTTTAGTTACTATTGCATGGATTGAAGCCACCTTCATCCATGTGCCAGCAGTATCTTGAGGTGACCCCTCGATCTCTTCTTTGTGTAGCCATTTGTGGCATATTTTCACGAGCGTATTCCAGCCTTGTTTGTACAAAACATTTTTCGTCTTTAAAACTTCACCAACAATATTCCCCCCCATGGGAGGACCCTATTTTTCCACACACAAGTTTGCATCTTTCAAAGAACAACAAAGATAACACATAAGAAACGATGATGCATTATCGACCCTACAATACCCTCTGAACCTTATACATCAGGGGGCATCTGTTAACACATAAATTTTGCACACATGTGACATTTTTTTTATTCACACAATAAGGCATCATCAACATATAGCATGAAACCCACCAAAGACATCTTCATCAGATCCAAAAAGCAACATGAGTCTAGAAATTCCCAAGAATAGTCAAAAACTACAATCACATGGGTACATGCCTATTAATGCGTGTTATCATGTGTGTTATCAGAACTATAGCCATGTGACTCCACCCATGGAACATTGAAGGCTCATCAAATCCCCATTAGCTCCAAGAATTCGAATTTGGTCTCCCTATGTACTTGGGTTCATTGAATGCCTCCCTTTGTGTACTTTGGAGCCAAATCATGGAGTTAATTGGTTCACACTTAGATCTAGTTGTTTCTTGGCCACCTCTTGTCCTATAAAATGAATCCATGGGCATGCATCTAAAGGAGAGAAACCAAGAGCAAGGTTATGCTTCTGGAATTGTGCTTGAGGTCCCTTATAGCTCACCTCTTCCCTCTTTTTTAGCATTTACCAAGCTCCTTTGCCACCTTCTTTCAAGGGGAAAGAGTTCTTCTCATTTGTTCTTCAAGCTACTTAGCATCTAGTGTGGACTAAATAGGCCTTCCTAAGAAGGATTTTTTTCCTCCACTGGAGCTCACATCTCCTAGGTGTTGTATATGCTTGACCATTGGGAAATACAAAGTGGTTTGGCATCTATTGGTTGTTGGAGTTTGCATTCCGACACCTTTTGTTCTTTGTTCTTAATTTGTTTGTATTTCTTTTGTTTATCAATTTCCACTAACAACCACTTGCAAGATCACTTGGAGCGCTTACCCACAAGCAGGGGAACCTAATACTAAGGCCTTATTGCATCCTACAATGCTTTTCCCCTCACCAAGTGGGAAGGATTCACCCTTGTGCAATATTTTTCCACAAAAATAAACTTTTATACAAGTTTGAAGGATTATCTGAGTCGTATTCTTGTAGATATTTTGGAAAGTTCCATCACATGGGGGAGATGTTGTTGTTGATGAGCTACAACCCCTTGCTTGGAAAAAGGTTATCTTAGCACCACGTATTGTGGCAATGGTGCGTTTTTTACTTAACAAGGGTATGCGCCAGCCTATTTCTTGGCCTTAATCATTTGTTGGCACTCTGGTATCAATGGGAAATGGTGTGTATAATGGCTATACTCGTTGCAGCATGTAGCACACGGGAAGTTGGTCCTAATATTTGAGTTATTTCCTTGTTTGGGGGGATTATTGGTCCTTGTATTATGGTTTTGATTTCCAATATTCTGGTTTTTCTAGGGAAGGGGATTTCCCCCTACCCTTGTTTATTCCCCTGATTTTGTGGATTAGGGGGATTAGCTACATTTAGTTTCTCAAATTGTTGAGTATGTTATGTGGGAGAGGGTTGAAATAGATTTACCCCAGCATGAGTCATGGGTTGCATACTAGGTGGACAGTGAAATGGAAAATATGGATTGTAAATGGGTGTGGGAAGATATGGGATAAGTGTTTCACATGATGTGGATGTAGGAGCTTGTATCACTATCGAAGGTGATGGTGGTGCATGTTGCGTATGGCTTGAATTGGGGAACATGGTATTGTATGTCCCATACGTCATTTGTCCAAATGGGGGATTTGGAGTGGTTTGAAGGGCCACAGACATTTGAGGTACTGGTGGATTTTGTTGTGACATGTTGTATGGCATAGAGCTATGTGGTTGGGGAGCATTCCCTTGATAGGAAACAACCCCTATAAGCCTATTGACAGAGTGTGTTGTGTTGGGAGGGGCTTGGTTCATAGAATGATGCGAAGGGGAATCTAGGATAATCGTAGACAAGTACCCTGACTTGGCATATATCAAATAGAAATGTTGGGCCTTGAGGGTGGCATATTCTTTCGTTTTGGGAATATTGGTTGTTGCAACCTAAGGTTATGTAGATTCATCACACCTCTAGATCTTCTGGAGAAAAGTAGTCAAAGGACATCAATCGACTAGGAGAGAAGTCAATTGGAGGCTTAACTGAGAAGTTGAATAAATGGTCCATTGAATGGTAGATGAGGTCATGGTTGGCTTGACTAGAACAACCAAATAAAATGGGATGTTACAGATTTTATGGAAACAGTTAGAACCAATGACCCCTATTTGCGGACCAGATCATCTTCACTTCAAGGGAGTTTGTTATATCTAGTGGTTATAAAAGAATGACACTATGGATTGTTTTGATAATTGCAAATATGATAAAATAATATCTAATAATGTGTTATGATGTTCTAATCAAAATGTGTTGTGCTTAAGTGATGTAACGATGTCTTTAGACATCACCTCTTTTCTTGGAATATAATTCCATTCTTTTATTTTTCTTTATGTTCAATGGTTCATATGAAGAGGTTCCATAACATGGTATCAGAGCTATTGGTTTTGACCTAGCCTATTGTCTATGAATAATGTTGAGACGTATCAAGGGTTGATTGACTCCGAGTTAAATATTAGTCGATTAATACCTTTTCTTGAACTTGGATCAGTTGTTTGATCAAAAGGATGACTTCCAAGATAGAACCTATTATTATAAATGGACACAATTATGCAATCTTGGTTCTAGATATGGAAACTTAGTTGAAGAGAAAAGGGCTATGGCAATATTCTAAGGTCGGTATTCCATATCTGATGGATGATCGAGCTATGTTTGTCATCGACAGAAAGAAGGATGAGTTTTTTGGGGTCATCACGACCTACATTTCAAGGGAGATTTGCTTTCATACAAGTGAGATCGACTTCCCTCATCTTGTCTAGAGTAAGTTGAAGTAACTATTCAACAATGTAAATGAAATTCAAGTAATGCAGATAGAGAAAGATTTGATCTCTCTAGAACCCATTTCCTTTGATAGGATTGAGGACTATTTAGCTAGCATCAAGAAGCTATTGTTGAAATTGGGTGAATTTATCAAGGATTTTTCGAAGAAGGAACGACATCTCATTGAATTGGTCCTGATAAATTTGAGGACATCTTATGATGTCTTCTACTCCTCCTTTCATGCCAATTGGATGTCACGCAAGAAATATGTTAAGGACTTCACCTTTGATATCTTCTACGATTTGTTAATTACAGACCAACAAAAGTTGCTTAAAGAAGGGAAGCTTGGTAGAAAACATCAGGCTCACTTGCTCAAAACCAATGTCAAGCAAAATTATAAAGAACATGGTCGAAGGATCATCGACCAAAATGTACCAACCTACCTACTAAAAGAAAGACCAGAGATTCAACATTGACAAAGAATAATATAAGGAAGAAAACCTATCTCTATTGTGGATAAGTGGGACTTCTTGAGAAAACGTGTTGGAAGAAAACTATGGACTTGGAGGAAAAAGTCAAGCATCTTGAAGATGGTGCATCAACTAGTAAGTAGGGTAATTTTTTAAGGGTGAAATTTCATCAATTGGCTATTTTCAAGACATTTGTTCAAAAAATAAATTCGTTATTTGGTCATTTTTAATCTCTAATATCGCCTATATTTACATAAATATGTTTTTTTATTATAATATTCACCAAAATTTACAAATTTCAATAGTAAATTGTATGTTTCATATTTAATATTTGTCTACCTATCTATATATATGATTTTTTTCAATCCAAAATAATCGCCTAGAATATTATACTTAGGTATACTATTAGAATCCTTAAAAACTACCCTATTGGTAAGTAAATCAACCAACCAAATAAAAACTTTACCTTTTACATTAGCAATTCCCTCACTCTGATATAATGTATAGTCAATTCTGGTTGTACTCATCATATGGATAAGGATGCTTCTATGTTCTCTTCCTTGAGTGGAGCACCGGAACAAAATATTTATGTAGCTGATGATTACACTCTCATAGTTGCTAGAAATGGTGATGTTGAATGTTGGCGTGGTTGAATATCCAATGTATATCATGTACCTAGCTTGTGTATAAATTTGTTATATATTTCTCAACTTACACAAACTAAGAAGATTGTTGAGTTTTTGTCAAATCACTTTATTGTAAATAATCTAAGGGTCGGGGGTAAATTATTGCTTTAGGATATTTAGATCCCAAAGATTGACTTTAGAGGTTTTGTGACTCTCCTAGATTAACTGGACTGACTGGGCTGACTACACTCATTACACAGGCTGGGGAAAGAAGTCAAATTTGGAATTAACAACTTGGACATTTGAACTTTCAAAGTTTAAAGATGATGGTAAAAAATAATATGGTTACTGGTCTCCAAAATACTATTCCACTTGATGGAGTTTGTAGAGGATATATGCTTGGAAAGCATCGTCAAGAACCCTTTGATTCTAGGAAATCATGGCGATTAAAAAACCGATTGGAACTTGTTCACAATGATATATATTGCATGAACAAACTCTCATTGGCAGGTGCAAAGTATATTTTGACCTTTATTGACGATTTGTCTATATTTGCTTGGGTATATTTTTTGAATAATAAGAGTCATGTCTTAGAAAGATTCAAGGGATTTAGGACATTGGCTGAAAAGAAATGCATCCAACCTATCAAAAGTTTGAGATCAGAAAATGGTGGAGAATATGTGAGTTGATTGTTTGAAGAATACCTTTTGTAAAATGGCATTTCTTGGCAAAGCTCTATCCCTCACACCCCTCAATAGAATGGAGTTGCAGAGAGGAAGAATAGGACTTTGGTACAAATGGATCGGTTCCTACTACAAATCAAATACCTTCCGATTAAATTTTGGGCAGAATTTGTTTACTATTTGAACTACCTCTTGAACCTTGTTCCGACTAGAGCCGCTGGCACATGACTCTAGTTGAGAAGTGGAATGGAATAAAACACTTTGTTGGAAACCTCAAAACCTTTGGATATGTTTCTTGGGTGCGCATTAGTGATAACTGAAAGAAGAAATTGGATGCAAAGAGTCATGCTTACATCATGATGGGCTATTCAGATTAATCAAAAACCTATCAACTATTTGACCCTATCAAACAACATATAATTTTGAGATAAATGTGATATTTGATGAGAATACTTCAGGTAGTAAAATTTTTAATTCCCACTCTAGTCTACTGCATAGTGATCCATTTGATATTCTTGAAGAATCTATATCAAATGTACCCTTCTTTGGATCCTTGGCTAGACCAACAAATTCTATTCCTATGTCGACTGGTATTTAGTCTATGTTGAATAAATATGTCAACACATTGACTTAATCAAGTGACAATCATCGAATTGAATCATCTCTAAATTTTCTACCTCGGTGGGATGCTAAAATAATTGAAGTTGGTGGACCAGACGCTAGAGATGCTAGTATTGCTTGACAGACTCATAGTCAAAAACAACATGGTAGTGTTGCACTGATGGCACGTGTTCTTGAAACTTGTGATCTTGACACTTATGTTGATGCTCAAGGAGTGCCTAAATAGAAAAATGTTATGGTTGTTGAAATAGATTCTTTGAAGAAGAATCGGACTTGGGAACTCGTTCCTAATCCGCTAGGAAAGAATGTTGTGAAGTATCAATGGGTCTACAAGACCATGTTTACTTCCAACAGTGATGTTGAGCATCACAAGGCTCTTTTGGTAGCCAAGGGATTCTCTCAACAAGAAGGAATTGGATTCAATAATACCTTTGCACATGTTGCAAAGATAAACGTTGTTTGATTGTTTCTTTACTTGTTGCTTGTTTTCTAAGGGAACTTCATTGAATGGATGTTAAAAGTGTTTTTCATCATGGAGAACTGTCTGAAAAAATATATATCGAACAACCTCCTAGTTTTTTGGAAGATTTTGGTCTTGTATATCGACTGAAGAAGTCATTGTATGGTTTGAGATAAGCACCTCGTGCTTGGTATGAGAAGATTGATCATTTCTTTATCAATATTGGCTTCAAATGTTGTGAATCTGATCACAATATTTATGTCTGACATGTTCATGGTGATACTTTTATTGTGGCATTGTATGTTGATGATTTAGTCATAACTGGTCTATTACATTTCTTTCTGGGCATTCAAAATTTTCAAATGGATGATGGTATCTTTCTTTCTCAACCAAAATATGCTTTGGATATTTTGAGACAATTCAATATGGATGACTATAAGTTTTGTGTTACACCTTATTAGTCGGGCATAAATTTGTTGAAAGAATATGACTCTCCTCGAGTAGATGCCACTCTATATCATCAATTGGTTGGTAGGTTTATTTAATCAACTCATAGTTGACCCAATCTCTCCTTTCTTTTTTGTGCGGTTTCTTGGATAATGTAGCATCCTTGAGAAAGCCACTAGAAAGCCACAAAGAAAATTGTTCGCTATATTAAAGGAACTTATCGGTATGGTATTCAAATATGCTAGTTGGGTTTACTGGTTTCAAGTAGGGAGGTGACATTGACAACCGAAAGTCCACTTATGGCTATGTGTTTTATTGAGTTCTAGAACATTGGTTTGGTCATGTAATAAATATAATGTAGTCTCTCTTTTGAATTCAAAAGTAGAATATATTGGCATTGTCAGTGCAAGCACAGAGGCAGTTTGGATTCATCAATTTTTAGATGAGCTTGATTTTTTTGTTCAAACCTCGATTGTTGTCCATTGTAACAGTCAAAGTATAATACAATTTGTTGATAATCATGTTGCTCACAACAAAATGAAGCATGTTGAACTTCATGTTCACTATTTGAGATAGTTGGTACAGGACAATGTTGTATCACTTGTTTATTGTAGGACAAATTATCATATTGTTGATATCTTTATGAAGCCTCTACCAGAAGCTAATTTTATGAAACTTTGGGCTATGCTTGGGCTTCAAGAAACTGCAATTATGTGGGGTGTTCAGAGAATGTAATTTCAACTGATGAATCTCCAAAGCATTGTGTCGATGGGGGGTGTTGAAACCTAAGGTTATGTAGGTTCATCAAACCTCTGGATCTTTTGTAGACATCCAGTCGAAGGAGATCAATCGATTAGCATAATAGTCTACTAGAGGATTGACTAAGAAATCAACTAAATAGTAGACTAAATGTTTGAATAGGTGGTGGTCGACTCGACTAGAACAACTGACTAAAGTATGGGATTTTCTCTTCATACAATGCAACCCATGGTTGTGTTGCATCCTCTTTGTAAAGAAAGAATTTATCGATGCCATCAATTTCTGAATTCTCTAATGTATAAATAATTCAAAATGTATTATATGAGATAAAAATATATATTTTCAACTTCAATGTCATGGGTGTTTCATTGAGTTAGTGAACATGCACCATAGCATGTTCGTTCATGATATATTAAGGAATACCCCTAATTTCACAAAATATTGAAAAATACCTCTCGAAATCCTTTTTTTGAACCCCCCTCCAAGTACATCATTTTAATTTTAAAAACCCCTATTTTTTACAAAATATCCGAGGTATCTTTTTTTTCGTGGCATTTTTAATACCCCTTCTTATTTTTAATACCAAATAATTTGTGAAAATCGCTAGGAGCTAACACTATTGGCTGCAAATTCATGATCAAATGCATAAATTGGATGCTTAAGATATGTAAGAAGCATTTGAATTTCATATCCTTCTCATTTTTTGTAGGTTGGTTTCACACAGAGATATGCCCAGAATTGCTTCATTGCAATCAATCTTTCTTTCTTTCTCTTTTCGAAATATGCTTTCATTAATCATAAAAAGCACATTACAAAAAAATAACACCACCACAAGACAAATATGTGGTAAACTATAAAACACCACTCCAAAACTTAACCTAAAACTAGCAAATTACAAGCTTAAAACTTAATATACCACCTTACATAATGCAAAAAACCATATAGAGGAGCGACATGATATTGGTAGCAATCTGGATAACTCTATGATTCTTTAAGGAACACATATCATATAATACTAGTAACTTCTACACAAATAAGCCCAAAAGAATAATATGATGATTTTAGTATATTGGAAGACATGGATCAAACATTAAAGAGCTTGAAGTTAGACATGAAACATAAATGTTGATGTATTTGTAACTTCGGAAGATATTCACTTGTATATTACATTTGTATTTGATTATATCCCCAACGGAGATGTATTATTCCTATGATTGGAAGTGTCGTCATTTGTATTTGCAAGTGTCGCAAGTTATATTGTAGGTGTCGTAACTTATATTTGATGGGTTATTAGACCACCTGTGTGGGGTCGGCCCTATATGAGTCATGTGGATGGGTTATTAGGATTCCTTAGGAAGTCGACCCTGTTAGGGTTAAAGGCAAGTTAAGTTGTTGTATAAATAAAGAGTGTGTCTCTCTCATTTGATTCATTCACTCACTCATCCAACTCACATAGTTGAGAGAGAGGAGTGCGCACAAGTGGAGGAGGAGTAGCTGCTGGAGACATCTATCTTTTGGGGATTGATCTTTGTGATCTTTGTATTGGGGCTTATTCTATCTCTGAGGAAGTTGCGGGGTTTTTCACCTTCTTGGTTTTCCCCGGGGAAATGCTTTGTGTCCATTGTCTCTTGTGATTGTTATGATGTGCTTGTTACTCTCTTAGTGATCCTAGATAATATTGAATGAAATTATCGAAAAATTAACATGGTATCAGAGCGGTACTAAGAAGAAGACACTATGCAGCTGCGGAAGCTAGGGATTTTTAATTTTTGGGTTTCTCTCCACAGTTCATCAAAGGTGGGAGGCTAGATTGACTCTTCTAGCAAGGGTGCATCTTTCCATCGAGACAAAATCAATTCTGAGCATTTTCAATTTTTGTCCTATCACTGCTGCGGGAAATTAGGGTTTCGGAGAAAGTTGGAATTTTTGGAATCTGAGACCACGGCTGGATGCTCCTCAGAAAAATCGAAGTTTAGAGACCAAGATCGAATTTTTTGGCTGGGCAAAACCCTAGTTCGGGATTTTGACCAGAAAACCAGAAACTGCAGATCCAGAAGTTTCAAAGTCAATTTTAAGGGGTCAAATTTTGCAGATTTCAAAATTGAAGTATACTAGCTTGATCATCTCAGCAAGGTGCATCTTTCCATCCATTCAGAAGTTTGAAATTGAAATTTTGAATTTTTAGGGTTTCTCTGACAAACCCTAATCTAGCTCCAAATCCAGTTTCAGCAAATCAAGTGGTAAGACCTAAATATTTTATTTCCATCTGAGTTTATCATTAAGATGTCTCACCACACCAAGCTTGAGGATAAGCTTGAGGGAGATGATAACTTCCGAGCATGGAAGTATATGATTGGGTTAATCCTAGAAGAGAATGAATTGGACACCTACATAAGTGAAGAGGTTCCAGTTCTAGAGGGAGATGAGGCTAAGGCCTTACACAAAAAGAACTTGGTCAAATCCAAGAGAATCATTGTTGATTCTATAAAAGACCATCTCATACCCCATGTGGCTTCCCTAAAGACACCTAAGGAGATGTTTGACTCCTTGACCAAGTTATTTGAAGGAAAGAATATAAATCGGAAGATGACACTGCGAAACCAATTGAAAGGGGTAAAGATCCAGAATGGAGAGACCATCCAGTCCTACTTTACTAAGGTCTCTCAAATCAAAAAATAACTTGAAGCTGTGGATGAAGTAGTGGAGAATGGAGAAATTGTGATGACCACATTGAGTGGCCTACCTAGGTCATGGGACTCCTTCATCCAAGGTATCTGTGCAAGAAAGAAATTGATCTCTTTCAGTAGACTGTGGGAGGAATGTTCACAAGAAGAAGCTAAAATTGTGGTCCAAGAAGAAAAGATGGGAAATGAATATCAATCTCTCGCAGCACACACCAAGAGAAGTAAGTTCAAGAGGGAGAAACCTCATCACAAGAAATCTTCTCACCACCATCAAAGAGAGAAGAAAGTTCTGAGATGCTTCACATGTAATGAGAAGGGACACTTTGCCTCAAAATGTCCCAAGAGAAGAAAAGACTTCAACAACAACAACAACAAGAGCAACAAGAAGAGATATCATGCTCATGCTGCTGAGGATGATGAACCTCCTAGGAAGAAGACTAAGGTAGAAAGTGAAGACTCTTCAAGTGACGAAGAGTATGTTCTAATCTATGCTCTCACAGGAACTGTTACACATGGGTGTAATGATTGGCTTATTGATAGTGGGGATTCCAAACATATGACGGGATTTAAAGAATCTCTTATGGACCTATCTGAACATAAGTCACCTCATAAGGTGAAACTTGGGGATGAATATCAATACCCTATAAAAGGAAGTGGTGAAGCCTCCTACAAGTTAGACTCTGGGAAGTCTTTAAAGATGAAAGATGTTCTATATGTACCTAGACTCAAGAAGAATCTTTTCTCCATATCATCTCTGGATGCAAAGGGGATGAGAGTTGAATTTTTGGATGGCCAAGTACTTATGTGACCAAAAGATAAGACCATAGATGATGCAGTAGTGATTAGAGAGAAAGAGGGAGGATTGTACAAATTGAAGGGACAACCTGAACATGCCATGGTACATGAATCCATGGAGCCAAGTGAACTTTGGCATAGAAGGCTTGCACATGTGCACTATAGAGCACTATCAATTGCAAGCAAAGAAGTAGAAGGTCTTCCTGAAATCCAGTCAAATCATGAAGGTGTTTGCAAAGGATGTGCAAAAGGAAAGAACACAAAGAAGACATTTCCAAGCAGTGAAAGCAAGGCAAAAGGAATCTTGGAGATTATCCACTCCGATGTATGTAGTCCGATGTCATCCAGTTCTCTGAGTGGGTATGTATATTATGTTTCTTTCATTGATGATTTCTCTAGGAAGACTTGGGTTTATTTCTTGAAGAATAAAGATGAAGTGTTTGATAAGTTCAAGGAATTCAAAGCCTTGATAGAAAACCAAACTGATAAGAAGATCAAGACCTTTAGATCCGACAATGGCGGAGAGTTCACTTCAGGAGACTTCAAGAAGTTATGCAGTGATTCACGAATTAAGAGGGAGTTGACCACTCGTTACAATCCACAACAAAATGGAGTTGCAAAAAGGAAGAATAGAACAATCATGGAAGCAGCACGGGCAATGCTTCATGACCAAGATCTACCCATGCACTTATGGGCAAAAGCATCAAGGACAACTGCATATGTACAAAACAGAACACTTCACAAGATACTTGACAACAAGACACCAGAAGGAGTTTTCTCTGGTAAGAAACCAGAAGTCAACCATCTCAGGATATTTGGTTGTCCAGTATACGCACACATTCTAAAAGAAAAGAGGACAAAGCTAGATCCTTCAGGAAAGAAGGGTATATTTTTGGGTTACAGTGAAAGCTCGAAGCCATACAGAATCTACTTTCCAGGTTTCAAGAAGATTGACATCAGCAGGGATGTGACTTTTGATGAAGACTCAGCATACATCAAATCGAGGAAGACACCTGTTGAAGACAATGAAAACCAAGAGTACCCAGGATACAAGACACCACCATGAATGAAGCAATTCCAGAAGAAGATCATGAAATAGAAGATCCACAAGAACCTGTAGATCCACCCCGTGAGAAGAACTCTCACAAGAGGAAAATAGCATGGGCTAGAGAGCTCATTCAAGATGAAGAAAGGTATGGTATTCCAGAAGAGGAACACATAAAAAGAAAAAGGACAAGGTCGCACACTAGCTATGTTTCCTTAATCTGTGACATAATGAACAAAGAACCTTCCAGTTATGAAGAAGCAGCAGAAAAGAAAGAATGGAAGGATTCCATGGTCGAGGAATACCAGTCGATCATGAAGAATGATGTTTGGGATGTGGTCCCAAGACCAGAAGGGAAGTCTATTGTGACATCCAAGTGGATCTACAAGATCAAGAATGCTGAAGATGGTAGCATAGAGAAATACAAGGCAAGGTTTGTGGCTCATGGCTTCTCCCAGTAACAAGGGATAGATTATGAAGAGACTTCTGCACCTGTAGCCATATACACTTCCATCATAATAGTACTTGCTATGGCTACAGTAATGAAGTGGAAGATACACCAGATGGATGTCAAGACAGCTTTCTTGAATGGTGTAGTCGAAGAGAAAGTGTATGTGGAGCAGCCACTCGGTTTTGAGACACATGACAGGGATTCATATGTGTGCAAGTTAAAGAAATCCTTGTATGGCTTGAAGCAAGCACCCAGGACATGGTACGGTAGGATATACAACTTCCTGTCCAGTTTGGGCTTTACCAAGAGTAAAGCAGATTCCAACCTTTACTACAAGGTTGAGGAGGGCAATCCAGTGATACTCTTATTGTATGTGGATGACCTGTTTGTGATAGGTGAGGATAGGTTGATTGCCAACATGAAGAGGAAGCTTGCTTCTGAGTTCGAGATGAAGGACTTGGGTATGATGCATTACTTTCTAGGTATGGAGGTGTGGTAGAGTGTAGTTGGAATCTTCCATGGACAAGGGAAGTATGCAGTAGAGATCCTGAAGCGGTTTGGGACGATGGACTGCAAGGCCATGGCCATACCTATGGCATCGAACTTGAAGCTATTGAGTGATGCTTCATCAGATTCGTTTGATTCCATGATGTGTCGTCAGATGATTGGGTCCTTGATGTACCTGATGAACACGAGACCAGATATTTGCTTTGCAGTGAACACCTTGAGCCAGTTCCTGACGGATCCTAGACATGTTCACTTGATTGTTGTAAAGCATATTCTGAGGTACCTGAAGGGTACGGTTGATTATAAGCTCAAGTATGATGCGAATCAAAAGTTTAACCTGGAGGGTTATGTTGATTCAGATTGGGCAGGCAGTGCTACAGATAGGAAGAGCACTTCGGGGTGTTGCTTCAGTATGGGATCGAGTGTGATCTCTTGGTTTAGCAAGAAGCAATCCTGCGTAGCACTGAGTATAGACGAAGCAGAGTATGTCGCAGCTTGTTCGGCTAGTTGTGAGGCAGTATGGATAAGGAAGCTACTGTCTGATTTATTTGATCTCCAGTTGGATGCTACTTGTATCTATTGTGACAACCAGAGTTGTGTGAAGTTGTCAGAGAACCCGGTGTTCCATGACAAGTCGAAGCACATAGAGATCAAATATCACTATATCAAGGATATGGTGCAGAGAGGAGCAGTGAAGCTCCTGTATGTTGCGACATATGAGCATATTGCAGATGTGTTGACCAAACCACTAGCCAGAGTGAAGTTCGAGTACTTCAGAGAGAGGCATGGTGTTCTTCAGATAGAAGATACTTCGAGGAGGAAGTGATGGGACACATTTTCAGGAGCCATTCCAAGCATGGTGGTAGGAGGATCATTCCCATGGCTGTGGATGTAAGTGTTGTGTGATGAGCATCAGGATGATGCTCTGGATGATGCTATGTATGATGATGATCAGGATGATCACGTGTGATGAGCATCAGGATGATGCTCCAGATGATATGCATCAGGATGATTCTATGATGATGATCAGGATGATCATGTGATGATGATATGCATCAAGACGATGCTATGATGATGATCAAGATGATCATGTGATGATGATGTGCATCAGGATGATGCACTGTATGATGATCAGTATGATCATGAGCATCAAGATGATGCTTCGTACGAGGATGATTAGGTTGATCATGAGTATCAGGGTGATACTTCGAGGTCGTGGATATGTGGCAGGTTGTGCAGTAGCATGTAATAGCTCCCTGGGACATCCGATAGGTTGAGCAATAAGCTCGTAATCAGTCCTGGGATGCTCTTTTGAGGTTTTGCGAGGGACGCATGTAATCAGTCCTGGAGATCCGATAGGTTGTGCTAGGCACATAAAAGTCATGGGATGCTCTTTAGAGAGCTCGTCGGTCGTGCTAAGCACATAAATGTTCTTGGGATGCTCTTTTAAGGTTTTTCCTGTTCACATGTAATCAGTCCTGGAGATCCGATAGGTTGTGCTAGGCACGTAAAATTCACATAAACGTTCCTAGGATGATCTTTAGAGATCTTGTCGGTCGTGGTAGGCACATAAACGTTCCCGGGATGCTCTTTAAAGGTTTTGTGAAGGCTGCATGTAATCAGTCCTAGGAGATCTTTCTGGTCGTGCTAAGGCACATAAAGGGTCCTAGGATGCTCTTGTCAGGTTTTGCAGAGGCACATAATCAGTCTTGAGATTCCACCTCTATCAAGCCGCTCGCAGAGATGATGAAGACCTACAGGAGGCTAGGCCTACATCCATCATGAAAAAGGGTTGGCTCTGTAGAACTTCCTATGACGAGAAGAATTGAGAGATAGCCCCAATGATTGAGATTACGAGTACAACAACAATGACGATGATGCTCCGTGATCCAGTGACGATGATCCAGCTCCAGAATTGAAGACTTGTGCTTATATTTATTGATGACCTGTATCAAGAAACTACCTTCCTAGTTAAGAGGGAGTGTTGATGTATTTGTAACTTCGAAAGATATTCACTTGTATATTACATTTGTATTTTATTATATCCCCAACGGAGATGTATTATTCCTCCAATTGGAAGTGTCGTCATTTGTATTTGAAAGTGTCGCAAGTTACATTGTAGGTGTCATAACTTATATTTGATGGGTTATTAGACCACCTGTGTGGGGTAGGCCCTGTATGAGTCATGTGGATGGGTTATTAGGCTTCCTTAGGAAGTCGACCCTATTAGGGTTAAAGGCAAATTAAGTTGTTGTATAAATAGAGAGTGTGTCTCTCTCATTTGATTCATTCACTCACTCATCCAACTCACATAGTTGAGAGAGAGGAGTGTGCACAAGTGGAGGAGGAGTAGCTGCTGGAGACATCTTTCTTTTGGGGATTGATCTTTGTGATCTTTGTATTGGGGCTTATTCTATCTCTGAGGAAGTTGCAGGGTTTTTCACCTTCTTGGTTTTCCCCGGTGAAATGCTTTGTGTCCATTGTCTCTTGTGATTGTTATGATGTGCTTGTTATTCTCTTAGTGATCCTAGATAATATTGAATGAAATTAAAAAAAAATTAACAATAAAAGGCATAATGAAGGTATGCCAGTCATGATTTTTTACCCCACCAAATTCACCTTTCTTTGTTGATATATTATTTATGTTTGAAGGAAATCGTGTGGGAAATTCAATTTTCGGAATGACCTCTTTTACAACATTGCTTTCCTTCTCTATAAATAACCATGGAAGACTATTTTGGTGTCCATTGTTATTTGAATGAATCCCATTTTGTATTGCACGGTTGGATTCCTGGATGTTGTTCGAATGTGTGATGTTATTATTACATGTGCAATGATGTCTAGTGTGATGTTATAAGATATTGTGATGTCTTATCTATCAAAGGAAGGCATAATGGTCTCTATCTTATGTAAAAAGAGTGACCCTGCATGCATCATGGAGTAATATTCTCCTATTACCATTCATCATATAAGTAGGTGGAAAATCATTTATCCCGCATGTATTATGGGATGTAATTCTTCCATGCCTCTAGCTATATAATAGAGGTGAAGGAAACCCTTTTGGAAATGTTGAGAATTATATGATTATGTTATTATAAAGATGTGATGAGCATATGCAAGTGGATTTCAAGTGTAATATTGGATATTTATGAAGAATAAGAAGACAATAAAATCATGTGGATGTTTCCCCATTTGGGGTTTTACCACGTATATTCGATGTATTGTTTTTTCTCTTGTCTATTACTTACTATTTTCATTATACGGTGCTTGTATGGATAGAATGCTAGACTAGTAGATTCTTTATAGTGATTTACTTGTTAGTAAATGTACTGATGTATGTTTATTGCATATTTCTCAATATTCTAACATGGTATCAAAGCCGATTACTATGCTCTACCTTATTCGGTAATTTTTGAAAAAACGATTGCAAGCACCGGTTTCTTCAAAAACGTTTGGGCCCTCCTTCTCTAGTATATTTGTCATCATATTTATCAAACCCTTGTGTTTTTTTCTTCAGATCTGGGAATTTGCTGCATGTTTGAGAATTTTATTTTCAAACCCTAATCCTCATCATTTATTTTTCATAATTTTTCATAATGTTTTCAAGTTTTTATTGATTTTTTCTATGGATTTGAGTTCAGATCCATTGTATACCAACCTGGTATCAAGGATCTATCTTTCTTGCATTCAATTGGGTTGTTGTTGTCTCTGGTTTTTTTCTCATCATAGGTTTCCATACATGACTGCAATTGCTTTTGCAACTTTGAGTTCTAGGTAGTCTAGGTCCCCCACATACCTTTTGGTCACAAGAAGTGCATACACATGAAAATTTTCGATAGAGTAAGTACGTGGGACCTATTTTTTGGAAATAATTCTTCCAAAACTAGTTTTTGTTCATTATTTTTGTTGTAGGTTCAGTTGGGTTTGGTCATTGGTGAGAAATTTCCAATTTTATTCACTATTTCTTCTAGATCTTAGCTTTTGTCCTGTTGCATTAAGGTTTAGTTTCTTGACTTACCATTATGAGTTCTAAAGTAGGTTATGTTCCTGAATTAGTTGGTACTAACTATCTCTCTTGGAAGAGAAAGATGATTGACATTCTTAAGAGTAAGAATCTATGGCACTTAGTTAAGGATGAATAATTGAAACCTATCGATGTTAAAGACCTAGCTATATGGGTGTTGTTATCACATTTATAATAACTGGGGCTACCGTGTCTTTAGACCAGATTCCAGTACTTTTCAGAGCCAATTCTTTACTATGAGATTCTTGAGATAAGCAGTTAATGAGCAGTTATTCTATGATCATTCATGTTTTCAGCAGCCCCAGAGCAAACATTACAGCCTTATGCCATGACTAAGCCTCATGACCTCATATTTGATGACTGGGGTGGCCATTTCCTTCCATACAGAGAAGTATGATAGTGCCTAGAGTTATGCAGCAGTAGTGTTCCAGTGACAGTTGATGGTTCAAATGATAGATGCAGGCATATGACCTAGCAGGTATATGGTTATGCATTGGATACCTATATTGTGCTCTTTTACTTATCTTAGTTGCTTGACTAGGTATTTAGTGGTCATGATCTGGTGATATATATATATATGTGTGTGTGTGTGTGTGTGTGTATGTATGTATGTATGTATGTATGTATGTATGTATGTATATGTATATTATATATATATATATATATATATATATATATATATGGTTATTGGTTGATTGTTTAGAATTAAAGTGGTCTAATTACTTGGAATCAGAATTTATGGTGTATACTCGTTGGTCTTACCCTCTTATGTTGGACTTGGTCATTCCCAACATTTATGGCTTGCTAGTTATGGCATCACCTATCACCTTTCTCCATCCATCCATTCTCTTCCATATTTGGTTTTATCCTGACTTACACTTCATCCTGTGATATGGAGGAATTCCCCACTTATGCCTTTATGTTGGATAGACTCCATGTTGTTTTGTGTCTCGACTCTGAGTTGTGCAACATAACTTACCAAAGCCTTCATCCTTTTGGGCCAGGATAACTCGTTGGTGTTGGTTCCTGAGCTTTGTGGAGTTGGATTTGAAGCCTTGACCTCATTGGTCAGTTAGCCCTGATGTTTGGTCCTGATTGTGGATGATCCCCCTAGTTACCTAAGTTGTGTCAGCTAGACTTGAAGAAAATTGTACTGTCATCATTACATGTATATGTGACTCATTGTTATATCTTATATGCAATCCCATGGTTATAAATTAAAACTGTGCTTTTAAGCACAATGAAAGAGGGATATGAAATGAAATGAAAAGTACCCTGGATAAAAGCCGCAATTAGTTGTGCTTCTAAGCACATGCAAAATCCAAAGGGTCATAAAGGCCTAAAAAGCAGTGGTTAAATGTATGCAAAATATAAAGATTGTTGGTTGTGATTGACATGTAATGATTAATTCTTCACGGAGCCTATAGGTTGGGATGTGAGATGGAGTAAGGGACAGCTAATTCTAAGTGTCCCCTAAAACCTCAAGTTACGGTTAACTGTGCACCTAGTCACAGTGGTTCTAGAAAAGATCCTCATGGAGCTTGATTCAAGCTTGAATGTGAGTTGTAGACATTTTCTAAAGTTGAATAGGAACTCCCCAAATCAACTTATTCCATTTGTGAGACACCGCTATTCCTTGTGTGTTTCCACTCCAACATATGCTTAGGTGGTTTTCCTTTTCCCTTTATCCAAAATGTCATAGTGTTGAAATTGTCAAGTCATTCCCTTGGCCTAGCCTTGTTTTTTCCACCTTCACCCATTTCTAGCAAAATGGTCACGTCCATGAAATGGGTATACACTTGAGGGTCTTTCTCTTAGTAATTGATTGTTTTAATATGGATTTATATTTGATGTATTGATTGCTTAATTGCCAGTAAATGGCACTTTATATTTTATTTTTGCTATTGAAATAATTAAAAGAGCATGTCTTATCCATTTTCACTTGCAGCATCAGTCAGTTTGAGCCTAGGTCATTATTTTGATCAGTTTTGACTTGGTCAACCCAGTTTGACCAAGTTAACCGCAGGATCCGGGATGAGTTGGACCGATGATGTTCGATATTGATTATTTGTGGTCCTATGGTTCCCATTTCATGGTTCCATGCATCAGACATAGGTTTCATGTAATAGTTTGATGTATTTTTATTATTATTATTTACATACCATTATTTTTATTGTCCGGGCATGGTTGAGCTTACAGATGTTTATCGAGGTGGTCACATGATGTATGAGTACTCATCTTTACTACATGTGGGCCTTCTGAGTCCATTGGTACACTCAGATATCAGTTTCAGGCACTTTCAGATGAGTTTATGGTCATATTATCACTTTATTGCATATTTGCCATATAAAATTGCCCGTCAACACATTTTGAGATCTTTTTGGTTCTCCTAGGGTGCTACAAAGGGAGTATGGGGTTCAGCTACTCGTTATTACCATATTACCATGCTCCCATACATTTTGGTGTAGCCATATTTGTGCCTGGGGCACCAGGAAGAGAGATACGTTCATTTTATTATTTTACAGGTGATATTCCAGGGATAAAAATGGAAGAAATGGCCATTGGGGAAATCGATTTGGGAAATTGAGGCAAGGAATCGGCATGAGGTTTGTTCAAAGGATTTTTGTGATGCATCCCACACCTTCCAGCACAGCTTTCAACATTAAGTGGGGTCCACTTACACTTTGGGATATTAATTTGGGCATTTTTATTATGTCATTGAGGGGCCACGATTTGGTCATATGGTCACAATATGATATTATCTTGAGTTATTATATGTTATTGTGCCACGGGGTCATGCTAGAGAAGGACATGTTACACCTCCTAGCCCCACCATGTGCTTATGTCATGTGTCTTAGTCACTAGTTATGTGGTGCGTCCCCCTTGGACGTATTAGTGAGTGTGCCCCCCTATTTTTGAGTTGATCCATGTTTTGCATTTCTGGATCATCTTAGTTGTTGATTATTATTGTTATATATTTTGATCTCGACCACTGATTTAAAAAGGTGGTTAGGGTTTTGGTCTCTCTCATTCCTATTTAAGGAAGAGACCCCCCTCATTGTAAAGGGACTTTTGGCTCTTGGCTATTGGAATAAAAATTGATTATTGTGAGAAAGTCTTGGATCTTGGTTTGGATGTATGGCTATGGTGATTGAAACTAATTTTCCATTGCACTGAAGATCTTGGTGAATATCTTGCACATTTTCTATCCATATTTTTACTTGTAGGTGAAGAGGACAATTTGGTAGAGGGGCGCACTGGCTAGGGAGACTCACCTTGTCTCTCTCTCTCAAATCCGGTTTATTCAGGGAGTAGTTTTGTCTTTGTACCAGTTATTCTCTACATATTATTCTTTATTTGCATTTACCCTCATTCTTGTTTACTGATTGGGTTAATATCGTTGGTTTTGCAGGAAGAGAAGGGCACACTTGTGGACTTGGGAAAATCGTGGGAGCAAGAGAACAAGTCAAATATTCATTTGATATTTGTGGGAGTAGTTTTCCTCATGCTAACATCCATTCTCATCATCCAAGTACGCTCATAAGGTGAGTATTTTATTTTTCTAACTTACCCATTTGTCATTTATATTTCAAAACCCGAAGCTAAAACTTCTAAAAATTATCTAGGTTTAACTACTTAGAATTTCGGCGAACCATTTCTGGGTTTTTACCTCTAGGCCTGTCCCCATGTGGGTTCTCAAGGGAGCCACCCTATGAGGACTCCATATACCCTTTCTCCTAGGCATTGATCCTTTAACCCTTGTGCCCTCCTTGGTTTGCTTATCTTTTGGGTTGTTAAAACCTTGTTTTTCGAGCTTGTGTTCTTTGATACTGTCAGATCTACCTTCAAGTTGTGCTAGAAATCCTTAACTCTTCCAGATCTACTACTTGGGACCATTTTCCCATTTTTTTAATTCATGTTTCCCAAGGAAGTTATATTTTATCATTTACCCTAGCACTTAAATCCTGGATCCATTCCTAATCTTCAAGTCATTGTGTCTAATACATCTAAGGTTGAATCTCATCTATCTTAAGCCTCCAAAGTGACCTTATTCCTTAGATATAGGATTCGTCACCCCTCACATTACGTACCCTATTGAATAGCTTGATCTGGTGATTGGGTTAGATCTCTTTTGACGGGAGTAGAGCAAGGTCTCCCCCTTTACTATCTGGGGCTTGGATAGCAAGAAACGAAGAGTGACTTGATTGGCATGAAAACCAATCCATCGTGGGGATCGAGGCCCTCTTAGGTCACCTCTTTAGTTTCCTAGATCCTCTACCGTCCAAAATAGGATCATAGTTAAGGAGCAACTACAAGTTGTGTGATAACATTTTTGGCTCTGTTTTCATGGAGGTAGAGGCTTACCTTCGGTATCTGCAAGTGTCTGTGCATTATTCCATATCTTATCGCATTCGGTATTTTACATTGGTGATTACATTTATCCATTGCATAATTAACTTAATCACCATTTTAATTCACTCATCTCACCTCTCCTACAACATTTACCTTTTTGATGAATTATTGTTGTGGTTCACCTGGCGACTCCACCCTGTGACTCTACTGAGGAACGAATCCAACAAATAAATCTAAATTCCTTAATCATGTCTTATCCTGAAGATGTAGAGTCCGAAACTAATATGACTATTAGTTTGATGACTCAAATGATAATGTTAATGCAAAACCTTTATGGCCTAGTGTTAGATCAACAAGAAGAAAACAGGAGACGTGATGAATACCTTCATGAATTGTCTGAAAAATGGTTATACCAATGATTATCCT
The DNA here is from genome assembly GCA_027924585.1 of Larix kaempferi. NCBI lineage: Eukaryota > Viridiplantae > Streptophyta > Pinopsida > Pinales > Pinaceae > Larix > Larix kaempferi. The sequence continues at coordinate 2,970,249 of BSBM01000573.1, forward strand.
CAACCTAAACTTATTAAAAGGCCTTCGGATAACCAAGTAATAACAAGATCCCAATCAAAAGGAATTCCAAAGACTCAAGTTCCTACCAAACCTCCTGTAAAGGAAAATTCCCCTGTTCAAAGGAGAACTATGTGCAAACCATCTGATGGAATCCCAACCCAGACTTGAAGTCTTCCTCCCAAGGATATTTTAAATAATAATGATCGTACTCAAAAGACAATGCCTCAAACTATGAAGGAAATAATTAAACTTGATCCCATTAAGGCTCAAACTAAGGAAGTGGTACAAATAAAACAAGTAAAATTTCCAAGCATATAACCTTCTCACATAGTGCCTCAAGCTCAAGAAAATATGAATACAAACATCTTGGGAAAACTGTCAGGATCATCAATTATGGTTTCTTTGAAAGAGCTAGTAGCTATTCCTTTTGTTAAGGCACAAATTATGTTTTTTTTTAGGATTGAAAACAAGTGCTAAGGACATGGAGAAACCCTGTAATTTGAAGGTTGATCTGAATGGTTTCTTCTGCAAACCTAACATACATGTGCCCCTTGATGAACTTCTGAATATTCCTTCACTATTTAACCAAGCTACATAGTTCTTAGGGATTAATCCCAAGACTAAAACTCCAAAGCAATTGACTATAGAAGAAGACCCTTCCGTCATGATTCAAAGTGTAACTGACAATGGTAGTGGTCATCTACCATTCTATGTGGATTTGGAAATAAATTACCAGTTAATTCTGCACAATTGCATGTTAGGTTTAGGAGTAGAAGTGAATATTATTCCACTCAAATTAATGGAACAACTAGAGCTAAATCCATCGCGGAAATTTAAAAATGTGTGGCATGGAATCTCGACCTGTGACATCTAAGGGAGTAATTGAGAATCTGAAAATGAAACTAGCCCAGAGATTGAAATAAATATGAATGTGCTCATTCTGGATATACCTGGTGCTTGGGGAATGTTGTTATCAAGATAATGGGTTGATAAACTAGGAGGAAGTATTCAGATGGATCTTTCGTATGCAACCATCCCAATTGGGGGGAATGCTTATGTTAAGATCATAAATGAGAAACCTATGTCTGAACATGTTGAAACCCCGGACTATATTTTTGAGCAAGCTATGCATCCTACATATGAGGCTGGAAATTATATGGTATTGACAAATTATTGGGAAGAAATTAGACAATATCCTTTTCCTCCCAGTCAAATCTGGAAAATGCATTTTGATGGGGCTAAATATCGGCATGGTGCAGGAGTTGGTGTTGTTCTGACTTCACCCTTGGGTGAAGAAAAAACATACTATTTCTTCCTTGAGTTTGAATGCACTAACATGGTTGAGTATGAAGCATTACTTCTAGGATTATAAATTGCCAGAGATCAAAAAATTAAATGTTTAATCATTATAGGGGATTCAGATCTAATTGTCTCACAAGTTAAAAATCAATTTGCAGCTAAAAACAATCGACTTCGAGACTATAGGAATGTTGTATGGGACGCTATTGAGATGTTTGATGCATTTTCGATCAAAGTTGTTCCTAGAGAAGAAAACGGTCTGGCTGATGCATTGTCAGTAACAACATGTACTTTTGAAGTCCCAGTCATCTCAAGAAAAGAGATTGCAAAGTTGAAGTCTTGTTCAGACCTTATGTTCCCGATAATCAATACCATTGGCAAATTTTTGAAGATGATGTTCAAATTGTCTCATTCTTGCATTGTATAGACAATTTCCAAAATTGCACGGTTGATCTAGATGATAGAATAAAGGATTTATTTGTGCAATATGTTGACATCATGCAATTATCCATCCCTTTAGAAAAGAACTTCAATAGACATGATGAGTATAAAGGAAGAAGCTATGAGCTCATAGATGAGGTAATAGAAATAAGCATAGGATCTTCGGTCACTCCTAAAATGATTAATATTGGAAAGAACGCCTCCCCAAAGGAGAGAAAAGCCATTGAAAATCTAATTCGAGAGTATAAGGATGTTTTTGCTTGGACGTATGATGATCTCAAAACCTATAATCCCACTATCATTGAACATACAATTCCTCTGAATGAGAGGGCAAAGCCTTATCGACAAAAATTGTGAAATAGAAATCCTAAGTTATCCCCCTTGGTCAAAAAGGAACTCGAAAAGATGTTAGCAGTCAGGATCATACGACCTGTCCGACATACTACTTGGGTTTCCAATCCGGTAATTGTGAGAAAGAAAAATGGAGAAATAAGGATATGCATAGATTTCAAAAATCTGAGTCAAGCATCTTTGAAAGACAATTATCCTTTGCCCAATATGGAAAATATGTTGCAAAGTGTTACAGGAACGGGAATGTTATCAATGTTGGATGGTTTTTTGGGTTATAATCAAGTGCATGTTAGATAGGAGGATAGAGAAAAAACAACTTTCACAACTCCTTGGGGAACTTACGAGTATATAAGAATGCCTTTTGGATTGTTGAATGTTGGTTCAACTTTTCAACGAGCCATGGATCAAGATTTCAGTGACCTTATCGGAAAAATTATTGTTATATATCAAGACGACTTAATGGTGTTCTCCAAAGAACAAGGTGATCATGTAAAACATTTGAGGAAAATTTGTTATCGGTGTAGGAAATTTGGTATATCTTTAAACCCGAAGAAAATCCACATTTGGCATAGATGAAGGAAAACCTTTTGGACACGTTGTATCTAAAGATGGAATTCAAATTGACCCTGAACGTGTCCAGGGTATTAATGCTATCCCCCCACCTCATAGTGTTGGTTCCCTTCAGTCTTTCTTTGGTAAAATAAACTTTGTCTGGAGATTTATTCCAAACCTAGCAAATATAGCTAAGCCTCTAAATGCTCTTTTGAAGAAGGATGTGAAATTTTTTTGGGATAAAGCTTGTGAGTCATCTTTCGCAAAATTAAAGAAATCCATCTCAACTGCACTCGTATTAGCATGCCTTGATTATAACAAAGAGTTTTTTATTTTTTCTTATGCATCCGAGGATACCATTGGTGGTGTACTGTTGCAAAAGAATGATGAAAATCATGAGCAACCCATAGCTTTCATGATTAAAAATTTGAGAGATGTTGAATTAAAGTACACCACCACTGAAAAACAAGCTTACGCCTTAGTCAAAGCCCTAAAACACTTTAGAACTTATATTGGATACTCTAAGCCTCAAAGCATGCATACCATATCAAGCAGTAAAGGATGTATTGTCACAAACTGATGGTATAGGTGTTCGAGGAAACTGGATTTAACGTATTCAAGAATATGACTTGGAGATCAAACCAATTAAAATTGTAAAAGGGAAAGGTCTCGCTTAGTTACTAACTGAAAAAGGTAGTGATAGTGCAGTGAATCTCGTTAATGAACGAAAGCCTTGTATTTTACACATTGACGAGGAACATGAATAGTATAGGGACATTATCTATTTCTTGAAAAATCTAACTTGTCCTAAATACCTTGTCGACCACCAAAGGAGGGATTTAAGGTTGAAGGCTGAAAAGTATGTTTTAACTCAAGATGGTCTTGGTTGGAGGAACCCGGATGGGATTATATTAAAATGTGTAAATCCTGAAGAATAAAAAAACATCATAAAGGAAATGCATTCAGGGTTGTGTGGTGGACATAATGCTCCAAGAACAACCGTTGCAAAGATCATGAGAGCTGGTTATTATTGGCCTACATTATTTAAATTTGTGCATATTTATGTTAGGTCATGCCAAGAAGGTCAATTCTTTGTCGGGAAACCACGATTACCTACTTTTCATTTGTCCCCAGTTATAGTTGAGGCTCCTTTTCAGCAATGGGGTATGGATTTTGTTGGGCCATTTGATGAGAATTCGAGTAACGGATATAAATATATTCTGACTTGCACTGATTACTTCACACGTTGGGTCGAAGCCATACCAACCAAGAAGGCCATGGCCGAAGTAGTTATACAAATTTTAGAGGAAAATATTGTCTCCCGGTATGGTTTGCCTTTGAAAATAACTACTGATAATGCCAAGGCTTTTAGAAAAATAGAGATGTCAACGTTCTGCATGAACCATGGAATCATATTATCCAATTCTTCAAACTATTATCCTCAAGGAAATAGTCTAGCATAATCTAGCAACAAAAATCTAATAAGGTTCCCGAAAAGAATGGTTGGTGAAAATAGGAGAAGTTGGGATAACAAGCTAAAATACGTATTGTGGGCTGGCAGAACGACAATTAAGAGAATTACCGAAAAATCTCCTTTCGAGTTAGTGTATGGGAAAGATTGTGGGATTCCAATAAACATGCAAATTCCAATATATGAGTTATTGCAGCAATGCACCATAGATAAAGAAGCAATACAAGCTAAGATTGATAAGTTAGTGGAGCTTGATGAGAAAAGAAGGGATGCTTTTGACAAAATGGTCATTGAACAAGAAAGAGTCAAAGGAACCTTTGATCAAAGCACTCGTAATGAAACTTTCATTGTTGGGGATGTAGTATTGTTATGGGATAAATTTAAGGAAAAGTCGGGAAATCATGCTAAGTTGGAAAGATTATGGATGGGTCCTTACATAATAACCAAGATAGCTGGGAAAGGATCGTTTGTCTTGGAAACATTGGATGGTGAGGTAGTTGAGTTTCATGTAAATGGGAGGTTGTTAAAACATTACTTCCCTCCCATTAATCTTAAATGACTTGACTTATTGCTGAACTTCCCTCTTTCCTGGTAGATTAGGGTAGGTAGGAACTGAATAAGCTCACTTGAGCAGTAGTTTAGTTTTTTTGGCCATTGAGTCTGGCACCTTTTTCTTAAACTTCTCCTTTGATTCTGATAGTTAGCCTTGAGTGTCATTTCATTCATCTATTCCTGCAAAATAATAAAACTTTTAAATTCAGTTAGTAGATTAACTTCTTTACTTTTAGCATTTTATTTTTCAGCACTGTTATTTTATTATTTTGTACATATGAATGCTACTGACGACCGGTCTATGAGTTAGGTATAGCTCTTTGCATTTTGCAAACGATAGGTACACATTTTGAAGATGATGCAGAGCTAGAGTGCATGTTCAATGATACAAGTAGCAGAGTGATGAGGACCAGATATTCTGAGGTTCTCAAGAGCTCTATTCAGCAGAACACTTGTCCCAGCTGGAGCCAGATGTTATCACATTTATAGTAGTCGGAGCTACCATGTCTTCAGACCAAATTCCAATTATTTTCAGAGCCAGTTCTTTACTATGAGATGTGTGAGATCGGTAGTTGATGAGCAATTATTCTATGGTCACTCATGTTTTCAGCAACCCCAGAGCAAACATTACATCCTTATGCCATGACTGAGCCTCATGACCTCAGATGTGATGATTGAGGTGGCCATTTCCTTCCATACAGAGTAGTATGATAGTGCCTAGAGTTATGTAGCAGTAGTGTTCCAGTGACAGTTGATGGTTCAAATGATAGATGCAGGTATATGGTTGTGCATTGGATACCTATATTGTGCTCTTTTACTTATCTTACTGGCTTGACTAGGTATTTAGAGGTCATGATCTAGCGATACATATATATGTATATGGTTATTGGTTGATTGTTTAGAATTAGAGTGGTCTAATTACTTGGAATCAGAATTTCTGGTGTATACTCGTTGGTATTACCCTCTTAAGTAGTATGGACTTGGTCATTCCCACCATTTATGGCTTTCTAGTTATGGCATCACCTATCACCTTTCCCCATCCATTCGTTCTCTTATGTATTTGGTTTTATCCTTACTTACACTTCAGCTTGTGATATGGAGGACTTCCCCACTTATGCCTCTATGTTGAATAGACTCCCTGTTGTTTTGTGTCTCGGCTCTGAGTTGTGCAATAGAACTTACCAAAACCTTGATCCTAATAGGCCAGGAGAACCCGCTAGTGTTGGTTCCTGAGCTTAGGTGAGTTGGATTTGAAGCCTTGACCTCTCTGGTTGGTTTCCCCCGATGTTTGGTCCTGATTGTGGATGATCCCCCTAGTTTCCTTAGTCATGTCAGCTAGAATTGAAGCAAATTGTACTACCATCATTACATGCATATGTGACTCATTGTTATATCTTATATGCAAACCCATGGCTATAAATTAAAATTGTTCTTTTAAGCACATTGAAAGGGGGCAATGAAATGAAATGCAAAGTACCCTAGATAAAAGCTGCAATTAGTTGTGCTTCTAAGCACATGCAAAATCCAAAGGGTCATAAAGGCCTAAAAAGCAGTGGTTAAATGTATGCTAAATCTAAAGATTGTTGGTCATGATTGAAATGTAATGATTAATTACTCACGAAGCCTACAAGTTGGGATGTGAGATGGAGTAAGGGACAACTAATTCTAAGTGTCCCCTAGAACCTCAAGTTACGCCTAATTGTGCACCTAGTCACGGTGGTTCTAGAAAATATCCTCACGGAGCTTAATTCAAGCTTGAATGTGAGTTGTAGACATTTTCTAAAGTTGAATAGGCACTCCTCAAATCAACTTATTCCATTTGTGAGACACTGTCATTCCTTGTGTGTTTTCTATCCAACATATGCTTAGGTGGTTTTCCTTTTCTCTTTATCCAAAATGTCATAGTGTTGAAACTGTCAAGTCATTCCCTTGTCCTAGCCTTGTTTTTTCCACCTTCACCCATTTCTAGCAAAATGGTCACGTCCATGAAATGAGTATACACTTGAGGGTATTTCTCTTAGTAATTGATTGTTTTAATCTGGACTTATATTTGATGTATTGATTGCTTAATCGCCAATAAATGCCACTTTATATTTTATTCTTGCTATTGAAATAATTAAAAGAGCATATCTTATCCATTTTCACTTGTAGCATCAGAAAGTTTGACCCTGGGACATTATTTTGATCAGTTTTGACCTGGTCAACCCAGTTTGACCAAGTCAACCGCAGGATCCAGGATGAGTTGGACCGATGATGTTCAAGATTGATTATCTGTGGTCCTATGGTTCCCATTTGATGGTTCCATGCATCAGACACAGGTTTCATGTGATGGTTTGATGGATTATTATTATTATTATTATTTACATACCATTATTTTTATTGTTCGGGCATGGTTGAGCTTACAGATGATTATCCAAGTGGTCACATGATGTATGAGTCATCTCAACTACATTTGGGCCTTCTAAGTCCATTGGTATAATCAGATATCAGTTTCAGGCACTTTCATATGAGTTTATAGTCAGATTATCACTTTATTGCATATTTACCATATAAAATGCCCTGTCAACACATTTTGAGATCTTTTTGGTTCTCTTAGGGCCCTACAAAGGGAGTATGGTGTCCAACCACTCATTATTACCATATTACCATGCTCCCAGACGTTTTAGTGCATATAGATTTGTTCTTGGGGAACCAGGAAGAGAGATACGGGAATTTTATTATTTTATAGGTGATATTCCGAGGATAAAAAATGGAAGAAATGGCCACTGGGGAAATTGATTTGGGAAATTGAGGCAAGGAATTGGCATGAGGTTTGTTCAGAGGATTTTTGTGATGCATCCCACACCTTCCGACACAGCTTGCAGCATTCAGTGGGGTCCACATACACTCCAAGCTATTAATTTGGGCATTTTTATTATGTCATTGAGGGGCCACGATTTGGTCATATGCTCATAATATGATATTATCTTGAGTTATTATATGTTATTGTGCCATGGGGTCATGCTAGAGAAGGACATGTTACACCTCCTAGCCCCACCATGTGCTTATGTCATGTGTCTTAGTCACTAGTTATGTGGTGCGTCCCCCTTAGACGTCTTAGTGAGTGCGCCCCCTCTATTTTTGAGTTGATCCATGTAGTGTGTTTCCGGCTCATCTTAGCCGTTGACTATTATTGTTATATCTTTTTATCTCCGCCACTCATTTAAAAAGGTGGTTAGGGTTTTGGTCTCTCTCATTCCTATTTAAGGAAGAGACCCCCCTCATTGTAAAGAGACTTTTGGCTCTTGGCTTTGGAATAAAATTTGATACTTGTGAGAAAGTATTCGATCCTGGTTTGGAAGTATGGCTATGGTGATTGAAACTACTTTTCCATTTCACTGAAGATCTTGGTGAATATCTTGCACATTTTCTATCCATATTTTTACTTGTAGGTGAAGAGGACGATTTGGTAGAGGGGCGCACTGGCTAGGAGACTCACCTTGTCTCTCTCTCTCAAATCCGGTTTATTTAGGGAGTATTTTTTTCTTTGTACCAGTTATTCTTTGCATACTATTCTTTATTTTCATTTACCCTCATTCTTGTTTACTGATTGGGTTAATCTCCTTGGTTTTCCAGGAAGAGAGGGGCGCACTTGTGGACTTGGGAAAATCGTGGGAGCAAGAGAACAAGTCAAATATTCATTTGATCTTTGCGAGAGTAGTCCTCGTCATGCTAGCATCCATTCTTATCATCCAGGTACGCTCATAAGGTGAGTATTTTATTTTTCTAACTTACCCATCTATAATTTATATTTCAAAACCTTAAGCTAAAACTTCTAAAAATTCTCTAGGTTTAACTACTTAGAATTTTGACGAACCATTTCTGGGTTTTTACCTCTAGTTCTGTCCCTAGGTGGGTTCTCAAGGGCGTCACCCTCTGAGGACTCCATCTACCCTTTTTCCTAGGCATTGATCCTTTAACCCTTGCGCCCTCCTTGGTTTGCTTATCTTTTGGGTTGTTAAAACCTTGTTTCTCAAGTTTGTGTGCTTTGATACTGTCAGATCTACCTTCAAGCTGTGCTAGAAAGCCTTAACTCTTCCAGATCTACTACTTGGGACCATTTTCCCATTTTTTAATCCATGTTTCCCAAGGAAGTAAGATTTGATCATTTACCCTAGGACTTAAATTCTAGATCCATTCCTAATCTTCAAGTCATTGTATCTAATACATCTAAGGTTGAATCTCATCTATATTAAGCCTCCACAATGACCTTATTCCTTAGATCTAGGGTTCTTCACCCCTCACCTTACGTACCCTATTGAATAGCTTGATCTGGTGATTGGGTTAGATCTCTTTTGACATGAGTAGATCAGGGTCTCCCCCTTTGCTATATGGGACTTGGATAGCAAGAAGCGAAGAGTTCCTCCTTTGGCGTGACAACCAATCCATCTTGGGGATCGAGGCCCTCTTAGTTCACCTCTTTATTTGCCTAGATCCTCTACTGTCCCGAATAGGATCATCCTTAAGGGTTAACTATAAGTTGTGTGATAACAGGTGTTATAGCTCAACTTCTTCATCTAGGATGTAGACAGTCTAAAAGACGACACTTCAAGTTTCATCATTCGTTCACAAAAAAGGACACTTATGGATTGAAGAGCTTTGATTTGATCACTATTGTTATGGCCTTGAACACTCAAGTGAAACCTCAACCATCCCCAAATACTATGAAAGCTATAATCCTTGAAAATGAGCAGATTCACACCTAATATTCATCCAAACTACGAATCATTCACACCTCTCCCTTTGACAGAGCGTGAATAGATGAAAAAAATTTATTCACAGCTTACACACTATTTGCAAGTGAACCATTCCCTCCTTTCCTTTGTATTAGGCATGAATTCCCTCAAAAAAATATGAAACGTCGATAATAAAATTGCTTACACAATCTCCAATTCTTAGAAAATATATATATAAATTTGAGATGGAGGAAGTTATGGAAGTTTCAAGAACCACCTACTCGGTTACAACTTCCCCAACCCTTTTCTAACAGTTCCTAACCATCTTCACCAAACTATAAGAAAGTTTGGGATGAGCCAAATGAAGAAGGACCTTTCATGGTAATGTTATGTTGGAGGAATTGCTTACCTTTTATTCTCCTTTCCCTTCCTATCATTGATCTTTGTATCCCTGTGTCCTTAAACTATCGTCCTCAAGTGGTTTCTACCCCTATGAATTCAGATATTTGGAGTGGTATTTGTGGAGAACATGAGCAGGAGTGACCTGGAGCTCTAGTCTTGATAAGGTGTTGATCAGAAGAATGTATGATTTGTTCTTTCTTTGTTATTTAAAAAAGATTGGACATCTTTCCCTTCCCTATATTATGTGTTAATCATTCTATTAGATTTGTCATATGTAATTATTGTATCTTGACTTGAATTCCATTTACTAGTTTCATGTTCATGTCATGTTTTTATTTCAATGATATCTTTTTGTTGCCAAATTTGTTTGAGGAAGGTATCTTGTTTGTGTTAGAGATAGTGGTATCTAAGGATGTCCTCCATGATTCAGATGCCTTGCATGGAGATACATCAACAATATAGGCATCAGGATGGAGTAGGAATCCAGCAGTGGATGCATGCAGACCTTCTAGGGTGTTTTTCCTCATGCATGCATGAGTTTTGCATGTACAACTGTTAATTAAAAATGCATGCAAAAGTGAGTTTTTGCATGCACTCATATTATGTTTTTGGTAAACCTAATTGATCAATGAAATGTTATAAGGAGGCAGGAGGTCACCGATGGAGGTCACTTAGTAAACTAGTCAAAGAGATATCAGTTAGAGTTAAGAGGATGCATAGGGCATGCAGAGGGAGACTTTCTGAGATAGAGAGGAGCTTATGCAGTAGGGAGACTGAGAGGATTTGAGCTGGATCAAACCTCATTTTATCAGAGGAACTTGGCTTCCAGATACTGTGAGTTGAGAGAGCTCAACAATGAGGTTACTATATTGTTTAGAGAGAGGACGACTTGCATATGCAAGGGGGCACACTTCTAGGGAAGAGGAGGATGTTGTACACTCAGATTAAGGCCAGAGCAGTTGAGATTAGCAGAGTAGGTCTTCTTCATTGTGTGAATAATATATGTAACGACCAGAGCTCAAATTGGCTATTATTTAAGCTAGGACAAGTTTCCGATAGTTGGAGAGGGGGGCACACTTTGGCATGCAGAGCTGCATTAGAATTTGAGTAGAGAGAGCTTTCATTCCAGATAGAGAAGAACGGAGAAGTGGAGTATAGGGGGAGATAGTACATCCTGATACGGTCTGCGACAGATATTCAGAAGGTTCATATCCAAACTGACAGCAGGGGAGCGCATTACTCAAGAGCAACAGTTGCAGTTGCTGCAGATCTAGGGTTATTCTAACCCGTCAAGTTTGGTTATTTGTTTCTGAAGAACTGTATATACTAAATCTAGTCTTACTTTTCTCTAGGCTCAAGAAAGAAGAAAGCCTCACAGAAAGATGGTTTTCCCCATTTGGGGTTTCCAAGGTAAATCTTGAGTTATTGTGTGATTGTTGTGTATTTCATTGGTTGAAGTGTTAAGAGATCTATAGTATTCGTATCTTAAGTATTTATTGTATTTCTGACTTATAGAGACTCAAATCATTGAGATCTCAAGGCATCCAGAGGGAGTAGTGATCTCTGGATAAATTAACATGGTATCAGAGCCATGGTAAGGGTCACTGAGAGAAATCACACTTGGATCTGCGAGCAATATACTAGATATGTGTGGAGACTCAATTGAGATATCAGATCTATGGAGAGAGTGACCAGATCTACCAGATATGAAGAGTAGGGTTCAGATCTGTGACAGTAGAGGTCAGATCTAATAGATCTAAGAAGTTGGAGTCTAGATCTGAGATTAATCTAGTAGATCAGTGAATATAAAGACCAAATCTACTAGATCTGAAGAGCGGAGCTCAGATCTGTGGTTGTAGAGATCAGATCTATCAGATCTGTGATTTTGGCGGATAGATCTATCAGATTTGTGATTTTGGCGGATAGATCTATCAGATCTGGCATGAGCAGAGTCCAGATATGCGGCAGATATATCAGATCTGAAGAGTAGTGCTCAAATCTGTGAGAGCAGAGTCTAGATCTGAAGAGAAGAGTTCAGATATTAGATTTGTGAGTGCAGACATCAGATCTGTGAGGATAGATATCAGATCTGTGAGTGCAGACACCAGATCTGTTAGGATAGATACCATATCTATCAGATCTGCAAGGGCAGAGACCCTATATGTGAGAACAGAGATCACATTTGGGAGAGAGAACCCTAGATATGAGAAAGAGAGAGTTAGCTTGTTCACCAAGGCATGGACCTACAGGTTGGTTTTGATTCAGAGATTTTGTATCAGCAATGTTATCAAATTTACAGAGTCATGGCTTCGGGACTTTGCACAATTATGCATCTAGCTATATGATGGGAATACAAGAAGTGTTCCTTAGTATTTCAGAGATACTTAGATTACTATGAGAGGTTAGTAGTGAGGAGTGTTGGTTCGATGATGTTCCAGCTAGAGTGAGAAGGTCTACTGAAGATGGTAGGAGTGATGCATGTACCAGAGCAGACAGATTTACCCTCTATATCAACTCTAGAGGATGAGGGATATAGTATTGTGTTCCAGGATGGACAGAGGCTTCTATAATCAGAGGGAGTGACCTTAGATGCAGCAGTGAGGCATGGCATTAGACAAGGTCAAATGTACAAGTTGTTGGGAAAGCCTGTATGTGGGTCTAGGGAGACCTTGGATGCAGTTTCAGTATCAGGGACAGAGGGAGAGCATGAGGCTTCTCTCAAGATGACACTAATAGAGGAGGAGCGTAGATCTTCATATCAGAGTGCAGCAGATGTAGCCGATAAGTCTTCCAGTTCAGAGGGAGCAGCTGCAGCAGCAAAGGATGTGTTTGATCCTGGTGGATGCTTCTCTATAAGTACCTTCCTCTCTAAGAGGGAGTATGTGGTCAAAGGGTTGGGACAAGTGTTGTTCTTACTCGAGTTTGGAGAACTCCTAAAGGTGTCAAGAGTCCTCTACATTCCAGGATTGGGAGGGAGAATACTCTCAGTGGTAGCATTTGATGCTTTCGGTTACTCAGTTATGTTCCATAGGGATCTGATATTCACTTATCCAGAGGGATTTGATCCAATTTTGATGGGTCATATGGTCAACGATGAGTACTTGGTTCGGGGACAGCCCACATCTAGCACATCCGATTAGTTGAGTGCATCCTCATCAAAGCCAGAGGAGGATAGAGAGTCAGATGCTCACAATAGGGATGGTGCTCGAAGGAGTAAGTCCTCTCAGCATATGAGTGAGAAAAATGCTTACCATTGTGATGAGGTACAGAGGAGTGATTCCTTTTATCTGATGGATGAGAGAGATGCTCATGGAGTTGATGATGCAGAGAGGAGGGAGTCTTTGGACTCTGATCAGATGGATGAGCATGATGCTCATACAAGTACCAACTAGAGACTAAGTTGGTATGAGATGACAGAGATGGACTTAGCTCTGGAGAGAGTTGATTCAGTTCAGAGAGAGAGGGAGATCACCTACAGGGAAGTAGATTCGCTTGATGACAGATTGGGTGATTGGCTACAACAGAGGTTCAGAGGGAGTCGGGATCAAAGTTCAGAGACAGAGTCAGTGATTAATCAGAAGGCTTCTTCTGGAGCTACATTGATGAAGTTAGATTAGGGTACTACAAGTTAGAGGGAAGCATTGACATGCAAGACAGATGGGATAGTGTCAGCAGTAGGGGACTTGTTGGATCCAGGCATTAGTGGTTAGACTTCCCTCGATAAGAGGGAGTGTTAGAGATAGTGGTATCTCGGGATGTCCTCCATGATTCAGATGCCTTGCATGGAGGTACATCAGCAGTATAGGCATCAAGATGGAGTAGAGGGTGAGATGCACTCTACTTAGTGGCATGAATCCAACAATGGATGCATGCAAAACATTCCGGGGTGTTTTTCCTCATGCATGCATGAGTTTTGCATGTACAGTTGTTAATTAAAAATGCATGCAAAAGTGAGTTTTTGCATGCACTCATATTAGGTTTTTGGTAAACCTAATTGATTAGTGAGATGTTATAAGGAGGCAGGAGGGCATCGACGGAGGTCACTCAGCAAACTAGTCAGAGAGATCATTCAGAGTCAGGAGGGCGCATAGTGCATGTAGAGGGAAAATTTTCGAGACAGAGAGGAGCTTCTACAGTAAGGAGAGTGAGGGGATTTGAGTTGGATCAGACCTCATTTGGTCAAAGGCACTTGGATGCCAGATATTGTGATCTAAGAGAGCTCAATAGTGAGGTTACTATACTGTTCAGAGAGAGGACGACTTGCAACTGCAGGGGGCGCACTTCCAGGGAAGAGGAGGACGTTGTACACTCAGATTGAGGTCAGAGAAGTTGAGATCAGCATATTAGGTCTTCTTCATTGTGTGAAGAAGATCTGTGACGATTAGAGCTCAAATCGGCTGAGATATGAGCTAGGACGCATTTTCGACAGTTGGAGAGGGAGGTGCACTTCTACATGCAGAGCTACAAGGGCACATTAGACTTTGATTAGAGTGAGATTTCATTCCAGTCAGAGCAGATCAAGGAAGTGGAGTATAGAGGGAGATAATACATCCTGATATGGGCTACGACGGATCTTCAGAAGGTTTAGATCCAAATTGACAGCAGGGGAGCGCATTACTCAAGAGAAGCAGTTGCAGCTGCTGCAAATATGGGGTTATTCTAACCCGCCAAGTTTGGTTATTTGTTTATGGAGAACTGTATGTACTAAATCTATTCTTACTTTTCTATGGGCTCAATAAAGAAGAAATCCTCACAGAAAGATGGTTTTCCCCATTTGGGGTTTCCAGGGTAAATCTTGATTTATTGTGTAATTGATGTGTATTTCATTGGTTGAAGTGTTAAGAGATCTATAGTATTTGTATCTTAAGTCTTTATTGTATTTTTGACTTATAGAGACTCAAATCATTGAGATCTCAGGGCATCCATAGGGAGTAGTGATATCTGGATAAATTAACAGTTTGTGTTGCAAGTTCTTTGATTGATAGCAAGCAGCAAATCTGAAGGAGACAAGAGAGTGGCTAGGATCAACCTTCATAAATAAGGTACACAAAGTTCTTCTCCTTTATCCTTTAGTGTAAATTTTCTTGATGTTAATTGTTAATTAGGAGTTTGTTCTGCTTGGAAATAAACATTTAGATGTTAGTATTATTCAACCTAGTATGTTCGTGACATAGCCCCAGTCATTGGAAATTTTCATTAACAACAATGGGAGATCGATGTGATAAAGCAAGGGGACTCATTAGACAAACTGTTTTAGATAGTTTGCGTGTACATGTTGAGGCTGACGATAGACCAATTGACTGGCATTGATAGCTTTAAATTATTTATTTGATAAAAGTAATGATGTTTCTGCTTACTATCTTGAAAAGAAAATCCATGAGTTAGACCCTAAATAGTTCGATAGAATAGAGTCATTTATTGTTGAGATAAAAACCTATAATGAAAAATAAAATAATAATGGTAGTGATTACAAGAAAAATAATAATGCCCTTATTATTCTTGTAGAGAAAAAGTTACCTTCTTCATTTGATATGTTCATCCAAACTAGTAATAGAGTAATTGAAATGTATAAAGGTAATATGGAACAAACTTGTGAAGATTTTTGTAAAGGTTTGATATGTGATCAAGATAGATTAATTGCTTCTGGTCAATTATCTAATAGTAAAGTTCTAATGGCACATATTAAAAAGAATCATAATAGATTTTTTAATAAAAGTCCTAAAACACATTCTAAATGATCAACCTCTCACTCTTCTAATGATGATGATGCTTCTAACATGGTATCTGTTAAATTTTCAGAATTTACTTCAATCTGATCTAGGATCTTAACTGAGAGAACAACATGTACAGCATATCAATCATGGAGACAATAATGCAAGCACACAAGAGACACAAAGATTTACTTGGGGAAAACCATAAAGGTGAAAAACCCCAATAACTTCCTCAGAGATAGATAGAGCAATGATACAACCAACCAATAGAGATAGCCATAACCTAGCAGCAATCCTCCTCCTCCATAAGTGCGCCTCTCCTCCTTGAGAGCATGTGTAAGAAGTGAGTAAGCAAATAGAGTGCCTCCCGCACTCTATTTATACTTGACTTGACTTGCCTTTTTACCTAACTCATGTCGGCTCTAACTTAACCACATAACGTAATGCTGAGTGGGCCGACCCCCAATAGGGTGGTCTAATAACCCTTTGACCCACATGGCCGACCCCCAATAGGGTGGTCTAATAACCCTTTGACCCACATGACTTATACAGGGCCGACCCCAAACAAGGTGGTCTAATAACCCATCAAGTATAAGTTACGACACTTACAATATAAATGACGACACTTCCTTATAGAGGAATAATACCATCTCTATAGGAATACAATATACATATATGTGAAATACATTCCGAAGTTACATATACATCAACACTCCCTCTTAACTAGGAAGGTATTTCTCAGCACAGTTCTTGTAGCACAAGTCATCTTCTCTGGATCATCGTCACTGGATAATCGTCATCGAGTCATCATCATCGTCACTACTGCTACTATCTCAATCAATCTCTGAATCTACTCGTCATAGGAAGTTCTACAGAGCCAGTCCTTTTTCATACTGGATGTAGGCCCACCACCTGCAGGTCTTCATCATCACTGGCCATACTGTGGAATCCTCAGGACTTTTACGTGCGTCACAAAACCTCGCAAGAGCATCCCAGGCTGTTACGAGCATACTGCTCTACCTATAGGATCTCCCAGGGCAACGAATTACATGTGACCTCACCACAAAAACTCGCAAGAGCATCCCAGGCTGTTACGAGCATACTGCTCTACCTATAGGATCTCCCAGGGCAACGAATTACATGTGGTCATGGCAAAACCTCGCAAGAGCATCCCAGGCTGTTACGAGCATACTGCTCTACCTATAGGATCTCCCAGGGAAACGGATTACATGCCATAGGACAAAACCTCGCAAGAGCATCTGCCAGATATCCCAGGGCAACGAATTACATGCCATAGGCAAAACCTCGCAAGACTATCTGCAGATCTCCCAGGGCAACGAATTACATGTCCTCCCAGAGCAAAACCTCGAAAGAGCATTTGACAGATGTCCCAGGGAAACGAATTACATGCCATAGGCAAAACCTCGCAAGACCATCTGCAAATCTCCCAGGGCAACGAATTACATGCTCATCTGCACAACCTGATCCACGACCACAGAGTATCAACCTGATACTCACCATACATCATCCTGATGTATCCATGATCATCCTGATCATCATCACTGCAACGTCCTGCTGCATGTCATCTGGAGCAACATCCTGAAGCTCGTCATCTATGATCATCCTGATCATCACTGCAACATCCTGCTGCATGCCAAGTATCTACCTGATACATATCATCATACATGATCCTCCTGATCATCAATGCAACATCCTGCTGCATACCAAGTATCTACTTGATACATATCATCATACATGATCCTCCTGATCATCAATGCAACATCCTGCTGCATACCAAGTATCTACTTGATACATATCATCATACATGATCCTCCTGATCATCAATGCAACATCCTGCTGCATACCAAGTATCTACCTGATACATATCATCATATATGATCCTCCTGATCATCAATGTATCCACCTGATACAAATACAAAACATATGATATATATATCACCATACATGATCCACCTGATCATACAATGTATCCACCTGATACATATACAGATACATGGTCCAAGCATCCAACATGATGCATATATAAAATACATACACATGATCTAACTGATCATATCCAGCATCCAACATGATGCGTACATACATACATAAAATGATCCAACTGATCATATCCAGCATCCAACATGATGCGTACATACATACATAAAATGATCCAACTGATCATATCCAGCAGAAACTAGAACATCATCCTGATGCTCATCATCCAGCGCTTACATCCACAGCCATGTGAAGAATCCTCCTTCCAACATGCTTGGAATGGCTTCAGCAAATGTGTCCATCACTTCTTCCTCGAAGTGTCCTCGATCTGAAGAACGCCAAGCCTCTCTCTGAAGTACTCGAACTTCACCCTGGCTAGTGGCTTCGTCAGCACATCTGCAATCTGCTCGTCCGTCGCAACATACAGGAGCTTCACAGCTCCTCTCTGCACCATATCCCTGATATAGTGGTATTTGATCTCTATGTGTTTTGACCTGTCATGAAACACTGGGTTCTCGGACAGCTTCACACAACTCTGGTTATCACAGAAGATACCAGTAGCCTCCAACGGAAGATCAAATAACTCAGACAGTAGCTTCCGTAGCCATACTGCCTCACAACTAGCTGAACAGGCTGCAACATACTCTGCCTCAGCTGTACTCAGTGCTACGCAGGACTGCTTCCTGCTAAACCAAGAGATCACAACTGATCCCATACTGAAGCAACACCCAGATGTGCTCTTCCTATCTGCAGCACTGCCAGCCCAATCTGAATCAACATAACCCTGCAGGTTAAACTTTTGATTCGCCTCATATCTGAGCCCATAATCCACTGTACCCTTCAGGTACCTCAGAACATGCTTTACAGCAACCAGGTGAACACTCCTCGGATCCGTCAGGAACTGGCTCAATGTGTTCACAGCAAAGCAAATATCTGGTCTCGTGTTCGTCAGGTACATCAAGGACCCAATAATCTGACGATACATAGAAACATCAACTGGCTCAGATGAAGCATCAAAGAAGCTTCATATTCGATGCCATAGGTGTGGCCATGGCTTTGCAATCCATCATCCTGAACCTCTTTAGGATCTCTACTGCATACTTCCCTTGTCCAAGGAAGATTCCATCTGCACTCTGCCACACCTCCATGCCAAAAAAACGAATAGTGCATCATCCCCAGGTTCTTCATCTCGAACTCGGTAGTAAGCTTCCGCTGTGTGTCGGCAATCAATCTATTTTCACGTGTAACAAACAGGTTATCTGCATAAAAAAGTAGTATCATTGGATTTCCTTCCTCAACCTTGTAGTAAAGGTTGGAATCCGCTTTACTCTTGGTAAAGCCCAAACTGGATAGAAAGCTGTCTATCCTACCATACCAAGTTCTGCACACATATCTGACTACACCATGCTGTCTTGAAATCCATCTAGTGTATCTTCTATTTTATCACTTTTATATTTCTCAATGCTGCCATCTGCAACATGCTTGATCTGATAGTTCCATTTGGAAGTCATAACAAACTTCCCTTCACATCTTGGGACTACATCCCAAACATCATTCTTCATGATCGATGGATCATGGCATTCCATTTCTTCATCCCAGATCCTGGGAACTTCAATATCTTCAATAAATAAATTTGTTGCTGAACAAATGTTGTAGTTCTTCTTTTGTAGGAGATGGCATAAGATCTTTCCTACACAACAGGTTAAATTGCATGATTAGAAAACATCTCATAGTTTTCAGAACAAATTCTTACACATAAATAAATATGTCATACAGTCATGCAATTATCTTAGCCAATGCTTCAATACAACATTTATCCATATCCCGTAACTTTCTAGATGCCTTCCAATCTCTACCAGAACATTGTTAAGAGTGTGCACAACTCCCAACATGTCAGCAAAGAGGTTTCATTCTAGATAAGTAGCAATGGAATGTTGTACAGTGCCATAGGCTACTTACCCATGCATATTAGTAGTATACTGTTCATTAATGTAATTATTCTAATATGCACAATACATATTCTAAGTCTAAGACCATGAGCATATACATCATTGAACAATTTTATTTAAACAAACAAATATGCAAGAAGTTAAAATACTTATCTTTGTTTGTTCGTTGGGTGGACAGGAGCTGCTGGAGTCCTAATCTGAAGTAGCTTCTTCTACACCTTTCTGTTGTGGAAAGATGGTCAACTCCCTCTGAATATCTGCATCCTTGCAGAAACTACTGAAGTGTGTTCCTTTGCTTTCTTGTAGGAACAACTGGAGTGTGCTCCCTCTTGATCTTTGCTTCCTGGATTACCTGTTCTTGAACTCATATGCATGCTTATTAGTATCATGAATGTGTTATCCTTGTGATCTCATATAAAATCATACATTCATTAGTATACTATTAAAACACAATAATCTCAAGCATGTATAGTCATGATCATTTCAAACAGAAAATAATAAGCATTAGCATTCAAGGTTTATGTAGGATTCTTAAGGTTAGTCAAATCATAAGAAACATAACATGTCTAAACCTGTAATTACTCAAACCTATGACTCTTCAGGTTAGTTGAATCATCAATCAAGATAAGAGATATAAAATGCATAAAACCTGTGATTATTCAAACCTATACCATCATGATTCTTCTGGTTAGTCATATCATCAATTATGGTAAGAAACATAATATGCATACAATCATGATTATTCAAACCTATGACTTCATGAACAATCATTATCAACAACGCGATAGTATAAGATCCTAACCCAAGGTAGGAATCTAGCTTGATATAGGAAAAACATACCTGGATTATCATGTTAGCTAGTTATGTCTAACATACCCGTATAATGTCTTTTGGTTCTCTTTAGTGACTTGTGCTAGTAACCTGCATGTCTCATAAGTTAACCATTATAAAACCAAGTTATACATACCTCGAGAATGGATCTCTTATGAGATCCATGGCAATGGATGAATCTTTGTCCTCATGTCATCATGATCATATGTTCTTGAACCAGAACATGATTTGTCTTCTTGGTGTACCTTTCATGTTAGTAGACAACATAAAACTCATACAACATCACAATGTGTTAGTACAAACATAAGTTTCATACTCCTAATAAATGAATGCATTCATAATTTTATTAAGGTGATATGATAAGTCTAAAATCAAGATTGTACTAACCGTGATAACATGAAGACAAACGTACCATAAACTTAATCATGGACAAATATCGAAACATACCTCTATGAGTCATACCTGTCGAGATCGCTTGTAATATTCTTATGTAAGGCCTTATCCTCATCTCCCTCTGAGACATGAACTTCTTCACTTATGCAGGTGATCAATCCATCTTCTTCTAGGATTAACCCAATCCACTTGATTTGCAAGAACTGGACCTGGAGCTGGATATGGGTTTGTCAGAGAGACCCCAAAAATTCAAATTTTGAATTTCAAACTTCTGAAAGGATAGGAATATGCGCCTTGATGAGCTGATCAAACTAGTATATTCAGAATTTGAAGACTGCAAAGTTTCACTCCTCAATTTTGCATTTGAAACTTCCAGATTCACTGGACGTGACTCTGAACTGGGGTTTGATGAAGCCCACTCTTCTACCCAGTCAAAATGTTTGATCCAAAGCTCTAAGCTTCTATTTTTCTGAGGAGCTTCCAGCCGTGGTCACAGATTTCAAAAATTCCCATTTTTACAGAAACCCTAATTTTCCATTTTTCTGATCAAAGTCCCGAACTAGGGTCTGATCAAACCCGGCCTTCTACCCAGCCAAAAATTCTGATCTTGGTCTCTAAATTTCTATTTTGATGAGTAGCATCCAGCCATGGTCTCCGATTACAAAAATTCCAACTTTCTTCAAAGCCCTAAATTCCGGAAGCCATGAATGAAGGTACCAAAAAATAATTATGTTTTGACAGAAATATGTACCTGATTGTTTCTGGTGTAACTCCGAAATTTTTGATCCACAGGGTCTGAAAAAGTTTTCTGAGATAGCCTGACCTGTTAGCTTTCCATCCTGACAGGTCTGACCTCAATTGGATGTTCTGAGAGAGAGTTATGCCAAATGTCGCAACGTGACCTGTTTTGGGAAAATACAGGAGAGCGAACTTGTACGGCGTGCCACGTGTCACTGTTTGACCTTCGGCCTCTGAAAAAGTTTTTTGAGATAGCTCGGCCTGTTATCTTTCCATCCTGACAGGTCTGACCTCAATTGGATTCTCTGAGAGAGAGATATGCCAAGTGTCGCAACGTGACCTGTTTATGGGATAATACAGGAGAGCGAACTTGTACGGCGTGCCACGTGTCACTGTTTTGACCTTCGGCCTCTGAAAAAGTTTTCTGAGATAGCTCGGCCTGTGTACTACCTGTCACTTTTCACGAAATTTCATTTGGAGCTTCCTAGCCCAAGATATTACCTTTTTCCCAAGGTCACCTGATTTTGACTCAGATCTGGAAGAGGCAGAAACCCTATATTGTACAGATCATAAATCACAAAGTACAACGAATTAGAGGTTGTCCTTTGGACACAAGATACCTGGAGATCTTAGCTTCAGCCTGTAACAATTTCAGATCCGAAAACTTCGCCAAAACGGATTTATAGCGAAAGTGCTACGATGACTGGTTTTTGCTATATCAAGCCCTAGCATCGTTAGTGCAACAAGTGTCATACATGCCATATCATGCCTTCTTTCAGGCTAGCTCTGATACCATGTTAAATTTTCAGAATTTACTTCAATCTGATCTAGGATCTTAACTGAGAGAACAACATGTACAGCATATCTACAGCATATCAATCATGGAGACAATAATGCAAGCACACAAGAGACACAAAGATTTACTTGGGGAAAACCATAAAGGTGAAAAACCCCAATAACTTCCTCAGAGATAGATAGAGCAATGATACAACCAACCAATAGAGATAGCCATAACCTAGCAGCAATCCTCCTCCTCCATAAGTGCGCCTCTCCTCCTTGAGAGCATGTGTAAGAAGTGAGTAAGCAAATAGAGTGCCTCCCGCACTCTATTTATACTTGACTTGACTTGCCTTTTTACCTAACTCATGTCGGCTCTAACTTAACCACATAACGTAATGCTGAGTGGGCCGACCCCCAATAGGGTGGTCTAATAACCCTTTGACCCACATGGCCGACCCCCAATAGGGTGGTCTAATAACCCTTTGACCCACATGACTTATACAGGGCCGACCCCAAACAAGGTGGTCTAATAACCCATCAAGTATAAGTTACGACACTTACAATATAAATGACGACACTTCCTTATAGAGGAATAATACCATCTCTATAGGAATACAATATACATATATGTGAAATACATTCCGAAGTTACATATACATCAACAGTATCTAATAATAAAAAATTGTATAGTCCTTCTAAGTATTGTGGAAAAACCAACCACCCTGAAAAGATTTGCTTTAAACGGGGCATGCACTTGCTAAAGCCAAGGAGAAATCCTCCGAAGAACAGTTGGTAGCCTTGTGCTCCTATTCTGTTCAACTTAGTAAATGTTCTTTTATGGAATGGATAATGGATTCTGGTGCTTCTAATCATATGGCTGGTACAACTTCTTTATTTACATATTATGACACTAACAGGACACATCACATAAAGTCTCAATTAGTGATGGTAAATATATTTCAGTAGTAGGATCTGGCAATGTAAAAGTTCCAAATGGATTGGAAGATGTTTTTCATGTTCAAGGAATTCCCATCAATTTTCTTTCTATTTATCGTGCTTGTAAAAAATGTTATAAATTTTAAGCTTGTCCAAATAAATATGTTTTAAAAGATATCAAACATAAATTCAAAATTGTTTCATCAAGTCATATTAATCATGATCTTAGTTTATATAATTTATTGGTTTTAATTCCTGTAAAAATCAACATTTATATTCATATGTTGTTCATGCTAATGAACAAAGTAAATTATGGAATGAAATATTAGGTCGCTTGAATTATGAAAAAATGAAAATGATGTCTAAAACAGTGCTTGGGTTACTTTCAATTTCTTCCATTAAAGGTGTTTGTGAAGGTTGTGTTCTTGGTAAACATTGTAAGGAAATGTTTGATAAAGGTAAATCTTGGAGTGCGAAAGAACCATTTCAATTAATTCAAAGTGATATTTGTGGTCCTCTTGAAACTCCTTTATCTCATGATGTCTATTTTCTTGTTTTTATTAATGATTATAGTAGAATATATTGGATTTATTTTTTGAAATATAAAAATGAAACGTTCGGTATATTTCAATATTTTAAATCCATGGTTGAAAATGAATCTGGTAGAAGTATTAAGACTTTAAGAACTGATAATGGGGAGGAATTCACTAAAAATGAATTTAATGCATGCTTACCTAAGCATGGAATTCAACATCAAAATATTGTTCCTTACACATCAATAAAATGGGGTAATTGAAAGAAAGAATAGAAACTTGGTTGAAATGGTTAGATGTATGTTTTATTCTAAAGGATTACACAAACATTTTGGGCTAAAGTTATTTGTTTCCCTAACTATATTTTAAATAGAATCCCTATCAAAGAAGTTTTGTAGGTTACTTCCGAAGAAAAATGGAATGGCAAGAAACCTGACATAAGTAACTTTAAGACATTTGGCAGTGAATATTGGGCACATATCTTAGATGAAAATGGAGAAAGTTAGAGCCCAAGTTTCACAAATGTATTTTCATTGATTATTGTGAGGCTTCCAAATTGTATAGGTTGTTTGATCCATCTACCCACGGTGTTATCATCCAATGAGATGTTCATTTCAATAAAGTCCCTCCTCTCGAGTCTGTCAAGCCTCATATTATCTTGAACTTACCTTCATATTTTTTACTCATATCTCTATTGCCCCTTCCTCTACTTATTTGCCTACCCTTGATCCTAGTTCATTTTGTTCTTTAAGTGCTCCACCTGAACGTTCTGAAGATACTAGTGTGGTTCCTACCACTACTTATCTTCATGTTTGGACCCCAAAAACACTTGAATCCACAAGTTCGAAGATAGGTATTCCTTAAGATACCCATTAAACTAGTTTTGACTTTGCTCTTATGACTAAAGTATTGGCCATAGATGATCCCTCTACATATGCTCAAGCCAAAGATAAACCTAAATGGGAGAAATCCATGATTGTTGAGCATAACTCTTTACTAAAAAACAAAACATGGACTCTTGTGCCTCTTCCTCCTAGAAAGAATTTAGTTGAATGTAAATGGATATATAAAACAAAGTTTACTACAGAAGGATAGATTGGAAAACATAAGTCCTTGTGCAAAAGGTTTTCCACAACAAGAAGGTATAGATTATACTAAAAATGAAAACAATAAGAACCATACTTTCTCTTGTTGCATCTTATCAAATGGATGTCAAGAGTGATTTTTTTAAATGGTAATCTTTGTGAAGATATTTATATGCAACAACCACCTGGTTTTATCATTGTTGAAACTTCAAGTTTGGTACGCAAATTAAACAAATATTTATATGGTCTTAAACAAGAACCTAGAGCTTGGTATGAGAAAATTGATACTTATTTCGTGAAGAATGATTTTAAGTGGTGTATATATTATCTAAATTTGTGTGTTAAGAAATTTGATGATGATATCCTCATTGTGTTACTTTATGTGGATGATCTTATCCTTACTGGAATTTAGCTTACATTTATACAGGAAATGAAGAATAATATTAAGAATGAATTTGAAATGACTGATTTAGGCCTATTGCATTTTTGGGGGATCTTCAAATTTATAAGCCTTCTCCAATGCCATTTTAGTCTAGTGTAAATTTAACTGATGAGTGATATTCCTCTTGTTGATGCCACTTTGTATCGTCAGCTTGTGGCGAGATTAATATATTTGACACATAGCAGGCATGATCTCTCTTTTGTAGTCAATGCGGTTTCGAGGTTTATGCAAAAGCCTCATGAAAGTTAGTGGATAAAGGAAAGAGAATTATCATAGATTTATAGGGTACATTGCATTATGGAGTGTTATATTCTAATAGGGCTATAGTGTCACTTCTTGGTTATATAGATTCTGATTGGGAATGGGATGCTTCATATAGAAGGTCTATTGCAGGGTACATCTTTCAACTTGGTTCAAGTCCAATTTCATGGTCCAGTAAGAAGTTGAGAACTCTTTCTCTTTCATCTTGTGAAGAAGAGTACATGGCAACTAAGGAAGCCACTAAAGAAGCATTGTGTATCTAACATGTTCTTACAGAGCTTGGACTGATTTAGAAGTCTCCTACCAAATTATGATGTGACAATTAGATTGCAATTCAGCGTGCATACAATTTAATGTATCACTCCAAAACCAAAATTTAATGTCAAATACTAAAATTTGACTTCCAAAACAATACCACCATATCCTTGGAATTATATGCAAGTCTTTCTTGGTAGGACTACCTAAAAATAATAACCCAATATTTAACTTCATCATTCTCATCTAAACATGTTCTTAATTTTTTATGTTTATCTTGTTCTTAAAACCTTCTTTTTTTGTAATCATTGTCAATAGTGATCTTGAAATTGATTTTTCAATAATAACTAATGTTATTTCTCTATGAGTAGGTCTCATATCAAGTGTCCATGCCTCCCAAATGGGTTAATGTTATTTCTCTATGAGTAGCTCTCATATCAAATGTCCATGCCTCTCCAAATGGGTAAAAGGTTGTAGATATCTTTTTAGACACATTCACATTTAGTTTTGTGTCCTTGGTAAGATTGAATACCAATAACTGAGTTGCATTTATTTACATTTTGTGCTTCAACAATATAGACAACATCTAAGAGTCTACCATAACAAATCTAATTCTCAATATATGATTTAATTAACTTTCTTATATGTGTAATATTGTGCAAGGAATCACTGCTCCCAATTCTTGAATTGTTGTTTCATTAGTATTTTCCAAACTTGTTTCATCAATTTGGGTCATTGTGACTGTTAATTAAGCTTGGAATTCTCATCGAGCTAGGCTTGTACTGTTAGCCGAATGTCATCTCCATATTCTTTGCATGGGTTCCCAAAATAACTCTCCAATGGTCTCGATATCTAAATGTATTGCTCGGATTACTACTGTGCAATTTTACAATCTTGTGACTCTTGTTCAAACAAGTTGATGTCCCAGACATCATTCATTCACTTGATGATTATCAATGTCCTCCCCAACTACCAGGGCCCTTTGCATTGCTCGAAGTCTTTGCATGTTCCTCTATCCCCTAATCAATGACAATCATATACTTTTGTTTGATTTTCTCTAAGACCTGTGTTTAATTGAGAACTATTTATCTAAACAATATACACTTATCTCTTACTTAGATAAAAATCTCTTCTGTCAACAAAACAATAAAATTTACTGTAATTTAACTTGAATGGGTTGGATAACTTGGTTTTAGATTATTGGCAAAACCTTGAACTTTTCAAAACTAGTTCCAAAAAACAAATGTATATTTTATACTTTAATTTAAAAAAACTAACGCCAAAATTTTATATATATATAGTTTATCCTTGCATCGAAACTAAGTAGATTGCTCAAAAGAATGATTCATGAAATAATTTCATAACAAATTTACTTGTATCTAGTGGAACATCAAACCACGATTATTTGGTCCAACAACACAAAGAAGGCTACCACTCAAGGAATTATGAACGCCAAAATTAAATAATGGTAGAAGTGGTTCTAGCTTGTAGCTTTTTACAAGTTTCGGTAAAATGAGGCCAATTCAAAGACTATTATTTGTTGAAATGATAAAGAAAACAAGAATTTCTCACTGGCATTTCAATTTTAAATTCATTTTTTGTGTTTGTAAGAGTTGTATCGAGTTGTTTGTTAAATTAGTGCATCATGAATCATAATCTAAGCATTATCTAGCTAGTGCGCTGAGAGATGTCAAGTCCAATTCACAAACCATTGAATGAAGAAACTAAAAATGCATTCCTTCATTAATATTTAGTAAAAGATATCAAATTCTACCGCATAAGTCAATAGCCTTTTCTATATAGAAAGGCTTCAAAAGCTCAAGTGAAGCATCGAATATCCCTAAAACAACTAACAACTAAATGGAAAATAGTTAAGATGTGGCATATACCTCACTTTTGAAGGAAAATAGATAAGAGTTGAGGTGTTCTTCCACTAAGGAAAAAGTTGGTTAAATGAAAATACTTGTTTAAACCATATGGCAATATTGAGTATTTAAAGGCTTGTCTTGTTGCAAAAGGATTCACTCAAGTTCAGGGTATATATTGTCTTGTAGCCACTCCTTTGTTACTGATATCAAATTATATAAGGATTGTAATTCTCAAATTAGAGAGGATAACAAAATTGAGTTTTAATCCAAAAATGTTATAGAATGTTTATCATATACAATGATTTGTATCGAAATGGATATTGATTTTGCTGAGTTTTGATAGTCTATTTAGATAACCTAACCCGTAACATTGTAATGTGTAATGTCCTCTTCTGCTTAGACACTAAGGACCATCCTGCTAATCTATATGATTCCCCATAGATTCGAGCGGGTACTGACAGTCAGGGGATCAACTGTGGACTTAAGCCATATCAGAATATCTAGGGCATAGATATTATATCATCAGTAGGTAGACAGGGGCCACCTGAGCCAAAGGCCACCTGCATGCATGACATCTTAGCATTATTTCATGATGCATGCACCTGATTGAGTCTCCAGGCACCTACATGCAAGTCAACTGCGAATTAGAAGATAAAGTGACCTAGTTAGGTCAGAAGTTAGGTTTTTGGTAGTTGAATGTTATAAAAGAAAGGTAAAGTGAATAGAGAAGACACCATTATTGATTATTGATTTGTGATTCCGATTTGGAGAGCTCAGCGAGCAAAGTTGGGGTTGAGTGCATGCACTTAACTAACTGGTGTATTTCGGCAGCGAAATCTATCTGCCCTAGTTCATCATCAGGTTGGATCATTTAGATTCAGCACTACTTCAGCATTGATTCAATATCAGGTTCTATTCATCAGTGAGTTTAGAAGATTGATTTATTCAGTGTATTGGGCATTCGCTATCCTTGCTTGGGTGAATTGTTCCAAGGCATATCTATTCGCATTTCATCATTCAGAGGGCAGAACTGTTGCATGCAGCATACATCATTCTCAGAGCACCAGCATTACCCTTCACCTAGAAGGAGGGCCTCTCATCTTGCCTCTTTCACTATATCTCAGCAGTTCCTCCTTCAGGAACGCGTATTGCTCTCTTGGGCGAATTCATCTGAGAAAGACCTTCACGTTTTTGGCTTGGGAGCCACCAGTTCTCATGCATGCAGCTTCCATAGTCTTCAGAGGGGCACTATAACTCTAGACCACCTCATCAGGGTCTCAATCAACAACATATTCATTATTGTGGAGCTTTCCTAGCATTGGAGGAGGACATATTTCCCCCAAGAACACGACTTGCCTTATCTCTTCACTGATTCAACCTTATTCATGCATGCGGGGGTCATCAACATCGTCATGAGCCGAGTTATATACTGGTATGTACATGCATAAACTTCCTCCTACTTTATAGCATTTTAGTATTACCTGGGTTATAGTTATGCATGCATGCAGAGATCAGTATACACTTTCAGACTTGTTTGAGATATCAGCTTACTAGACAACATATAAAAGAAAAATATCAGTTTGGGATATTACATCGTATCAAAGCATGTTCCTTGCCAGCTGTGGGGCATACATAGTATAAACGGTCAATGAATTCAGAGGACCCATACAATATTACCTACCGGAGACAGAATTTTAGAGATAGTGGTAGAAGAGAAGAAGAGTTAGAGGATATAGATTTGGGAAATAAAGAGTATCAGTTTTACAGAAATAATGGCAAAGAAACAATGGCAGATGATGAGAAGACAACTTTCAATAACCTCATCTCAGCTATCAATGCACTCACCACTGGCCAAAAAGAAATGGCGAGTGCCATTAAATAGATGACCGAGAAGAATGGACCACCCCCACATAGTCCTTTATTTCCCCATAGTGATAGGGTGTCCACCAGTAGCCGTGGAGAACACTTGCATACCAACATGCACAGCCATCCCCACCTATACAGCAAGACCTCTCGACCTACCATGCCTCAATTCTTAGATAGCCCAGTTGCAGTGCCTCTAGCACAAGTAGAGCCCAAAGAATCTATGACTACCTATTTGAGAGAATAAAGAGCTTTGGGAGATGACTTCCAGTCAGCCATGTCCTTCACTGACTTTTGCCACTTTAAAAGTAAGAACAAACCTAGAG